>JAYESA010000015.1:106713228-107135728 GCA_036927795.1 Iris macrosiphon | reverse complement strand
AATGTTACATCTGATTCTTGACACTGTGCTACACGGACTAGAATATAGCTTGGACCTGCAAATCATGAGATGTTACAATGATGATATATTGGATATTGCTAGTGTATCATGACGTGTCGTGATTGGATCCACTGTACTAGTTGAGGGTGGGGGAAATATTAGTAGATTATGTGATCATACCCAACTCTACATGCATCATAGCTCACCCCATATCTCACGTCGGGTACAGCCTGACCATTATATGCCTCATAGTTGTTATATATGATTAGCCTGACCTCTACATGCATCATAGCTAACCTAATGGTTAGCCTGACTTTACATGAATCATAGCTAATCATATGTAGCCAGCCTGATCCTGTCCTAAGCCGATCACATGATAGACTGATATTCCAAACACTTAGAATAGTTACAGTTCTCTACTTTAGATCATATACTACATCACCCGTATATGATATTGTATCTCATTCTCTTTGTTTCATTTATGCATTGTGTAAGATCCCTAATCCTGAAAAACCTTATTTTATTAATTAATTGTTTAATTATATAGTAGTTATGAGAAGATAGATTTTATTTAAAAGTATGTGTGCATCTAGAAGATTTTATGAGAAAAAGAAAAATTGGATCAAACCCGCAACCCATTTAGCTACCGCGTAAAAAGAAGAAAGAAATATCCACAGCAGCTCATCATTTACCCAGCGTAAACTTGGCCTCCTTACCTCGCGCGTAAATAAGGAAACAGTCAACAGCAAACCGCCCAATACACCGCATATACTCCTCCGCGCGTAAACCGCAGCAGCAGTAGTATCTAAACCACCGCTTATTTTCTCTACGCGTAATACCAATCTCTGTTGCGTAAAACCCAACCACAAACCATTAGGAGAAGAAAATATCAGCAGCAGAAGCAAAACTCAACTTTGCTTTGCCTAGCTTTTCTACACGTGTCCTTAAAAAAATCCTCAACTGCACACCTAAACCAATAAAAGGAAAACAGCAGTAGCAATAGTTTCTTAACCATTAAGTAAATCCCACCGCCTCCTTATGCCTATATATAATCACTACTCCCAAACTCTAACCCCACTTCTTCATTACGACAAACTTAACACTGTTGAACGTACAAGATTCAGGACTTTTGCTCGGCAAGTATACCTTGCCACTGTACAATTATTTACATTCCAAATAAAGCATAATTCTATTTTATTTATGTGTTGTATTGGACCTTATTTATGAGACTACCCCAGTATTATAGAGCATTATTTGGATCATTGGCCGTGACATACACGAGTTGTGCGTCTCATATAGATCCCGGACTACGTATTGGGTTGGCCGCCTATACGTAAGTGCCATGCGTTAAGGATAACTGCTGATAGAAACTTTGTATGCTAGTAGACCTGGAAGTTATTAGAGGTTTATCGTGACATGGATGTGGCATGCTTAGAGCGTGGGGTGGGAAGAATAATAAGTAAAGCATTTGTGCTCCTTTGCACTTTTCTCCTGTACGCCCGGATTCTCTACCGGAGAAACGGGTGATGATAAACACGATATATTACTAGCGGCCTCTGCCGTTCAAAAGACGACATGCTTTGAGGCTCCTAATTCTCCGAGAGAGTCACGCCAATCCCATATTTTAGCCAGATAGCCCACTTGGAGGAAAGTTGTTCTCAAATTGCATTCACTTAGACGGTTAGTCAACCCATTGGATGTTTATATTTCAGTACTTATTGGCATATTATTATGTATCTTGTTATGTCCCTCTGAGGACCTGGTCCCTTTCAAGATATGGATGAGCAAGAGTTTCCACAAGAGTACGGACCTGGACCTGACTTTACGTACCTGCCTAAAGAGATCTCACCCTAAGAGTACCTGTGACTTATTGACGCTATTTAGATATTTTGCTACCTCAGTATGGTCATTTTATAGTGGATTTGTTTCCACCAGACTATCAAACTTGATACTTATCCTGGATATTCAGTCATTATTCAGCTCTTATTTCCTACTGATTATTTGTGCTGTGGATGAGATATAGATTGCTTGTGACTTGTTGTGACAGTATATTACCACTGATGGATTAAATATTCATGTACAGCGTATGTATATATACGGTTTTCATATATTGGAGTTCGTATATATACGGCTGGGCGTGTTACGTATTCCTAAGTCTTACGTATTTTGGGACTGGGGCGTGACATATTTTTGGTGGTGGCCCATGCAGGTCCCGAATATATTGTCTTTGTTACGTAACTGTACCAAACAAGCCTGTGTATAGGAATAGAGGATAAGGATCTCATCCATACTTGACTAAAATCTCATTCTTCCTTCCAGCCATCCTATCATTAGATTACGCCAAAAACCCTTTACTCTTGATTAGCGTAAAAAGCCGAGCTATAATTCTTTACTTTACGCTGCAGTTATAACGAACTGCTACCCACATTTTCCTTAGTCTTCCTAAATCTACGTTCACAAAACCACATAAGTAACTACCCCAGCGTACAACTGATGACCTCTGAATAATAGATAACCAGCGTAGAATAACCGATTAGGCGTAAGGTAAGGGTGATGATAAGCGTAATTGTCACAATCTTAGTTTCCCAAATCATGACTAGATAGAACCAAATCTTTGCATTTAATGCAGAGATATACCTCGAGCCCTGTGCGGCGATAGCCTTTGACGTGGCGTCTAAATTTCTGTCTTATCTTGAGCGTAAAAACTCAGCCCTGTAGGCAGCATATTCCGAAGACTCAACCTTTCTTTCTTTTGGATGCATAAAAACAACTTGTATAAAAATAGGTCACTAAACGATAACCTGGGTCTCTGTGCAAAATCATCATTACAGCCGTCCTCTCGATCATCGTGCAGTACTTTTTGTCAGATGTCAGATTCACTGATTTGACTGACAAACTCATTCGAGGGAAAACAAAGAGTTACTCGTACAACGTTACGTTACAAAAGATGTTATGCTTTACGCAGACAAATCCATACGCAGATTTTACGCTCAGACTTTACTCTCAGATTTTACGCTCAGAACTTATGCATATTTTCGCAGACTTTACCCAGTGAAGATTTTTCACGCCTAAACTTTTTACGCGGATAAATCTGAAACTATGCTTTACGCCCAAACTTCCTTGGAATCTCTGCTTACGCAGCCAGCCCTGAAGCTATGTTATACGCGGACAACTACCCAGCGTATTTCATACTTCTTCATCCTATTTAATATTTGTACCCTGTTCGATTCCCATACTTTGTCTAAACGTTGTGTACATCAACTGCAGAAGGATAGATATGCAGAAAGAATGTATTATCAGTGATGGTGACACAATTCCTAGAGTCAATGGTCAGACTCAATGAGGGACCTCAACGAATCCTAGACTTCCAGGATCAGATGAACAGATTCCCAATCCAGTTCCATCTGACTTTTTCGTTCCACCTAATGGGAACCTTCCAGTATCATCGACATCACAGGATGGCCAGGCACAACTATTTCAATTTTTCCAGATGATGATGCAAGAACAGAGACAGCAAGGAGCCGAGCAGCGACAAGAATTTCTGGTGGCACTGGAAAGAATGGCTGCAAAGACTACTGTACCATCTCAAGCACTAGCTCCAGTACCTCAAGCTAGAATTGGTTCAGTAAAAGACTTTGTACAAATGGGTCCAAGTCCGTACAAAGGCAATGAGAGTCCAGAAGAAACTACCAACTGGATCACACACACTCGGAAGCTATTAGAAGCATCACAATTACCAGCAGATCTGTGGATGATAGGTGTAAGGACGCTTCTAGATGGTAATGCTCATCACTGGTGGGAATCCATGGAATGCCAGCTGGGTACATACCAGACGTGAAAATAATTCCTGGAGTGCTTTGAAAGGAAGTACTTCCCGAACACCGTCAGAGATGCATTCTACGATCAGTTTCTCCACCTGGAGCAGGGGAACAGAACAGTTGACGAGTACGATGCCGAGTTTAGTCGCCTTAGCAAATATGGCGCTGCTCTGATACCAGATAACTTGGCCAGAGCTAAGATATTTCATCGTGGATTGACTAAAGAGCTCCAACACTATACTAGCTTCCAGTCCTGAATCTCTTATGCCGAGTTACTGACGGAAGCCAGATTGCAAGAAACCATCAGCAAAAAAAAAGGAGGTCAGCTAAGGACACAACCAGGACCGACAAGAACACAACAAGGAGGACCTATCAGACGTCCTTTAGCTCAGTAACAGCAGTACCAACCCAGAGCAGGACCGTACCAGACCCCAGAGAAACCCCAATACAATTATTGTGGGAGACGCGGTCACATCTCGAGGGACTGTCGAGTCCGCCTAGGACAATATATGAGATGTGGTTGTGGACAACACATATTGAAGGACTGTCCTATGCAACAAGCAGCAACACTTCCACCGCCAGCACAGAGGCTAGCACTTCCAGCACCAAAGCCAGCTCAACAGATGGCTAGACCAGGAGCACCTCGACCTCCAACGGCATGAGGATTTTAGCAAAGACCACCACTACCTACTCAGGAGGATCAGTACCTGAGGGCTAGTCATGGACAGCCACAGAGGAATGGGCAAGCTTTTGCTATGAAAGTAGATGACATGGATCAGGAGATCGATGTCATAGCAGGTATCACTCTTGCTTTTACTTTTCCTGCTGTGACATTGTTTGACACAGGAGCCACCCACTCATTCATATTATCTAACTTTATTGCCAAACATAACATTACCTCCACACCTTTATCTAGTTGTATTAGAATTCTTACCGGGGGAGGAGTTGTACCTATTACTAGAATTTGTAGATTGTGTCCTATAGTGATACGTGGCAGAGAGATGAATGCCCGACTATTAGTCCTTCCTATGCCAACTTTTGATATTATGCTTGGAATAGATTGGCTAAGCAAGTACCACGCTTTCTTCGATTGCTTTGGAGGAAGCATTCTTTTCAAGATACCAGGCCAGCCTGAACTTGAGTTTATACGAGGATCTACAGAAATCCTTAATGGTATGCAGCTCGCAATGGACGATGTTGTCTATCATCCTATTATTTCAGAATTTCCAGACGCCTTCCCAGAAGAATTGCCAGGACTACCCCCAGATAGAGACGTAGAATTTTCAATTGAATTGACCCCAGGAGCAGCACCCATAGCATCACATATTTATAGACTAGCAAAGAAGGAGATGGACGAACTGAAAACACAATTGAAAGAACTAGAAGAGAAAGATTTCATCCGACCAAGTGCATCACCCTGGGAGGCACCAGTGTTGTTTGTACCAAAGAAAGATGGTCAGTGCGTATGTGCATCAATTATAGAGCCTTAAATGCAGTAACAATGAAGAATAAATATCCACTACCACGTATTAATAACTTATTTGATCAACTCAGTGGAGCCAAGGTGTTCTCAAAGATAGATTTAAGATCAGGATATCACCAGGTGAAGGTACGAAAGGAGGACATCCCGAAGACCGTATTTCGGACAAGATATGGGCACTATAAATTTTTGGTCATGCCATTTGGATTGACCAATGCCCCAGCTATCTTTATGGACTTAATGAATCGAGTATTCCATCAGCATTTGGACCAGTTCATGGTTGTCTTCATAGATGATATACTTATCTATTCAAGGAACCACGAGAAGCACGAGAAACACCTACGGATTGTTCTAGAGACCTTAAGAAGAGAGCAGTTATATGCAAAATTCAGTAAATATGAGTTCTTCTTGGACAGAGTCTCATTTCTTGGACATGTTATTACAGAAGATGGTATTTCTGTAGATCCAGGAAAGATCTCGGCAGTCGAGACATGGCCTGTTCCTAAATCAGCAGCAGAGGTGAGAAGTTTCCTTGGACTTGCAGGATATTACCGACGGTTCATGGAAAACTTCTCAAAGATAGCAACACCGATGACTCGATTGACTTGCAAAGATCAAGAGTTCATATGGACCAATGAGTGTCAAGACGCTTTCAAGGAATTGAAGAAGCGACTAACTTCAGCACCAGTATTAACTATTCTATCAGGACCAGGAGGCTATATGATCTACAGTGACGCATCAGGAAAAGGCTTGGGATGCGTATTAATGCAGCATGGTAAGGTAATTGCATATGCATCTAGACAATTGTGAGTACATGAGAAGAATTATCCAACTCATGACTTGGAACTTGCAGCAGTTGTATTTGTACTAAAATTATGGAGACATTATTTATATGGGGAACGAGTGGAAATATATACCGACCACAAAAGTCTCAAATATGTCTTCACACAGAAAGAGTTAATATACGGCAATATCGATGGCTCGAATTGATGAAAGATTTTGAGATAGAGCTACATTATCACCCAGGCAAGGCTAACGTTGTAGCAGACGCATTAAGCCGAAAGCCAACATCTTATTTCTTAACAACACAGAGAGAATTATTAAAGGATTTGCAAGGTCTTGGCATTGAAGTGATATTACCTAGAGAAGAAGGGACACTAGCCAACTTACAAATACAATCATCATTAATAGAGAGAATCAAGTCAGCATTACCTACCGACGCCAGATTCAAAAGATTAAAAGAAAGTACAGAGGCTGGAGAGCAGACAAGAATGCGCATTCATGATGATGGGATATTACGATGTGGTAATCGTCTATATATTCCCAATGGAGAAATTCGACAAGAGCCGATGATAGAAGCTCATAGTTCGATATATTCTATTCATCCTGGAGGCACCAAGATGTATCATAATTTACGACAGTATTTTTGGTGGCATAGAATGAAAAGGGAAATAGCTCGCTTTGTAGCTAAATGTTTGGTATGTCAACAAGTAAAGACGGAGCACCAGAGAACAGCAGGGTTATTGCAACCACTCCCGATTCCAGAATGGAAGTGGGAACACATCACTATGGACTTCGTCCCAGGTTTTCCCAAGAGTCCCAATAATAGAGATGCAGTATGGGTAATAGTAGATCGACTCACCAAGTCAGCCCATTTATTGCCTTTTAGAATTGGCCAATCTACCGAAGCTTTGGCTGACTTATATATGAGGCAGATCGTGAGATTGCACGGCGTACCAGTCAGCATTGTATCAGACAGAGATTCGTGCTTTACCTCATAATTTTAGAGAAGCATGCAAGAAAGCCTTGGAACTCGTCTAAAATTTAGTACATCTTATCACCCGCAAACAGATGGACAGTCAGAACGTACTATTCAGACATTGGAGGATATGTTGAGAGCTTGTATGTTAGACTTTGGAGGATCATGGGAAGATCATCTATATCTTTAGAATTTTCTTACAACAATAGCTATCAGGCAAGCATCCAGATTGCTCCGTTTGAAGCATTATATGGAAGAAAGTATAGGTCCCCCGTATGTTGGAGTGACATGGGAGAACGTCAGATTCTGGGACCAGAGTTAGTGGTCAACACCGTCAAAATAATTAAAAATATACAAGGACACTTGCGAGCAGCGCAAGACAGGCAGAAACAATGGGCAAATCTTTATCGTCGTCCCTTAGAATTTATAGAGGGCGATCATGTCTTCTTAAAGATATCACATACCAGAGGCACTATTCGATTCGGAGGGTGCGACAAGTTAAGTCCAAGGTATATTGGGCCATTTGACGTGTTAGAGAGAGTGGGAGAAGTAGCGTATCGACTTGCGCTACCACCTTCACTTGAGGGAGTATATGACGTATTCCATGTGTCATAGCTCAGGTGATATATGGCAGATAGCAGTCATATTCTGGACCATTCAGAGATCACCGTTGGGCCGAGCTTATCATATCAAGAGCAACCCGTAGGAATTCTCGATCGTAGAGAGAAGATATTGAGAAACCAGTCTATTTCCTTGGTCCATGTGGCATGGAAGCATGGCTCGCCAGAAGAATCTACTTGGGAGCGCGAGGATGACATATGCAAGCATTTTTCGAACCTATTCACAGACCAATGAGGTATAAATTTACTTTGAATAATATATCACACCATTCTTGACTTTCTACAGTAACTTAGTTTTAATTTCGAGGACGAAATTTTTATAAGTTGGGTAGAATATAAGATCTATAATCCTGAAAAACCCTATTTTAATAATTAATTATTTAATTATATAGTAGTTATGAGAAGATAGATTTTATTTAAAAGTATGTGTGCATCTAGAGAATTTTATGAGAAAAAGAAAAATTGGATCAAACCCGCAACCCGTTTAGCTACCACGTAAAAAAAGAAAGAAATATCCGCAGCAGCTCATCATTTACCCAGCGTAAACTTGGCCTCCTTACCCCACGCATAAATAAGGAAACAGTCAACAGCAAATGGTCCAACACACCGCATATACTCCTCCACGCGTAAACCGCAGCAGCAGTAGTATCTAAACCACCGCTTATTTTCTCTACGCGTAATACCAATCTCTGCTGCGTAAAACCCAACCACAAACCATTAGGAGAAGAAAATATCAGCAGCAGAAGCAAAACTCAACTTTGCTTTGCCTAGCTTTTCTACACGTGTAAGTTTCTCATTCCACCACTCCTTAAAAATATCCTCAACCGCACACCTAAACCAATAAAAGGAAAATAGCAGTAGCAATAGTTTCTTAACCATTAAGTAAATCCTACCGCCTCCTTATTCCTATATATAATCACCACTCCCAAACTCTAACCCCACTTCTTCATTACGACAAACTTAACACTATTGAACGTACAAGATTCAGGACTTTTGCTCGGCAAGTATACCTTGCCACTGTACAATTATTTATATTCCAAATGAAGCATAATTCTGTTTTATTTATGTGTTGCATTGGACCTTGTTTATGAGACTACCCCAGTATTATAGAGCATTATTTGGATCATTGGCCATGACATACACGAGTTGTGCGTCTCATATAGATCCCAGACTACGTATTGGGTTGGCCGCCTATACGTAAGTGCCGTGTATTAAGGATAACAGCTGATAGAAACTTTGTATGCTAGTAGACCTGGCAGTTATTAGAGGTTTATCGTGACATGGACGTGCCATGCTTAGAGCATGGGGTGGGGAGAATAATAAGTAAAGCATTTGGGCTCCTTTGCACTTTTCTCCTGTACGCCCGGATTCTCCACCGGAGAAACGGATGATGATGACCACTACATATTACTGGCGGCCTCTGCCGTTCAAAAGATGACATGCTTTGAGGCTCCTGATTCTCCGAGAGAGTCACGCCAATCCCATATTTTAGCCAGATAACCCACTTGGAGGAAAGTTTTTCTCAAATTGCATTCACTTAGACGGTTAGGCAATCCATTGGATGTTTATATTTCAGTACTTATTGACATGTTATTATGTATCTTGTTACGTCCCTCTGAGGACCTGGTCCCTTTCCATATATGGATGAGCAGGAGTTTCCACAAGAGTACGGACCTGGACCTGACTCTACGTACCTTCCTGAAGAGATCTCACCCTCAGAGTACCTGTGACTTATTGACGCTATTTTGATATTTTGCTACCTCAGTATGGTCGTTTTGTAATGGATTTGTTTCCACCAGACTATCAGACTTAATACTTATCCTGGATATTCAGTCATTATTCAGCTCTTATTTCCTATTGATTATTTGTGCTGTGGATGAGATATAGATTGCTTGTGACTTGTTGTGACAGTATATTACCACTGATGGATTAAATATTCATGTACAGCGTACGTATGTATACGGTTTCCATATATTAGAGTTCATATACATACGGCTGGGCGTGTTACGTATTCCTAAGTCCTACATATTTTGGGACTGGGGCGTGACACATTGACTGTTTCATATTGTCTATATTGCCTGTCTTTTTACATTGCCTGTCTCTTTATTTTGCCATTGCATTTATTCACTATCTTCTCTCAGTATATAGCATTATCTGTTTATTGTTTTATAGCCCTTATTAATTAAATAGAAATATTATTTGAGATGTACTTTGCTCCTTCCTGACTGAAAAATATTTTCCAGACTATGCCTAGAGGACTGGTGTCCGACACTTATGGACCACAGGGTGAGTAGCTGAGACTTGGACTTGGTAGTTCAGTTGTGATTCTGGGAGGTTTAGCCGGAATCACTAGTTATCTAGTTAGTTTCTTATCTGTTTATTTTTGGTACCAGATTTGTCTCCGGCAATCTTATTTGAGACATGGATTATATGGTTGAGTTAGACTATTTCTATTTTAGACTTGTGTTGCATCTTACTTGTATTCTTTGAGATCTTATCGTATTGTAGTTATGTGATTGAGTATGTTGTTCATATTATACTGTGATATCTGTGTCTCCTCATGGAGTTGGATATTCATGTGAGATTGATTAGATAGTTACATGACCTAGACAGCATTCTACCGCCGATGCTGTGGCGTAGGCTGGACGTACACACGTTCTCGTACCCCTATACCGAGTGCAGGTCATGACAAAGGAAGCTTCTAGTCTAATGATTTTATTAATTTAATCCATCGCCTTAACAATGGGCTTTCTAAATGGGCTAAGTCTAACCAATTAATTCATGTTGGTTCATGGATCCAAAATAAACTAGTTAGGTCCACTAACACAAGTCCAAATTAAATAACTAACATCTAACAATAATTAAATAATATAACAAATAATTATTTGTCAAGTACAATATTTAATTAAATAGGAAATTACTAAAATACTCTTTCCTAGAAAATATGGTAGTGACAAGTCTACCCTCCTTAAAATAATTTCGTTCTCAAAATTCAAACACGAAAACTACCCCCAGAAAATAACAGAACAGAACTAAAGAATCACAACTAACTATGGAAGAACATAACAATAAACAGAACATAACTTAGGAAATAACATACCTCAAGGTACAAACAAATATGGATAACGCTCCCGCATTTCATCCTCTCTCTCCTAGGTAGACTCCCCTAGAGAGTGATGTCTCCATGCGACGCGCACCAAATGAATAGTCTGGTTCCTCATCACCTTCTCTCTCCGATCCAGAATCTCAATTGGCTGCTCTGGATAGCTAAGAGTAGGGCCCACCTCTATCTCCGAGTGATCCAATACATTAGGATCTGCCATGTATTATCTCAACCGCGATACGTGAAACACGTTGTGCACTCCCTCCAATACAGGTGGCTAGTCTAGTCTATAAGCAACTGCACCGACCCTCTCTAGAATAGTGAAAGGTCCGATGAATCGTGGACTAAGCTTTCCGCCTCCATCGAAACGAATCGTGCCTCGTGTCAGAGAAATCCTCAGAAATACCAAACCACCCACCTAGAACAAAATACCACCTTAAGAACTTAATCTATAACAAACAACCAAGAACAAGCATAAAACAAAAATCTAAACTATACCTCAAACTCCAAAGGTCTCCGATGGCTATCGGCCCAATGCCGCTGTCTGTCCTGCGCCACTCGAAGTCTGTCTCTGATATACTGAACCTTCTCTACTGCATCCACAACCATCTCTGGCCCAAACAAAACTCTCTCTCCAATATCATCCCAAGACAAAGGAGTATGACACCTCTGATCGTACAGAGCTTCAAAAGGCGACATCTCTATACTGGCCTGGTAACTGTTGTTGTAAGCAAACTCTACCAAATTGAGATGGTCCTCCCAAGAACTCCCAAAATCTAGTACACAAGTGCGCAACATATCCTCGAGAGTCTGAATAGTCCTCTCTGACTGCCCATCTGTCTGGGGATGATATGCAGTACTGAACTTGAGCTGAGTGCCCAAATTCTCCTGCAAACTCCTCCAGAAATGAGAAGTAAAACGACTATCCCGATCTGAGACTATGTTGATGGGAACTCCATGTATCCTAACGATCTTCCTCACATACATCTCTGCCATCTTCTCCGTAGACAAACCCACTTTGAAAGGCAAGAAGTGGGCCGACTTGGTCAACCTATCAACGATGACCCAAATTGCGTCTTTCCCTCCAGGAGATCATGGAAGTCCGGACACAAAATCTATAGTAACGTATTCCCACTTCTATTCTAGAATGGGTAATGGATGAAGTAAACCTCCTGGCCTCTGCCTCTCGGCTTTTACCTGCTGGCACACTAAGCATCTGGATACAAACTGTGCCACTTCCCTCTTCATGCCATACCACCACACACTCTCTCGCATATCTCGATACATCTTGTTAGCACCTGGATGCATGGAATACTGAGAGCGATGTGCTTCCTGCAACACCTCCTCACGCAGCTCCCCACTAGGCACACACAATCTAACTCCATGAATCAAAGATCCATCCTCTGCAATAGTGAAATCATCCTCCAATCCTGCTCTCACCTGAGCTCTGATACTCCTCAGAGATACATCCTCATACTGTGCTGCCTTAATCATGTCCATCAAATCTGAATATATCTACAATCCCTACATCTGTATAGCACCACCAGGAACAATCACCTCAATGCCCAAGCTCTCCAAGTCCTCTAACAAATATCGATCCTACGTCAAGAATATAGCTACCGGATACCTGCTCAAAGCATCGGCAACTACATTAGCTTTCCCTGGATAATATTGCAAAGAGATATCAAAATCCTTCATCAGTTCCAACTACCGACGCTGCCTCATGTTCAACTTCTTCTGCGTGAAAACGTACTTCAAGCTTTTGTGGTCTGTGAAGATCTCCACACGCTCTCCGTACAAATAATGTTTCCACAACTTCAGAGCGAAGATGACTGCTGCCAACTCCAAATCATGGGTAAGATAGTTCTTTTCATGAGGACACAATTGACTAGATGCATAGGCAATCAATTTCCCATGCTGCTGAAGAACACAACCCAAACCCTCCCCCGATGCATCACTATAAATAGTGAAACCTCCAGACCCTGATGGCAATGTTAAAATAGGAGCAGACGTCAACCTCCTCTTCAACTCCTCAAAAGCAACATGGTAATCCTTCGTCCAAACAAACTCCACGTCCTTTCTTATGAGCCTAGTCATCGGCTCGACAATCCTCGAAAAATCTTCCACAAACTTCCTGTAGTAGCCTGCCAATCCCAAGAAACTCCTGACCTCTGCTACCGAACTCGGGGTCTTCCAAGATTCTACTACTGAAATCTTCTTCGGATCCACTGAAATACCATCACCAGTCACAACATGCCCCAAGAATTCTACCTTGTCCAAGAAAAACTAACACTTGGACAACTTTTCATACAACTTCTCCTTCCTCAGCACATCCAACACAATCCTCAAATACTCCTCATGCTCCTCCGGTGTCCTCGAGTATATGAGTATGTCGTCGATGAACACCACCACGAACTTGTCAAGGTACTGGTGGAACACCTTGTTCATCAAGTTCATAAATACCGTCGGTGCATTAGTCAAACCAAACGACATCACCATAAACTCGTACTGACCATACCGAGTTCTAAAAGTAGTCTTCGGTATGTCCTCCGGCTTCACCTTCACCTGATGGTAGCCTGATCTCAAATCTATCTTAGAAAACACCTTCACACCACTCAACTGATCAAACAGATCATCAATCTGTGGCAAAGGATACTTATTCTTGATAGTGAGATTATTCAAAGTCCTGTAATCAATGCACATGCGCACCGATCCATCCTTCTTCGGTACAAATAATACCGGGGCTCCCCATAGTGAAGAACTCGATCTGATAAACCCCTTATCCTGTAATTCGTACACCTGCTTCTTCAACTCGACCAGCTCGCTGTTGTTTACTCTATAAACATGCTACAAAATTGGTTCTGCACCTGGCACCAAGTCTACAGAAAATTCAACATCTCGATTTGGCGGCAACCCTGGCAATTTCTCAGGAAACACATCCAAGAACTCTGCTATCAACAGATGCGGCAACTCTTTGTCTTCCACCATAACTCCACAAATAATGCCTTCTCCCTGCTCTGCAGCTCCTCTAGCAAACTCGAACTCTGGCTCTTCTGGCAGACCAAATAAAACTCTACTTCCTCTACAATCTATGCTAGCACGGTGCCTACTCAACCAATCCATCTCGAGTACAATGTCGTAGCTCGAAAGTGGCATTACAAGTAGACACGCACTCAACTCCTGGCCTCCCAAAGTAACTCTTCGATCCTTGCAAATATCATTAACTAGGATAATGCCTCCCCCGATCATGATCTTGTAAGTCCTAAGCAAAGACTCAGCTACTAAACCATGCTTCAGACCAAAAGAAACAGATACAAAACTATGGAAAGCACCACTATCAAACAAAGCTAAAGCTGGAATAGAATTAAGAAGAATAGAACCAATATGACACAAGATATAAGACATTCAAGGAAATGACAGATTAAGAGATCAAGTAGCAATATCAAAGAGAATAGTTGAATCAAAAGAATTTTCCTAGATGTGATTGAGTATCTCAGCCTATTTCCTATATCCTATCGCAGGCTCGCAGTAGTACAACTAAATTGTTGCACTACCACGACATCACATACTTTGTGAAGCTAGACCTGTATGGGCCACTACTAAAAATATGTCACGACCCGCACCCGGTGTAAGGGTACAAGTCAGAAACAATGCCCAACCTACGCTACAGAATCGACGGTAGAATGCTGTCTGGATAATCTATCTAATAATATAATGAACCACCAATAATGATAATTTTAGTTGACGGTGTGATCATGTATATTTGATACCGTACTAGCTCTCTATTTTGTATTGTTAGCTTCATGATCATTTTGATAGAGCATCTGGGAGGCCTTACTGCTTTATCTTATATGTTCCATATTTCCTGCTTCTTATATTAACTGATTGAGACATAGTATATTTTTGTGAGACCATAGGTGACTTGTGTTATATTATATACCCCATATCTAAGTACATATATGACCGTACTATAGGGTACTAGCATATTCTGTAGTACGTAGTTGGCCGTGTCATACCCCGTTCTCCGTATTCCAGTACTAGGGTGTGATATTTTTGCTTGCCCTTATCCGTGGGATGTTGTAATTGTAGATGGGCGCTTGATGTCGTTGGGACCGAGGGAGAAAAATTTTGTGTTTGTGAGAATCTGTCTCACAGTATCTATATCGATATATAGATACGTATTTTATACTGCATATTTTATTTTCTGAATTTTGTGAGATTTTAAAACTTAGCATTTTGAAGATTTTTGTCTTGATCGGTATACCGATTGTATACTATGACATACCGACGGTATACCAATCGACAGATATTACTTTAGTTTTTGAGATATTTTGGTGAATAATATTTAGAAATTTATGTGAATAAAGTTGACTCACCCTATTACCCATTGGATATGTGCTTTTTTTTGAGTGGCTAGGAATGATTTGAATCGATACTTGGATCGCTGACATGGCAGATTCAACGATCACGATTAATTCCCACCCTCTATATATACGACTTAAATTTCTATCTCCTCTGTCTTTTCTTTCACTCTTCCTTCTTTATTTCCTCTCCAAATTTTTGCAGAAGCTAGGGGCTTTGTCTTGAGGTCTAGGAGTGTGGTTTCTGGACCCTTCTTGGTGGTGGAATTGAAGATTAGGCTGTAAGCTCGAACTTACGCAAGTATATCTTGTCAAAAACTTGGAACAACTTTATTCATTGCAGTTTTTACTTTCCTTGATTTTATATGCTTAGAATTTTATGGTACTTACTTTGTTAATAATATTTTCCTCATAATTTCCAAACCTGTGCATCTTTCAGAAATTATTTTGAGCTTAGTTTTGACTTTTCCAGTTAAATCGTGATATTTTTTGAGATCCTGATATTTTTTGGTTAGAAAACTCGGTGTCAAAAATGAATATTGGAGTGATTGCTATTAGACTTAGTGTACATGCTATGTGAGACTCACCTCTAGATTTGTTAACTTGTTAGGCCAATTTCTGCTGAGTTTTGGGAAGTGATTTCAGTTCCGGACAACCTCTATATTTAGACTTTCCCTAGAATTGCCTATATAGACCGGCATACCAACGGTATATGGGTGTAGATCGATATTGGCATGATTTAGAATCCTAGAAGCTACTGTGACTGGGAACCGGCATACCGATGGTATACTGTAGTATACCGATGGTATACCGATTTGTTGGAATCGATTAGCTGCTGTCTTTTTCCTATCTATGGAATGGCATACCGGCGGTATACTGGTTTGTACCGGCGGTATACCGGTCATGTACTCTTTTTCTTATAATTTCTTTTCTTGAGCTCTTCGTAACTTGTACTAGCTTCTTTGTTTTTACTATCTTGCATGTCTATTTATGTGTTATTGTCCCGAAATAATATTTTGTATAGTTAGGGGCTTTCCACCATTTATACACCCATCCGGTATATGTTACCCATTTGTTACGAATTGACCAAGGCACTTGTATTAGTAGAGGATGATTTACACTTTATCTACATTTGATACGACCAGGCACTTGTATTAGTAGCGGATGTTTACACTCTATGTACACTTGACTCGACCCAGGCACTTGTATTAGTAGAGGATGATTTACACTCTATGTACATTTGATACGACCAGACACTTGTGTTAGTCGAGGATGTTTACACTCTATGTACACTTGACTCGACTCAGCACTTATATTAGTAGAGGATGGTTTACATTCTATGTACACTCTACTCGACCCAAGTACTTGTATTAGTTGAGGATAATTTACACTCTATGTCCACTTGACTCGACCCAGGTACTTGTATTAGTAGAGGATGATTTACACTCTATGTAAATTTGATACGACCAGGCACTTGTGTTAGTAGAGGATATTTACACTCTATGTATATTTGACTCGACTCAGGTACTTGTATTAGTAGAGGATAATTTACACTCTATGTATACTTGACTCAACCCAGGCACTTGTATTAGTAGAGGATGTTTACACTCTATGTACACTTAACTCAACTCAGGCACTTGTATTAGTAGAGGATTGTTTACACCCTATGTACACTTGATCGACCCAGGCACTTGTATTCGTAGAGGATGATTTACAGTCTTTGTATAGTTGACCAGTGATAATAGACAATGGCTAGTAGTAGCATTCTTATGTCCCTTATTTGTAGCGTATTCTGTTGTGTATTTTGTTATGCACCTTAATTCAGTATTTACCTATGTAGCTGTGGTTGTTCTGTCTTATGCTTTTGTAGTTGTGATGATTGCTTATGCTGCCTAAGTCTTCTCGTTTCTCTTTTAGTTATTAGTATCGGTAAGTGACTTGAGACTAGGTTTGAATCGAGAAAATAATCATAATTTGGTCCTTGTTTGGTTGAAGGGTTATGGTTCCTATTTCGAGGAGTTCTCGAATATTCTTGTTGGTTTTCGACTTATCTATTCCTTTTCATGTTTCTTTTCTTTTCCCTGGCTATTGTTACTTGAATATTTCTGACTAATTGTCATGTCTTAGTTATTTTTTGTGTTTCATATTTCTAGTTATTTTTCGTGTTTATATGGTGCTCTTTATACTCCTTGTGGTTATATGATATTCAGCTAATTGTCTTTCTTCTTGAGATAAGTGCAGTGGTAGTGCACTAGTCTCGATCCTTATTTATTTATTCTTGTTGCTTAGTATATTGTAGAACTATTTATATGCTGGTTTTTTGTTCATAGTTTTTAGCCTTCCTTTGTGGTACTTGCAATTAGGGGTCTGATCCCACTGGGTTTGCTTGGCCAGATCCAGTAGCAGCACCGTGGGATCTTTCATACCTTCCTTAGGATGGTGACTACCAGGAGCACCAAACCACTTGAGTGGGTTTTTTTCCTTCCCTACTCTGTTGTACATTATACTTTTGTTGGCATTTAGCCACCGAACATGTGTTAGCTCATATTTTGGTTGACTGTTCGCCTACTGGAAATGATATGATTGATATATCCTAGGGTTGATCATATATGACTTAGATTCTAGCTAGTTTATTCATTTTGTGTTTACTAGCTTCATGATCATCTATGTATATATAGTTTGGGATGCTTTACTATTATATGTTAGCTGATCTTACATCTTGTATATTGCTAGTCTGCTTGTGATTGAGACACCTAGGGTCGTTTGACCTAGGATTGACTGATGGATTGCAGTGTTACCCCCCTTGTCTTACAGCTTCATCGTATATTCGAGGTATTGGTGTAGAAGCATAAAATATGCTAGGGAATTATACGCATATTATACAGTCAAAACCCCCAACATATATGAAGTCCGCGTAAAACAGAGCTTCAGAGCTGTTTGGCGTAAAGAAGATCGTCAGAGCTATACGCGTAAAATAAAGCTTCAAGGCTGTGTGGCGTAAAGTAGAGTTTCAGAACAGTCCGCGTAAAATAGAGCTTCAGAGCTATTTGGCATAAAGTAGAGCGTCATAGCTGTACGCATAAAATAGGGCTTCAGAGTTGTTTGGCGTAAAGTAGAGCGTCAGAGCTGTCCGTGTAAAGCAGCACATCAAGGCTGTTTTGGCGTAAAAGGTTGTTATACCTTCCTGCGTAAAGTTTAAGATACGTTTGTTTTTAATACAGCGTAAAGTTGTACGAGGAACTTTTCGTATTTCTCGGATGAATTTGTCAGACAAAATAGTGAACCTGACTCCTGACAAAAGTACTGCACGATAATCGAAAGGACGACTGTGATAATAATTTTGCACAGAGACCCAGGCTGTCGTTTAGTAACATATTCTTGATACAAGTCATTTTTACGCATTCAAAGAATACGCTGCCTATTCTACATGGGCAGAAATGAGTTTTTACGCTCAAGATGAGACAAAATTAGACGCCACGTCAAAATCTGTTTCTCGTACAGAGCTCGAGGGATATCTCTGCATTTAATGCACGAGATAGGGACATATCTCTGCATTTCATGCACGAGATTTTGTTCTATTTTTTAAATTATGTCGTGACTGGGAAAGCTGAAACTGTGGCTAATACGCTCACATCACCATCCTTGCATTTTACGCCAACCAGGCTATTTTCAACTATAGGAGTATGCCATATGCTATCTTCTCGAAATACGCCAACTCGGCTATATTTGCAAAGGTACGTGATAAGGCTATTTAGACCAGAATATGCTCAAGACCTCAGTCGTGATGGATAATTAGCTACTTTACACTGGTTATATATTATTCATGCATCATCAAGTTTTACGCAGAGTTTGGCTTTTACGCCAACAAGACAATTATTTGGCTTTTACGCCAACCATCTTTACGCAGGGGCAGTTACCTACGTGGCTTGCATGCCATGATCTTCGAGAAACAGTTATACGCGTTACCTCATAAAGGGACATGTGTCATATGCATATTCAGAAGACAATGGGAACGTGGGTAGCAGTTATCATAACCGCAGCGTAAAAGAAGTCTTCTTCTTCACAGTTTGGTCTTTTATGCCAACAAGACAGTTATTTGGCTTTTACGCCAACCATCTTTACGCAAGGTACAGTTACCTACGTGGCTTGCATGCCATGATCTTCGAAAAGCTGTTATACGCGTTACCTTATAATGGGACATGTGTCATACACAGATTTAAAAGATTATTTGAACGTGGGTAGCAGTTATTATAACCGCCACGTAAAAGATACAACTTTCTTCACAGTTTGGCTTATACGCCAACTGAACAGTTATTTTTACTGATATCTATAAATAGAGACCCCTGGTCACATGGTAGAAGGGACGATCAGACAGAAGCACAAGGAGAGATCAGAGAGAGAGAGCACAGACAGAGAGTGTCGGTTGACAACTTTGCCAACGAGAATTCAATCCCACTTGCAACCTTTGAAGCTTCTTCTTCTTCTACAACACTTCTTCATCATCGTGTGGTCCAAGGAACAAAGTGATCGATCGCAGATCAGACTTCTATAGCAATTCTTCCCCAGAATAATTTTATTGTACTTAACATGCTCGTATAGGATTAGTTGTACTCTTTTTCTTATTTTTAAGCAAAAATAAAGGTTTCGTATAAACCCTCTTCTTCCTTCTTTTTGTTTATCATCAAACAAAGATGGCGACTCTGCTGGGACAACTTTCTCCTCTGATGAGAAAGCAATTGCTCAATACGATGCTGTGTCCATCGGATCGACGAAGAAGACTTTGGTCATCCAGTTCGACCAATCTGCTTATGAAGACATGCTTTATGCAGGGGGTAGCTCTCATTCCTCCTCTGTCCTGAACAAAGGAAGCTGCGTAAAGTGTGGATGCCTAAGATGTCCTCTACCCTTCCTGCAAGCTCTCACTCTCCGATCAACAAAGCTGTGACAATACAGCCAACATGCCCTGTGCGTAAAAATTTATCTCCCGTCTGTGACGTGGCAGACAAGACTTCTAGCAATGCCTCAGTGCCAATCCAGAAGCCTCAGACGTGCCCTGTGCGTAAAAATTTGTCTCCCATCTGTGACGTGGTAGACAAGACTTCTGGCAATTCCTCAGTGCCAATCCAGAAGTCTCAGACGTGCCCTGCGGGTAAACCTTCATCTCCCGTCTGTGACATGGCAGATAAATTTTTTGGCAAGGTCTCAGTGCCAATTCGGAAATTTCAAACGTGCCCTGCGCATAAAAATACATCTCCCATCTATGATGAGGCAGATGGACCCTTTGATCACATCAAGGGAAAACAAGTGGCGAATCTCCCAACCTCTAGGCTTCTACGCCCACAAGAGAAGAAAATTCATACTCTTCAGATTATGCGTGACGCTGGAGGCCGTTTGAGGACTTTCCTGTTTTACGCGAACCTGTACAAAACTACAAATTATGCCAGGATAAGTCTGTCCGCGTAAAGAAGACCTATTTTACGAGAAAATACGCTCCTCAGACGGATGATGGATCATATGCTACTCACATGGGTGAACTGCTGTATTCCTACGGCAGAGAAAGGGTTATGGTTCCTAATCTCCACATTCCTACTGATGTGAAAAGGCATAATAAGCCTTCTTCTTCTTCTTCTGTTAATCCCCCTGATTTGCGTGATTTCTTGATCCAGAAATGCAAAAATAGGGGATCTCCTAATATGTCTATTACACCCCCTAGAGAATATTATTATAATAGTCATAAGTTGTAATTAACTATTGCTGTTCTAAAGCAAAATGGTCAGTTTTTGACCGGTTGAACTACTCTTTGTCCTTACAGGAAGAAGAACCAACATTTGCGTCAGTAAATATGGCTTTGCATATTCCTAGAGGAATGTCAAGTTCAAGACGTCATCCCTCTAGGACTCCACGCCAAAGGAGATTCGACAGACTGATCGAGAATTTTGAAGAAGGTGTTTTTTGAAACACCCGCTCAAGGTCACGATAATCAACCTCATATTCTTCTGATTCCGACAATAAGGGTCATCAGTTTTCTGAAATTGATGCTGAAAGTATAGACTCAATTTCTACAGATATCTATACTAATCCCTCAGTGGCCTCCAGAGAAATGGGAGTTTATGCTGTTGGAGACGAACATGAAGAAGCTTCCCCATTAGGAAGCACTGAACAACGCATCGCTGTATTGGAGGCATCACTTAAAGAGATGCATACCATGATGGAGAGCATGCACCAAATGATGGTGACCCAACATACAGCTACAATAGCTCAAACACCAGTCCCTCCGACTCAACTATGTGTGTGGGTAGATATACCATCAGCCAATGCAAGCCAGGAGCCTGTTCAAAATCAAGAATCAGCTGCTCCTCAACCTCTTAACCCGGAGAATATGTTACCTCCTGTTAGAGTTATAATACATCCGATCTCTCACCTCTCTGTTGTCCCTTTCCCAACTGAAGATCTGATACAAGCAGTTCGGGAATTAAAAGCCCAATTTGATGCCTTGAAGCATAAAGATCAGCTCAAGAAGTTGGGAATTAACCAGCCATACCCAGCTGTCTGGGATGAGATCCCTTTCCCGCCAAAATATAAACCACAGGCTATGGTTTTGTTTGAGGGAAAGACGTCGCCAAGCCAGTATATGAACTACTTCAGCATGATGACGGTATTATTGCAGGGAAATAATGCCCTTCTCACTCGAGTGTTTAAGGGCTGTCTGTCTGGAGTAGCTTACTAATGGTACCGTAGTCTATCCGACAACTGCATTACTTCTTTTGAAGATTTCAAGACTCTATTCTTCGCTCGATTCTACGAGGGAGGAATGGACATGTTTATGTCATCACTCATCGAAGTAAAGCAGAAGGAAAAAGAAAACGTTCATACTTTTATTGAACGCTTTCGTCAGGCTACCTTACAGATGCCTCCTGGGGTTCCAGATTCAGCCTTGGTGGACATTTGTAGAAAGAACCTTCTCCCATTGATCTCAGTATTCATGGGACCGTATCAGTTCCATGATTGGCCCTCATTTATCATATCGGCAATAGCCGCTGAAGATAACAGTCGGAAGGCTCGTGACAACGGAATTATGATCTCTACCTCTGATAGAGGGAAGCGGTCATCCTCCAATAATGACCATACTCGTAGTTCAAAAGGAAAGGAAGCACTGGCAATCAACACGTCCAGGCAAAATACTCCGGTAACTACGCAGACGATTCATGGGACTTCCAGGCCTAAAGAAGAATATTCTTTTGACGACGACGATATTCCAAGCATTTTTGATTGTCTAGTCAAAAGTGGCAAGCTTACTCTACTAGAGATAAAGCGTCCAAATGAAGTCGGCAGTACAAATAATCCTAAGTACTATATTTTCCACAGATACATACATTACCCCATAAAGGCATGCTATGTACTAAAAAAGAAAATCCAGGAGTTGATCGACGCCAAGGCCATCAATCTGCGTAATAACGAGAAGACGGTCACTGCAAATATGATCTCACTCCAATTT
This sequence comes from Iris macrosiphon, assembly GCA_036927795.1. NCBI lineage: Eukaryota > Viridiplantae > Streptophyta > Magnoliopsida > Asparagales > Iridaceae > Iris > Iris macrosiphon. The sequence continues at coordinate 107,113,092 of JAYESA010000015.1, read as the reverse complement.
GGCAATCTGTCCCCTCAAGAAGTCCCGGATGGTGTGGTACCTATTCCACGGACAATGATGAACATTATTAATCTCTCTCCTATCAGGGGTCAAAATTATAACTTTGTGCCCCTAACTACCAAGCGTGGGGAGATCATGTGGGTTTACCCTGATCTAGTATCAGAAATTGAGGAAGAGACTAAAGCTGCTAAAGCTAAGTCTAAGAAAAACTCAAGAGGTAAACCATGTCATATGGTTGGAATATCCCCAACATCGGAAGAAGAGGCTTTAGCAACCGGAACCCGGTCAGGAAAAGCCTACCTCAAAGAATATGGAGGGAATCATGAAGAAGCAACGACAGACACTTCGGCTACCAAACCTTTAGAGCCTGAACCTGTAATACCAGAGGCAGGTCCTTCCAAACCAACTTCAGTGGACAAAGGCAAACAAAAAGAAGTTTGTTTCGATAAACCTTTGAAGAATATTCAAAACAAAGGATTAGAGAAACCTTATAACTTTGACATCTTGGCTCAGTTGGCTAATACTCCAGCCAGATTGTCCATTTTTGAGCTACTTTGGCTATCTAAAGACACTCGTCAAGCCTTGAGTGAAGCATTAATGCAAGAAGATGTATGCTTGACTCAGCTCAAGTCCCCTGATAAAGAGCCTGTGGCATGTCCTCAATGCCATAGTGTGATGGAAGTGGTCCCTAACATCACTTTCACTCAAGAGGACATGTTGTTAAAATATAACAAACATGACATGCCTCTTTATTATACAGAATACGTCGGCTCTATTGAGGCAGACCGAATTCACATAGATCCGGGATCGTCGATTAGCATTATCCCTCATAGTCTGCTAAAACCATTGAGAATTCCTACAAGTGAACTGGCTTACACTACCACTATAATTGTGGGCTTTAATGCCAGGAAAAGCAGACCGTTGGGAAAGATTCGTCTGAGAATCCAGATTGGTGACCTTAGATCTTTGGCTATATGTTATATCATTGATTCAGAGGTATCTTACAATATTCTGTTGGGTAGACCATGGATCCATGATCACAATATTGTTCCTTCAACTCTACATCAATGCTTCAAATATGTAGATACTCAAGGAACAGTGAAAACAGAATTCGCCGATCTCAATCCGTTCAAAGGAGTGGAATCCTACTATTCGGATGCCCTATTGTACACTCAAGACTACATGAAGGAGGTGTCAGGCAAAATGGAGGAAGAATCCAACCAGGAGCCAGGAGAACCATCCGCTGAGCAACCTTTGTCAATCCAAGTGAAAGGGAGGACTACCCGTCTAAAAGTCATGGAACCTATGACTATTCACTTGGGCAAAACAAAATCGGAAGGAGAAAATGATCCTCTAGTGATCAATCTGAACAGGAAGCCTCCACCTTTGGTCATTGACCTTAGGCACAACAAGCAGTCGGCTGATGTAAATATAACCGGGGACGTAATTTCTGATAATAATAAAGATTCTCTTTTCCAGTATACTGACGTCCAATTTCCTAATCAGGAATCCTCTTCTCATAAAGATATAGAACCCATAGCACAAAAATTCTTGGAAGCTATAGACTTCTATCATCTATATATATGGGAAGTAGCGTCAACAGCTAATGTCGTCACGACATATAGGCCGCATAAAGATTCTATCTTTATTGTTCCACCTACTCGCAACAATCAGCATCCAATAGTCTTCGATCGCATGCAGAATAGACAGATTGTACAAGAAGATTCTCACGAGTCTGATGTTGGGAAAATGCAAATCCATAGATATAGCCTACAGGCTTTAAAGATTATGCAAAACATGGGTTATGACTTGAAGTTGGAGCCAGGCCTCAACTATGGAAAAGGCAGACGAATGCCGTTGCATGGTGATCCCTACTGTCAACGAACTCGTTTTGGGTTAGGATATACCACATCTCTTGCAACTTCAAACAACTCTGAGTCAAGTAATGAGACCATTTCTTATTCTCAAGATGATCTGTCATCCTCCAATTTAGATGATGAATTCGAACTGGCATTATCAGTAAATATGGTGTTGACAGATTCCCTTGAAACAGAGAAACAAGAATCTGAACCATTTGAAAATGAATCTTGGGCACAACAAATGGATACACAATGGAAACTCCGGTTCGAACAAAAAGAACCACCTACTGAAGACAAGGTTATCCAAGTCAATGTTGGAGATGAATATTCACCAAAGCCGATATTTATCAGTAATAATCTTTCTGGAGAAGAAAGAGAAGAAATGATCCAGCTGATAAAAGAATATATCGATGTCTTTGCTTGGAATTATGAGGATATGCCAGGTCTTGATCCAAAAGTAGCTACCCATAAACTCAACATATTGTGCAATTCAAAGCCTGTAAAGCAATACCAACGCCGGTTCCTCCCAGATATGATGGATGCCATTGAAGCTAAAATCAAGAAACTAATAGCCTGTGGGTTCATTCGGGAAGAACAACATCCTGATTGGGTCGCTAATGTTGTCCCAGTCATGAAAAAAATTAGAAAAGTTCGTGTTTGCATCGACTTTCGAGATCTAAATGCGGCCTGCCCTAAAGATGAATTCCCTCTTCCCATTACCGACGTCATGATCGATAATACGTATGGTTTTAAGCGCATGTCTTTCATAGACGGATTTTCAGGATATAATCAAATTAAGATGAATCCTGAAGATGAGAAGCATACTGCTTTTCGTACGCCATTGGGGGTATATTGCTATACAGTCATGCCTTTTGGATTGAAGAATATTGGGGCTACATATCAACGAGCTATGAGTAACATATTCCATGAGCATTTACGCAAAATGGTAGAATATTACATAGACGATATTGCTGTCAAAAGCTGCCTCAAGGATAATCACATCCAAGACTTGAAGACAGTATTCGAGTTGATGCGTCAACATCAACTCAAAATGAACCCTACAAAGTCCTTTCTTGGTGTATCCAGTGGCAAATTTATGGGATTTGTCATTACTGCTAAAGGCATTCAAGTTGACCCTGATAAAGTAAAAGCTATCCTAGAAATGCGACCATCCCATAATCTTAGAGAACTTAGGGGATTTCAAGGTCGTCTAGCTTATATCAGGATATTCATATCCAACCTATCTAGAAGATGTCAACCTTTTTCTAGTCTAATGAAGAAAGGTGTGTCATTTGTATGGGACGAAGCCTGTCAGCAAGCATTTAATGGCATCAAACGCTACCTTACTAATCCTCCAGTTCTGGTACCTCCTGTCATAGGAAGACCATTTTTGCTGTATGTTCGAGCAATGGATCATTCTTTAGGGGCTCTTCTCGCACAAAAGAACAATGAGGGTCATGAACATGCTATATATTATATAAGCAGGATGATGGTCAGAGAAGAACACCGGTATAGCCCAGTAGAAAAAAAATATTTGGCCCTAATGTTTGTCATTCAGAAGATGCGGCATTACGTGAAAGGCCAAACTATTCATATCATCTCCAGAATCAATCCACTTCGGGTATTAATGAATAAGCCAAGTATTCTTAATTCCCGACTCACGACTTGGGCAATACTACTGACACCGTATGATATGGTGTATGTCCCTCAGAAGTCCATGAAAGGTCAAGCCTTGGCTGATTTTTTAGCTGCCCATCCAATTCTGGAAACCTCCAAATTATATAAGGATATTTCCGACGAAGTTGCAGAATATAATTCGGCAATGGAAGGTGATACATAGCAGCTATTCTTTGATGGTGCTTCCAGGACTGGTCCCAAAGGAAACATGGTTTCAGGAGTAGGAATTGTTCTGGTGACTCCTGATAAACTCGTCATCTATCGAGCATATTCTCTTAGTGAACCATGCTCTAATAATGTGGTAGAGTATAATGCTCTACTAATCGGGCTTCAAGTGGCTAAGGAATTGGATGTTGAATACCTGGAAGCTTTTGGTGATTCTCAGCTGATCATCAATCAGGTCAGAGGCATATATGAAGTCCGCAATCCAGACCTCATTCCTTATCACCGAACAACGATTGAGATAGCAATATCTTTTAAAGGATTCTTCTTAGAACATGTTCCTCGATCTCAAAATTTGGAAGCTGATGCTCTGGCCAGTCTAGCTGCAGATCTAGCTATTGCTATAAGAAGGCAAAATTTGGTGATCCTTCTTAACAGAGATTTGTTTTGTGTGAAAAATAATTTTTATATAGAACGCAGCTATGTTATAAACATGGTTCCTCCTAAGAAAGATTGGAGAAGTCCCTTTATAGACTTCGTGTCATATGGAATCTTACCAGAGGATCCTAAAGAAGCAGTATCTATCAAAAGATAATCATTACGTTTCTATTTTGATGCTTCTTCACAAAGTCTATATCGCCGGATATATGATGGACTATTGTTACGATGTCTCTCTGATGATGATGTAAAGCGGGTTATCCGAGAAGCTCATGATGGAGTATGTGGAGCACATCAACCCGGTCATAAGTTACAGGATCGTATCAGGAGGATGGGCTACTACTGGCCTACTATAATTGCAGATGCTGTGAAATATGCAAGACAATACAAAGCCTGTCAGGTTCATACAGATTTTATACATCAACCTTCTGAATATTTATATCCTACTATTGCATCATGGCCCTTTGAAGCATGGGGTATGGATATCATTGTTCCTATTCATCCTTCGTCTTCTAGAGGACATCGGTTCATATTAGCTATCACTGATTACTTCTCCAAATAGGCGGAGGCAATTTCTCTTACTAAGGTAAAGACATCCAACGTGATCAGCTTTATCAAGCATTATGTCATCTATCGCTTTGGGATACCCCGAAGGATAATTCATGACAATGGGCCTCAATTCATCAGTTAAGCGTTTCATCGATTTTGCGATAAGAATCGGATACAAAATATGTCCTCGACGGCATATAAACTTGCTGCTAATGGTTTGGCGGAAGCCTTCAACAAAACCATCTTCAAACTCTTGAAGAAGTTTGTCTCTTCGAACAAAAGAGATTGGAACGAGAAATTGGGGGAATATCTGTGGGCATACCGCACAACGGTACGAACACCAACGGGTTATACCCCATTTTCATTGGTTTATGTGTGTGAAGCAGTTCTCCCTATTGAAATTCAAATTTTATCACTCAGAATAGCAGTGGCTAATAAGCTAACTCAGGAAAATAATGATCGCTTAAGACTTCAAGAGCTGGAAGGGTTAAACGAGAAACGCCTTCAAGCTCAACAGCGCATCGAGTTCTACCCATATCCAGAGCTTTTAATCAAAAAGTGAAAGAAAGAGTGTTCAAAGTTGGTGAACTAGTTTTAGCTGTGAAGAGGCCAATGATCATTACCCATAAAAGTAAGGGGAAATTCCAGCCCAAATGGGAGGGCCCTTATGTGATTGAAACAATATTTTCAAATGGTGCTTACAGATTAGCCAAGCCTAATGGAGATTTGATAATGGCTCCTATCAACGACAAATTCCTGAAGAAGTACTATGCTTGATTTTCCTTGCTTAACGGGGTATGATGAAGATCTCATTCTGACAATACTACGTACAAAGATTAGTTGGATCATATTCTATCATGTTCTCATGACCTCTGAATAGATATGTTTAACTAATTTGAAACTTCAAAACCTATCATGTCCATATTACCTCTGATAGTGTTTTGTATACAAATTTAGTTGGATCATATTCTATCATGTTCATATTACCTCTGAATAGATATATTCAGCTAAATCTTACCGAGAGTATATCATGTCCATATTATCTCTTATATCACTTTAATCTTAGCCTATCATTTATATTCTAAAGTGATGGGTCCACAAAGTCAGAAAATGTATCTTTATTTATCTCTGGGAATAGCAAATTACAAAAGGAGAAAAAATGTACATCATTGGGGAGGAGTAGTTAAATCGTGGATCTATTATGCCAAAGCAGCCATCCTCTCATTCCTAGAGTTTAAAATGTTAGTGCGAGCCAGTTCCAGCCTTGCTTCGTCATTGCTCAAGAGAGAGAGCTCAGACAGAGAATCAACAAAACTTGCGTGGATGACACCCACATGTGTCAAGTTCTGTTGAGCTGTATTCACTTGGCCCTCCAATACACCACGAACTAGCGATGCTTTGAGTAGCCTCTCCCTTGTTTGAGCAAGTTCAGCTTCCAAATCTCGAACCCTCACTTCATATCCCTCATATTCTGTACAGCACTGAGCTAGATGAGGAATACTCTCCACCAATACTGCTTGCTCTTTCTCCATCTCTTGTTGACGTTCCTGGATGGATTTGTTTAAAGATTCTATCTTCTGAGCAAGTTCTGCAGTTAGTGAGTCATACTCAGCCTGAACCATGTCATTGATGATGCCTCGAGATAGTTACAAATAGTCGTTAATGGGTTGTTCTAAACCATTAACAATTTGCTCTAGCGCATTAGCTCTTTCAGCGTCATTGAAATTTCTAATCTGCGCTATGGTGAGCTTGGAGGATGTCTTCAGAGCATCAAAGCCTAGATTCTTCTCCAGCACATGGATATCAATTCTTTCAAAGTGAGGTAGAATATGCTAGTGTATTGTTCAACTAGCATAGCAAAGCTCGAATGGACGCTGGGAGTGGTCGCAATATCAGTAAGTCTCCTTTCTGGAATGACTGCAGAGGATGTTGCCACAGTCGTTGCTTTAACAGATGGCACGACAAAAGAAGAGACACCAACAACAGTTGAAGTTGCTGGCATGCTCGACGAAGGAGGCACAGTCGAGATGGTGGGTTCATCCACCTCTGATATTACTTGTACAGCTGCTGGCGGGATTACATCTGAGAAAGTTATGGATGAAGGATAAACGGCTTTAAAGTATGCTTCTTCGACGGTGGTCACCGCCGTTTCATTAGCTGGATCCGCAACAAAATCAGACGTTATTTCAGCTCCGCCCTCCCCCGAGATGTCTTCGCCTGAAACTAAGATAAGGGAAAGTTAATATCAATTTGATGTTAACATTTTTCTGAAAAAAGCGTGAAGACAACATTTACCCATGGCCGATGGTATATATAGTGCGTCTGCAGCCTGTATAGCTAAATTATTTCTTAATGATGCTAAACAAGCTGTCATACCTGGAGAAGAGGGTACACCAACTGACGCTTGAGGGTAGTCATCCCAGTCATCACCTAGATCTACTCGAGGTTCATCGGGTGGAATCTCGCTTGAAATACTTACAGATGAAGGAGGGGCTAGCCCTATTATTTGTCTTGGTAAAGGTATACTGATACTTATTAAGCTCGGCCTCGAAGGCGAGATAGAAGCACCACCCGTAACGGTGGTAGCGGCAGCAGTCGCGGGCAAAGAATCTCCAGCACTTTCAGCTGGGACTGTGGAGGCTCCTTCTCTAAAAGGCGAAGGACCCCTAATCAAAGAATCATCCCTAACAGGAAAAACAATAGGCTCACTCCTGGAAGAGGCCCCCTTGGTGAAAGTCTTTTTAGGACCTCTGGTAGTCTGCTTCTTTTTACGGGGGGAAGGCTCTTTCAGAGTAGAAGCCTTTCGTTTATTAGAAATAATGAGAGGCTTTGCTGGTGGAGCTATTACGCCTCTCGATAAAATTAACAAATAATTATCTACACCAGTAGTTTCATCACCTTCATCAGAGGAAATAGATGGTATCTTCTCTCTTCCAGTGGACTTATGGGAGGGCATTCGGAAACTTTCATGTACATCAAAATTATGATGGAAGGTATTGATGGACACATAAAACTGTGCATATGAATGAAGAATGTGCAACTCCATGGAGAGAGAAGTCACGGGAACAGCAAATGTTGCTCCAGTACAACCCATGATGAAATACTGCCATCTTCTAGCTCTATCAATAAGCCCACCTTTGAATTTGAAGCTAGTGATGGGGTTTCCCACATGCAACTGATCATACCCAAATTGCCTGGCGAAACGGCTAGGTAGATAAGGCTCCAAGTAGCAATGGTCCTCACTTCTGTACAGCAGGTGGGAAGGTCTAATACAGACCAACCAGTAAAAGGCTTCAGGAGAAAGAATAGACTTACCCTGACCTGCATCCTGAAGCTTAGTCCCCTGTTTATTAATATGTACGGGGGGGATGGTGCAGAAGAACTTCCAACTATGGGCAAAATTTAGTGCTAGTCGACAATCTATGACGCTAGTCACATTCCAAAAAGAATTCTTATAATTCAACAAGAAGTTATTGCCCAAACCACTGGCAGATCCGGGAGACATCACTCTGGTGTTATGAAGGATTAACCATCCCATCAGATATAAGAATGGTAATTCCACTCTGGGATATCCTTCACGCTGTGTAGTATCGGCCAGCAGCCCATTAGTAATAGCCCTCAGGCCAGCTTGTATCCTGCATACCATGGCAGGGAGCAGGCCCAATCTTGCTCCAAATACCAAACGCACTGCGGGCCATAAGGTGTTGCGATGAATGCGATCCGCAGACGCGATGCCAGGCACCACCCATCAGCGTAGCCAAATAGAAAGGAAGCCAGCCAGTTGAGCTTCCCTTGACAGAGACTTTCGACAATGCCTCATATAACTGTAGGCTTTGGTTCCTGCAGGATAACCCCCTATCTCTTCATTAAGAACACAATCTTGAGCCTCTGGGTCTTCAATAAGATCATCGATTGTGTCGGCATTAAGAATGCTCAAAGGGTTCAAAGGTTTGTCTTTGCTATCTACAACCTTGTCCTGCTTGGCATTTCTAGCCTGATGGAAGAAGAGGTAGGATATCCATTTGTTAATATGGGCTAAATCAGAGGGCTCTCTGTAGAAGGTGGTGCATGCAAGATAGTGGCTCATCTGCTTTTGGTACACTGCCACTACCCGAGGGTTGGTATCCTTCAACTCTTTATTGGTGGGGACGTATTCTTCATAAGGATTGTCTCCCATTGGCAGCTTTGAGATATCTGCCATCTCATGAAGGGCTAGGCCCAATTCACCTATCGGAGTGGCTAAAGTCCCAGTTAGCGAGTTATATCGCTCCATCAAAGCTAAGAACAAATTTGGATTAATAGGCAGCCCAACACTAGTAGCACTCACAGCCTCAAATAAGTTAATACTTTCCAGCTCCATTTGAAAGTGCTTCAGGGCCCATGCAGTTAAATTGGCCCACTGAAGATTGTGGGGGTGAAGCCATCCACTTGTGTGAGGGTTAACCCTGGGATATACTCCTCTCTGCCCCATGAATTCATTGCAGAAAGTGGCCATTTGAAATGGCTGGAGCAAGGAAGAGTCCTCACTAGGTACGCTGCCTGATAGTAATCCTCTGAAGGGCATGACAGGGCCAGAGGGACTACTTACAAAGGATCCTTGGTTTAATCCTTTTTTATAAAAGATCTTCCCTGGTTGGCCATGAAGATCAGGAGTCAGAGTCCATGCCATCCTTCTGGGATGTGTGGCATGGAAGAATGCAGAAATAGGGTAATCTCTGGACAACTTTGGCAGGAACATGACCGTGCCCTCAGCAGAAAATATCCAATCTTCCTTCTTGGGCTTTGTCTGGGATTGTTTATCAATAACATCTCCAAATAAGAAAGCTGGTTTCTTATACTCAGTTCCGTCTATGTACATCAAGGGTTCCCCACTGATAATACTCAGCAACATTCTTTCTCCTTGGGTCAAGATCAGAGTTCCCCTTTCTTGAGGATACTCGTTTTCAGAGATGGGGAAGGTCACATGGGACAAGTCCTCCAAGTAGTTGGAATTCAATATTCCAGCAGCAGAGCCCATTACTTCAGTTAGAGGGGGAATATGTAGGTCCACTGCAAAAAGCAAGAGAATAAGTCAGTTTTACGCTGGAGTTTACTTTCAGCGCGTTAAACGTAAGATGCTACATTCTTGCAGTATACGCCAACAGTCTGAGTTTTATGCCAGATTGTAAAATATAGAGTTTTATGTTGGAATTTACTTCCAGTGCATAAAACGCAAAGTTTCAGTATACGCCAAAACCTAACAGTCTGAGTTTTATGCCAAACTGTAGAATATGGAGTTTTACGCTGGAATTTACTTCCAGTGCATAAAACGCAAGGTTTGCAGTATACGCCAAAATTTAACAGTCTGAGTTTTTATGCCAGACTGCAAAAATATGGAGTTTTACGCTGACACATTAAGAATGTAAGCGTATTTGCGCATACACGTATAACATGTGCGAAGGGTTTTATTCCTCTAGAAGTTTTACCTGTGATGCCCGGTGCACAGCTAGACGGCGGAGCACTTCGTTCAGAATAAGGCTCGCTTGGCCTAGTAGGAGTCGCTCGTGCTTGAGTAGTGGAGCGAGATGATGAAGCGACTTTCTTTCCCTTAGCGGCGGAGGCCTGTTTTGGTGCCATGGCGAATCTGAGTTTTTTTAGAAAGAGACGAAGAGTTTTCAGAAAGAGACGAAGGGTTTTGCAGAGAAAGATGAAGGGTTTTTCTCTCTCATGACCTAGGCCTATTTATAGAGTTCAAGTGACTCTCCGAATCCTTAACCAAATCCGATTTTTTATCATAATCGGTTATGATTTGGGACCACGTCAGTCGATTATTTGAAAAGGAAGACAGATAGTCATGCTGCGTAACGGATCCCTGATTTTACGCTCAGATTCTTTTACGCGCAGAGCTACAGATCTACGATTTTTACGCTCAGAAGCCAAGGATCTACGATTTTTTATGCTCAGAAGCTACAAATCTATGATTTTACGCTCAGGAGTTTTTACGCTCAGAAGCTAAAGATCTACGATTTTACGCTCAGAAGCTACAAATCTACGATTTTACGCTCAGAAGCTTTTATGATCAGAAGCTACAGATCTACGATTTTACTTTCAGAAGCTACAGATCTATGATTTTACGCTCATGAGTTTTTACGTTCAGAAGCTACAGATCTACGATTTTTACGCTCAGAAGCTACAGATCTACGATTTTACTCTCAAAAGCTACAGATCTACAATTTTACGCTCAGAAGCTTTTACGCTCAGAAGCTACATATCTACGATTTTACGCTCAGAAGCTGCGGATCTATAATTTTATGCTCAAATGCTACGGATCTATGATTCTACGCACATCTTAAATTATGCAGGACAGATCAGCTAGCAAAATACGCGTATATCTTGATAATTTGGGTTATACGCTTGAAGAAGCCGGTTACAAGAGTTTACGCAAAAAATGCTCTTCTTCCTCAGTCGAAAGGACTTCATTAGATGAAGGGCCAAGGAGTTCCCTGAAAGTGTCTGTCTTCACTGGAAGATAACTTTTCTTCCTTGGCCATTGATAGTTCATTCAAAGTTTAGCCAGAATCTAGTTCAGGGATGGCCTGTTCGGCGGACATTTCTTGCCCTGACTCGAGAATCTTTCAAGAAGCCATTTTTTTTTGAAGATGATGTTCTGAACAGATTTTCTTCACATTTATGAAGGAGAAATAACGGTTCAGAATTCTATGTGACTCCTCGTCAAAAATAGCATGATAATTGGATCTTCAAGACAATTTAATGCTAAAGAACTTTTTACGCATCTTCCTCTACGCGTAAAAGTTGGAACATGACTGGAGGCATATTTGTCAGAGTCAGCGTAAAAATTACTCAAGCATGTTGAAGCTGCGTATTATCAAATTTCCTCACAGCAATATGGCAAATCAATAGTGCATAAAAGAAGATAAGTTTATTAATCATGATTACATACGATGGAAATCTATTTTACAAAGGATTTTTTATTAATATTCAAGATCATGATTACATATAATGGGAATCTATTATACTAGGTTCTCGTCTGATGGAGATCTTTATTGCTTCTTCTACAACACTTCTTCGGCCGGGGGCCGAGAAAATGGTCAATGGAGGGAGGATACAAAACTGGGCCTGTTTAAATTATTCAAGCCCACCCCCCATACGTCATCGGCGGCCATGCTTAGAATTGTAATTGGGATTCAAATCCAATACAATACTGGAAGACACGGCCAAGCTGCCCACCAGGGTCCAACTTCATAATGGGGGAAAATACAGCTAGCAAGCTGTATGGTCTAATGAGACCCTTCCTCTCTCTTTGACGAATCGACATATAAAATCGCTGATTATCTCGAGCAAAGGAAGCTATGATATCCTTCCATGGTCCATCGTTGCAGAGAATATTTGCTCGAAGACGTCTCTTTTTACGGCTTCTTACATGCTGGAAGAGCATAATCTTCTTCTTTCTCAGTTCAGCCCAATGAATCTCAGCGGCCATCTTTGTGGTGAAGGAAGTATGGAAAAACAAGTTCACTTGCTTGCCCTTATATAGGCAGAAGAGAACATACAAAATTCCAACAACTTCTTAAGTATCGCCAAAAAATCAGCCTCGAAGAACGAGTCAAATTTGACTATTTCATGCTTCATTTAAAGTATTTCAAATTACAAAAAATTTGAAAACTTTGAAGGGGGTCTTGTAGAAGCATGAAATATGCTGGAGAATTGTACGCATATTATACAGTCAAAACCCCCAACATACATGAAGTCCGCGTAAAACAGAGCTTTAGAGCTGTTTGGCGTAAAGAAGATCGTCAGAGCTATATGCGTAAAACAAAGCTTCAAGGCTGTGTGGAGTAAAGTAAAGCTTCAGAACAGTCCGTATAAAAGAGAGCTTCAGAGCTGTTTGGCGTAAAGTAGAGTGTCAGAGCTGTACGCGTAAAACAGGGCTTCAGAGCTGTTTGGCATAAAGTAGAGCGTCAGAGCTGTCCGCGTAAAGCAGCGCATCAAGGCTGCTTTGGCAGAAAAGGTTGCTATACCTTCCTGCATAAAGTTTAAGATACATTTGTTTTTAATGCAGCGTAAAGTTGTACGAGGAACTCTTCACATTCCTCGGATGAATTTGTCAGATAAAACAGTGAACCTGACTCCTGACAAAAGTACTGCACGATGATCGAGTGGACGGCTGTGATGATAATTTTGCACAGAGACCCAAGCTGTCATTTAGTAACATATTCTTGATACAAGTCATTTTTACGCATTCAAAGAATACGCTGCCTATTCTACATGGGCAGAAATGAGTTTTTACGCTCAAGATGAGACAAAATCAGACGCCACGTTAAAAGCTGTTTCTCGTACAGAGCTCGAGGGATATCTCTGCATTTAATGCACGAGATAGGGGCATATCTCTGCATTTAATGCACGAGATTTTGTTCTATTTTTTAAATTCTGTCGTGACTGGGAAAGCTAAAACTGTGGCTAATACGTTCACATCACCATCCTTGTATTTTACGTCAACCAGGCTATTTTCAACTATAGGAGTACGCCGTATGCTATCTCCTCGAAAAACGCCAACTCGGCTATATTTACAAAGGTACGTGATAAGGCTATTTAGCCCAGAATATGCTCAAGACCTCAATCGTGATGGATAATTGGCTAATTTACGCTGGTTATATATTATTCATGCATCATCAAGTTTTACGCAGAGTTTGGCTTTTACGCCAACAAGATAATTATTTGGCTTTTACGCCAACCATCTTTACGCAGGGGCAGTTACCTACGTGGCTTGCATGCCATAATTTTTGAGAAGCAGTTATACGCATTACCTCATAAAGGGACACATGTCATACGCATATTCAGAAGACAATGGGAACGTGGGTAGCAGTTATCATAACCGCAGCATAAAAGAAGTCTTCTTCTTCATAGTTTGATCTTTTACGCCAACAAGACAGTTGTTTGGCTTTTACGCCAACCATCTTTACGCAAGGTACAGTTACCTATGTGGCTTGCATGCCATGATCTTCGAGAAGCAGTTATACGCGTTACCTTATAATGGGACACGTGTCATACGCAGATTCAGAAGATTATTTGAACGTGGGTAGCAGTTATTATAACCGCCGCGTAAAAGATGCAACTTTCTTCACCGTTTGGCTTCTACGCCAACTGAACAGCTATTTTTACTGATCTCTATAAATAGAGGCCCCTAGTCATAGGGTAGAAGGGACGATCAGACAGAAGCACAAGGAGAGATCAGAGAGAGAGAGCACAGACAGAGAGTGTCGGTTGATAACTTTGCCAACGAGAATTCAATCCCACTTTCAACCTTTGAAGCTTTTTCTTCTACTACAACACTTCTTCATCATCGTGTGGTCCAAGAAACAAAGTGATCGACCGCAGATCAGACTTTTATAGCAATTCTTTTCCAGAATTATTTTATTGTACTTAACATCCTCGTATAGGATTAATTATACTCTCTTTCTTGTTTGTAAGCAAAAAGAAAGGTTTCGTATAAACTCTCTTCTTCCTTCTTTTTGTTTATCATCAAATAACTGGTGTGCCCTACGTATACGTAGCTGGCCGTTGTCTACTCCCGTTCTCCAGTATTTTGGTTCTGGGGCATGACAAAATTCTAGTGGTGGTCTATACAGGTCTGGTTTTCAGACGTGTGGAGGTTATTGTTGTTTAGATGTCTCAATCCTATAATGTTTTTTCTTAATATCTTTCGTATTATTCTATATTTTTGATCCTTGACCTATCTTCTGCTTTCATCGTTGATCTATCCTATCCCTTTAATTTACTCCTTATGTCCTTCAGGGACACTTTTCATAATCATTAAGATCAGATCGTTCGAGTTTTGAAGATAGCAGAGCAGAGACCAGTAGGCAGCCGATTCCTGAGTTTCAGCCTCAACATTCAGGATCAGAGTCGAGAATTGACCCTGGGACTGAGCAGCATGTTCAGTCTGATCCACTGGCAGTACCAGTACAGCCAAATTAGCTAGAGTAGCTAGATATTATTCGAGCATTGATGGACATTTTAACAGGTTTTATGGCAGCTTATCAGAGGTAGAGTGACATTCTCACCCAGTCAGTCCAGACGGCCATGGGGCAAGGTACTGCTCAGATCTATAATTCTGCAAATAGCTTCAGGCATCTTCATCCCCCGTACTTCTACGGTATTGAGATACGATATCATCTGATGCATGGCTCCAGGATATTGAGGCCATCTTGGAGCCAACAGGGACTCCGGCTAGGGAGCGTATGTCCGTGTTGAGACTATAACTGCTGGATTTAGCCCACGATTGGTGGGCAGCTCAAGTGATTTTACTGACGACGCTGATTTTATGGACGAACTTCAGCGAGAGGTTTTAGACTTGGTATTATGACGCAATATTACATTATGACTTAAAATAGAGGTGTAATAACCTCAGGCAGATGGGGAGGACCATTGATGGCTACGCGACAGAGTTCTATAGACTCAACCAGTTTGCCTCCACCTTAGTGGCGATCGAGTTGGACCTAGCTAGGAGGTTCTAGCAAAAAAATTATTTGGAGATCATACTGGCAGTGGAGCAGCATGAGTTCCAAACGTTCGACGCTGTGATAAGAGCGACGAGGAGGCACAAGTACACCTCTCAGAGGATAATCGATAGGATTGGGAGCCAAAATAGGTCTCATTCTACCTTTAGGGACTATTACACCCAGTCTTTGGCACCAGCACCAGCAATAAGGGCATTAGAGATTGAATATCCAGGGAGGCAGGTACCGGTGTCTTCATTCCAGCAGTCAGCATAGACGCCTCCTCAGAAGCATAGGTCATCTTCTTCAGTCGGGTGTTCCCACTATGGAAAGCGAGGGCATGTTCTTTCGGAGTGTCGCAGGGCGCAACGCTTATGTCTGGTGTGTGGTGGAGCATACCACATGATGAGGATTTATCCCCAGAGGGCTCTAGCTAAATCCTCAACAGTCCAGCCAGCAGCTCCGGAGTTCAGGGCACTAGTACCGGCCCAGCAGCATCAGGCCTCGAGGCCTACACTGTTGCAGACCCAAATATTTCAGCAGCAAAGCCTGCAGTAGTATGCTCTGGCCCATGTTCAGGCTAGGCATAGAGCCCAGCAATAGAGGGGACTAGCACCCAGGGCTCATGGTCAGCCTCAAGTCAGGATAACAATCCCGAGGCATGTGCACGAAGAGTTTAGTATTTTGGAGCAGGTGTTGACCGATGGTGGTTAGGTTGCAGGTGATGTTCTGAGCCTCCCTTTATTATTATTTATTTCTTGGGTTCGTATATTCGGAGAGTGAATCTTGAGTCACTCTTCTGCCTGCATAATAGGGATACATGATTTCAGTCATACGTATTCGACTACATAGATATATCCTGGACAGAGTTATGTCTTAGGCTGAGTCGTTAGTACTGACTTACCCCAAGACTTGACCCTTATTCATTTTGGGAGTCAACGTAGGCCAGCAAGGTCAAATTTCTACATAGCTGATTCATGAGACATGCTTATCATATGCCTCCAACCCTTCTTTCCGGTATTATAGTTTCTTTTGCATTTATATTATGTTGCAGACTACTTTCATTCCCTGTTTATATGCCATGCTTTGTTTCATTGAGGTAGTTGTATTTTCTGGAGCTTTGATTTTGGTGCCTTATTAAAATTTTGAGGACAAAATTTTTCTAAGAAGGAGAGAGTTGCGAGACTCTGTCTCATAGTATCTATCTCGTTATATGGATACGCATTTTATACTGCATGTTTTATTTTTCTGGATTTTGTGGGATTTTAAAACTTAGCATTTTGTAGATTTTCTTCTTGACCGGTATACCGACGATATACTACGACATACCGACGATATACCGATCGACAGATATTACTTTTTCTTTTGAGATATTTTTGAGATATTTTTGTGAGATATTTTGGTGAATACTATTTAGATATTTCCATAAATAGTGTTGACTAACCCTATTACCCATTGGATATGTGGTTTTATTTTGAGTGGCTAGGATTGATTCGAATCATTATGTGGATCGCTGTTATGGCAGATCCAACAGTCATGATTAATTCTCACCCTCTATATATACGAATTAATTTTCTTCTCCTCTCCCTTTTCTTTCACTCTTCCTTCTTCATTTCCTCTCCAAATTTTTGCGGAAGCTAGGAGCTTGGTCTTGAGGCCTAGGAGTATGGTTTCTGAACCCTTCTTGGTGGTGGAGTTAAAGATTAGACTGGAAGCTCGACCTTAGGCAAGTATATCTTGCCGAAAACTAGGAACGACTTTATTCATTGTAGTTTTTTCTTCCCTTGATTTATATGATAGAATTTCATGGTACTTTCTTTGTTAATAATGTTTCCCTTATGATTTCCAAACATGTGCATCTTTCAAAAATTATTTTGAGCTTAGTTTTAAATTTTCCTGTGAAACTCTGATATTTTTTGGTTAGAAAACTCGGTTTCTAAAATGATTACTGGAGTGATTTCCATGAAACTTAGTGTACATGGTATGTGAGACTCACCTCTAGATTTGTTAACTTGTTAGGCCAATTTCTGCTGAGTTTCGGGATGTATTTTCGGTTTCGGACACCCGTCTCTATTTAGACCTCCCCTCGAATTGCCTATGTAGATCGACATACCGACGATATACCGATATTCGCCCGACTTGGAATCCTAGAAGCTGTTGTGACTAAGAACCGGCATAGTGACGTTATACTGGAGTATATCGACGGTATATCAATTTGTTGTAATTGATTAGCTACTATATTTTTTCTATCTCTGGACCGGCATATCGGCGATATACTGGTCTGTACTGGAGGTATACAGGTCATGTACTCTTTTTCATATGATTTTTTTTTCTTGAGCTCTTCGTAGCTTGTACCGAGCTTCTTTGTGTTTACTATCTTGCATGTCTATTTATGCTTTATTTTCTTGACACAAAATTATGTATAGTTAGGACTTTCTACCCTTTATACACCCGTTCGGTATATGTTACCTATTTGTTACGACTCGAACCAGGCACTTGTATTAGTAGAGGATGATTTACACTATGTACATTTGATACGACCAGATACTTTATTAGTAGAGGATGTTTACACTCTATGTATACTTAACTCGACCCAGGCACTTGTATTAGTAGATGATGATTTACTCTATATGTATATTTGATACGATCAGGCACTTGTATTAGTAGAGGATGTTTACACTCTATGTACACTTGACTCGACTTAGGTACTTGTATTAGTAGAGGATGGTTTACACTCTATGTACACTCGACTCGACCCAAGCACTTGTATTAGTAGAGGATGGTTTACATCTATGTATACTTGACTTGACCCAGGCACTTGTATTAGTAGAGGATGATTTACACTCTATCTACACTTGACTTGACTCATGAACTTGTATTAGTAGAGGATTGTTTACACTTTATGTATACTTAACTTAACCCAGGAACTTGTATTAGTAGAGGATATTTACACTCTATGTACACTTGACTCAAGCACTTTGTAACCTCCGTATCCTGAAATTCTAGATTAAATGTTATTTTTAGGTTAATTTGGGGCTTGTGGGATTTTTCCATAATTTTTAGTTAATTAAAAACTAGTAACACTAATTTTCTAGGACTTTCAAGAATTTATTTTAGGTTCAAACTTAATTAAAAATATCCCAAACTTTTATTTTAGTTTCTAAATAATCAAACATATTTTCTAAAAAAATTTTGGAAATTTTTTGATTATTTTTAGCATTTATTTTTAGTTAATTAGGAAAACTGAATTAAAAACTAATTTCTGAAAAAGAAAAACAATAATAATTAATATTCTGCCCAGTCAGCCAACAGGGGGCCCACCCGTCAGCTTCCCGCAGCGAACTGGGTGGGGCCCGCCTGTTAGCGACCGCGGGGTGGGTGCGGGTGCAGCCGAGCCGACCCCGAGCAGAGCCGAGTCCGAGTTTGACTCGGACTCAGCTGAGCCAAGCCGGGTCAAACCCGGACCGTCCGATTTGGGCGGGGCTGCGTGGATGCATGCCACGTGGCAGATTCCCGAGCTGCGGCTGCCCTCTCTCCTCTATATACATATGAGTTATTTAGGAATTCTAGGGTTTTTTCTTTGAGCCAAATTTTGGAGAATTGTCATCTAGGGTTCCTTCATTTTCCAGAAGCCATTACTCATAATTTTGGACTCCAAACGTGGCTCAGTTTCTTGCATTAGAACCGTATTGAGGTTAGATTTCTGAATATATAAATTGTTTTACGAAATTATAAGTATTAAATTCTGGGAAATTTGTAGAGCACAGCATATCCGAAAATAGATGTGTCTTGGTATTTTTGCGATTTCGGGAGAACCAGGAATCAGAATCATGAACCGTTTAAAGTTTCAGAAAGCTAATGATGAGATCATTGACATATGTTTTTCCCAGAATTTAATTCGAAGTATTTATATACTGTTAATTTTGTTGAACTTCTAGGTTAGAAATTAACCACCGTTGCACAATACAAAATTTGTATGTACAATAATTTCCAAATGAATTTGAATTCGGACGAGCCATAAATTCCAGCATATTTTTGATGCTGAAATCTACAGGAAACTATGCATAAAAGTTGAGTTTGTATCGATTGACTTTTTGGTCAACAGATCGCCTCGATTTGCGTGCCATGAGTCTCGAGTTGATAAAATTCAGTTCCTTTGGACAAAATTTAGGAATTAACCTAAAAATCAAAATAATAAGATTAAAATAAGATTTTAGAGTAATTATTCCAGAATTAAATAAATTAAAATAAATTATCTTTTGACATGGTAAAATTGTAAGACATAGGCTATATGGACTGTGACTTGGATTCTGATTCATACCAACAAAGGACCACATTCGAGTACATTCTCTAATAGTTTCTTATCTATGATATCCTCTATGTTCATTGTATTTAGTGTAAATATCCATATTTCTTGACACGATGGTTACACGGATTGGTATATCCGGATCTCGTCATGAGATGTTATTCCTTGTATATGGTGTATCGTGCACAAGTCTTATTTCATTGTTTATCTTGTGCATGTACAAACACTGATTCTCGGGGAGACTTGCTACCTTCCTAAAGAATTCCGTGCCATAGCATACCATGGTTGGATCTACTATACCAGTCGGGGTGGGGAGTATTTTAGTGTAGATATGTGATCATAGCCTTCATGTACAAGTCTTGTTCTCATGTTAGTGTTGGTCATACACCGCACGTATGACTAGCCAGGCCCGTACTCGTGTCCAAGTTCCCAAGCCGGTCACATGTTAAAGATAGTACTCACACACTTAGTCATAGTATTCTTCTTCATTGATATATTGTTCCTTCCCGCATTTAATTACAATATTTCTAGTATTTTCTTTATTGTATATCTCTCATACATGTATATGCATCTTGTATATTTCTATCTATTTACTGCTACATAGTTTATATTATTGATGTAGAACTACTGTTAGAGATGTACTTTGCTCCATCCTGACTGGAAATATTTTTCCAGACTACGCCTTAGAGGACGGGTGTCCGACATTTTATGGACCACAGGGAGAGTAGCTGTTGACTTGGACCTTGTAGCCAGGTGTGATTCTGGGAGGTCTAGCCGGGATCAATAGTTATTTAGTTAGTTTATATTAGCAGTTTATGGTACCGGATTTGTCTCCGGCATACTTTGTTAAGATTTGGATATTATTGTTGATTTAGATTATTCTATTTAGACTTGTGTTGTAATTTGGTTTATTTATTTCTTCGATATCTTATCGTACTTTAGCTATGTAATTGAGTATTGTTCATATTATATTGTGATATCTGTGACTCCTTATGGAGTTGGATGCTCGTGTGAGAATGATTAGATTGCATTGTGACCTAGACATCGTTCTACTGCCGATGCTGCGGCGTAGGCTGGACATACCCACACACTCGTGCCCCAAAGTTCGGGTGCGGGTCGTGACACATTTTTAGTGGTGGCCCATGCAGGTTAGACTTCGCAAGTTGTGCGATGTCGTGGTAGTGCGACAACTTAGTTGTACTACTGCGTGTCTGCGATAGGATCTAGGATATATCATACTAGGATGAGAGCGAATACTCAATCACAACTAGGAATATTTCTAATCTATTATCTTGTTGTCCTTATTTTCCTTCTGAATGTTGCTTCCTTAGAATTTTACTGTCCTCCCTTGATGATATCACAACTATTGCCTTGATTGATTCTTTTCGGTCTGTCTTCAGGATGCCGCCGAAGACAAGATCTATGAGAGTAGGAGCATCAACTTCAGAGGGGTCTTCCACCTTTCCACCTAACGGACAGACATCTGGAGTTCCTCCTCTTCCACCTATTCCGAGTGTTGCCCCAGCTGTGACGGAGAACATTCCTCTACCACCGACTCAGTTTCCCGCAGGTATGCCCATTGACGGGGTACAGATGTTTACTTTGATCCAGGACATGGTAGATGCCCAGAGAGTGATGGCCAAAGCTCAGAGAGTTCAATTTGAGGCTCAGAGAGTGCAGAAAGAGGCATACCAAGCGCAGACTGAACTGATGAGAGAGAGCATGGAGAACGCTCACCAGATGGCACTACAGGAAGTTGAGAGAGTTGTCCAGCAGTACCCTGGCCAGCAGCAACAGCAGAGACCAGGCACTATAGTTGATTTCAAGAGGATGATGCCTCGAGAGTTCAAAGGCACCGAGGGGATACTCTACGCAGATGACTGGCTAGAGGATATATAAAGAAACTTGCGTTTGGCGCAGATTCTGGAGATTCTTCAGATCGAGGCCGCTGAAAGTCAGATGTTTGATATCGCGCTGACGTGGTATCGTACGGAACCAAGACTCACTAATGAAGGACTTAATTGGGAGACCTTCAAGGAGTTTTTTAAGGATAAGTTCTTTCCCAACGTGGCCCTGGGATCTTTGGAGAGTCAGTTTCATGACTTGGTCCAAAGAACCATGTCGGTCGACGATTACGCTGCAGAATTCTATCGATTGAGCCGCTTTGCATCTTCTATGATTCGAGACCCAGGGGACAGAGCTCGTAAGTTTAGAAAGGGGCTGACGAGAGAGATTAGGTTACGCACTTCTGGTCTTCGTACCGCTACCTTTGGGGATATCTTGATGGATACCCAGATTGCAGAAGATGATCTAGGTCTCAGGCCTAAGAGGAGTCACAATATTTCTGAAGATACGAGTGGTAGCACGAAGCCGATCAAATTTCCCCATATCCAGCAGCAGTCGAGGATATTTCATTATAACCACCAGTAGTACCAGGCACCAGTTCGTGTTCAGCAGGATCAGCAGACTTGTCATTTCTGTAAGAAACTAGGTCACCTTAGGGAGAGCTGTAGATTGAGGTTAGGACTTTGTTTGTGCTGTGGCGATGCAGGATATCAAATGAGGGATTGTCCTCTAGTTCACTATCTTTCCGAACAGCATGCAGCTCCAAATTATAGAGATCTAGTTAGGCCACCTGTGGAACCGCAGATTGCTCAGCACCCGCGGAGGGAGCCACCCCAGCAGGGTGGAGCATTTGCGATGACGGTCGAGGAGACGATACTGCAGGTGATGTGTTAACAGGTTCTATTTTTTCCCTTCCTTCTGTTCCTTTTCTCGTCTTTTGATTGATTGATTTCTTAGTATCGTAGCTTATATTAGTAATTTTTGCTAGAATGTAGTTAGTAATACACCCTGACAGAGACTACAATACCATGACAAAATAGACCATAAACCATACATATATTTTTCTAGATTGCATGTTGTATGATTGTAGGTAGGATTTTTCCTAAGACTCTGATTGTTGGGGGTTTGACCGTAGTGAAGAGTAGTGAAGAGGTTATGACTTGACAAAGAGAGACAAGGTGCCTTAAATTTCGAGGATAAACATTAATGAAGAGTTGATAACTTAATATGGCAGAATTGACGATTTTTTAAAATCATAGATTTTATGAAGATTAGGATATGATTGAAACTGTCATTAAAATATGAGGAATTTAAGAAGATTATCATTGTATTTATTTGACTACAAGATATAAATTTAAGATGTAAATTGAATGTGGTATTTGAAGATTTTATAAGTATTACATTGATGAGTATTGTGTGGAAAAAGAATAGAGGAGTAAATCATTAATAGATTAGTGTTTGAATTCAAATTTTGGGATGAGACTTTAGATCTTATAAATATACACAGATTGGATTTAAATTAGAGGATTGGATATTAATTTTTGATTATTTAATTATTAACTTAAAATTTTGAAGGAGATTCTAATAAGAATGGAATTTGATTTTTATTTCAAGGATTTTTAGGAATATGATATTTTGAAAATTTTGTAAAATAACAATGTGGATTTACTTCATGATTATTTGGTTTGATGAATTTAATTTTGATGGTAATAAATAAATAAATAAAATAATTGAGGATTTTAAATTTCGAGGACGAATTTTTTTTAAGGTGGGTAGACTTGTAACCTCCGTATCATGAAATTCTAGCTTAAATGTTATTTTTAGGTTATTTGGGGCTTGTGGGATTTTTCCATAATTTTTAGTTAATTAAAAACTAGTAACACTAATTTTCTAGGACTTTCAAGAATTTATTTTAGGTTCAAACTTAATTAAAAAATCCCAAACTTTTATTTTAGTTCTAAATAATCAAATATATTTTGTAGAATTTTTTGATTATTTTTAGCATTTATTTTTAGTTAATTAGGAAAACTGAATTAAAAACTAATTTCTGAAAAAGAAAAACAATAATAATTAATATTCTGCCCAGTTAGCCAACAGGGGGCCCACCCGTCAACCTCCCGTACCGAACTGGGCGGGGCCAGCCTGTCAGCGACCGCGGGGTTGGTGCGGGTGCAGCCGAGCCGACCCCGAGCCGAGCCGAGTCTGAGTTCGACTCAGACTCAACTGAGCCAAGCCGAGTCAAACCTGGACCATCTGATTTGGGTGGGGCTGCATAGATGTATGCCATATGGCAGATTCTCGAGCCGTGGCTGCCCTCTCTCCTCTATATATATGAGTTATTTAGGAATTCTAGGGTTTTTTCTTTGAGCCAAATTTTGGAGAATTGTCATCTAGGGTTCCTTCATCTTCTAGAAGCCATTACTCATAGCTCCGGACTCCAAACGTGGCCCAGTTTCTTGTATTAGAACTGTATTGAGGTTAGATTTCTGAATATATAAATTGTTTTAAGAAATTATGAGTATTAAATTCTAGGAAATTCGTAGAGCATAGTATGTCCGAAAATAGTTGTGTCTCGGTGTTTTCGCGATTACGGGAGAACCAGGAGTCAGAATCATGAACCGTTTAAAGTATCGGAAAACTAATGATGATATCATTGACATATGTTTTTCCCAGAATTTAATTCGAAGTATTTCTATACTGTTAAATCTATAGAACTTCTAGATTAGAAATTAACCACTGTTGCACAATACAAAATTTGTATGTGCAATAATTTCCAAACGAATTTGAATTCGGATGAGCCATAAATTATAGCATATTTTTGACGCTGAAATCTACAGGAAATCATGCATGAAAGTTGAGTTTGTGTCGGTTGACTTTTTGGTCAACAGATTGCCTCGATTTGCGTGCCATGAGTCTCGATTTGATAAAATTCAGTTCCTTTGGACAAAATTTAGGAATTAACCTAAAAATCAAAATAATAAGATTAAAATAAGATTTTGGAGTAATTATTCCAGAATTAAATAAATTAAAATAAATTATCTTTTGATATGGTAAAATTGTAATACATAGGCTATTTGGACTTGACTTGGATTCTGATTCATACCAGCAAAGGACCACAGGAGAGTACATTCTCTGATAGTTTTTTATCTATGATATCCTCTATGTTCATTATATTTAGTGTAAATATCCATATTTCTTGACACGATGGTTACACGGATAGGTATATCCGGATCTCGTCATGAGATGTTATTCCTTGTATATGGTGTATCGTGTATAAGTCTTGTTTCATTGTTTATCTTGTGCATGTACAGACATTGATTCTCGGGGAGACTTGCTACCTTCCTAGAGAATCCCGTGCCATAGTATACCATGATTGGATCTACTATACCAGTCGGGGTGGGGAGTATTTTAGTGTAGATATATGATCATACCCTTCATGTACAAGTCTTGTTCTCATGTTAGTGTTGGTCATACACCGCACGTATGACTAGCCAGGCCCGTACTCGTGTACAAGTTCCCAAGACGGTCACATGTTAAAGCTAGTACTCACACACTTAGTCATATTATTCTTCTTCATTGATATATTGTTCCTTCCCGCATTTAATTACAATATTTCTAGTATTTTCTTTATTGTATATCTCTCGTACATGTATATGCATCTTGTATATTTTCATATATTTACTGCTACATAGTTTATATCATTGATGTAGAACTGCTGCTAGAGATGTACTTTGCTCCATCCTGACTGGAAATATTTTTCCAGACTACGCCTTAGAGGACGGGTGTCCGATATTTTATGGACCATAGGGAGAGTAGCTGCTGACTTGGACCTTGTAGCCAAGTGTGATTCCGGGAGGTCTAGCCGGGATCAATAGTTATTTAGTTAGTTTATATTAGCAGTTTATCGTACCGGATTTGTCTCCAGCATACTTTGTTGAGACTTGGATATTATTGTTGAGTTAGATTATTCTATTTAGACTTATATTGCAATTTGGTTTATTTATTTCTTCGATATATTATCGTGCTTTAGCTATGTGATTGAGTATTGTTCATATTATATTATGATATCTGTGACTCCTTATGGAGTTGGATGCTCGTGTGAGAATGATTAGATAGCATTGTGACCTAAACAGCGTTCTATCGCCGATGCTGCGGCGTAGGCTGGACGTACCCACGCACTCGTGCCCCAAAGTCCTTGTGCGGGTCGTGACACACTTGTGTTAGTAGAGGATTATTTATACTCTACGTACACTTGACTTGACCCATGCACTTGTATTAGTAGAGGATGATTTACACTCTTTGTACAGTTGACCAGTATATAGTAAAAAATGGCTAGTAGTAGAATTCTTATGTTCCTTGTTTGTAGCGTATTCTGTTGTGGTTTGAGTTGTGTACCTTAGTTCAGTATTTACCTGTGTAGCTGTAGTTGTTCTGTCTTATGATTTTGTAGATGTGATGATTGCTTATGCTGCCTGTGTCTTCTCATTTCTCTTTTAGTTATTTGTATCAGTAAGTGACTTGAGACTAGGTTCGACTCAGAAAAAGAATCATAATCCGGTCCTTGTTTGGTTGAAGGGTTATGGTTCCTATTTTGAGAAGTTCTCGAATCTTCTCGTTGTTTGCCGACTTATCTTTTTTTTTTATGTTTGTTTTCCCTGGCTATTGTTACTCGCAGGTTCTCGACTCCTTGGCATGTCCTAGTTATTTTTCGTGTTTTATTTTCAGTTATTTTTCTTGTTTACATGGTGCTCTTTATATTCCTTGTGATTATATGATATTCAGCTAATTGTCTTTCTTCTCGATATAAGTGCAGTGGTAGTGCATGAGTCTTGATCCGTATTTATTTATTCCTGTTGCTTAGTCTATTGTAGAACTGTTTATATGCTGGTTTTTTGTTCATAATTTTTGGCCTTCCTTTATGGTACTTATTTTGGGGGTGTCTGATCCCACTGGTTTTGTATGGCCAGATCCAGTAGCTGTACCGAAGGATCTTTTGTACCTTCCTTAGGATGGTGACTACCAGGAGCACCAGACCACTTGAGTAGGTTTTCTTCCTTCCCCACTCTGTTGTATATTATACTTTTATTGGCATTTAGCCACCGAGCACGTGTTAGCTCGTATTTTGGTTGACTGTTTGCCTGTCAATGACATGATTGACATATCCTAGGGTTGATCATGTATGACTTAGATTCTAGCTAGTTTATTCATTTTATTTTTGCTAGCTTCATGATCATCTATGTATATATAGTTTGGGATGCTTTACTATTATATGTCAGCTGATCTTACATCTTGTATATTGCTAATCTGCTTATGATTTAGATACCTAGGGCTGTTTGACCTAGTATTGACTGATGGATTGTAGTGTTAACCCTCCCATGTCTTACAACTTCACCGTATATTCGGGGTACTTGTGTGCCCTGTGTATATGTAGCTGGCTGTTGTCTGCCCTCGCTCTCTAGTATTCTGGTTTTGGGGCATGACCGTGTTGCATCAGGCACATAATCATACATTTGCAAATACGGTCTCCTAGACCTAGAATTTACAAGTGTTGGATAATCTTGTTCTTCTGGAAGGGCAGTCGTTACTCCCTTAGATTCGATTATTACATTGACCAAAAAATTATCTTCTTAGCTCAAGATGATGACCTTGCAAGACCTTCCCTTATTGCATCTGGATCTTACCTTGGAAGGAGCACCTTAACATTGCTGGTCTTGGAGGATATCAAGGTGCACCTACATGACGGCTCCATTGTTAGTAGTCAACGAGACTAGGCTGTTAGCTTGCTGTCTTAGGGGAGGCAGATTGACGACCTCCATTCTCCCTGCTGAGATTGGGACCACTCCATTTTGTACCTCTATTTGGTTGCCAAAACGTAAAGACACCATGATGGTGATAACTTTCTTCTGGTCATTACAAAGGGTGATAGCCTTTCTATCTAGTAGAGAATAATTTTTTTCCCTTTAGGACATAACAGTCAATTATGGGATAGTGGATCGACCATCCAATGAAAGTGGATTATTTGTGCATCCTGCCTCATTTGGTCTTCCGATATCGAGTAGCCTTAGTTTGTTCCCTTTCATCAGCGGGTGCAATATCGCAAGCACATGCTCATGGCTTAATTATGTAGGTATAACTATACCTAAGAGATCATGGAATAAGAATGTTCATTACATTAGCATCTCATGAAAATTATATATATGTATCATGTGATTTGGCACTTTGGTATAACCCAATATAGGGACATAGGAGATCTGAATAAACATCAATTCTTATCAAGGTTCATAATATTGGCCGATATCGATATATTTTGGCATGCATCTATCCAAATCTGATGTTAACTGCTATAGATATTGGTCAACATCAAATTGGGACTCTCTTTACAGATAATTTAACAAAGAAAAATTACATTAAATAAAAAAATGAAAAAAATGATGTTGAGACAATGATACGGCGTATCGAAGATCTACATGCTATGTGTCAATAAGATCCCTTATTGACACACAATAACCACTTTGTTTTTTAAAGTTGTATATTCACAATTCATAACATCCATTAGTCTTAATATTATTCACTTCAAAACTAAAAATACATATAATTAATATGCTTACAAATATGAAATATTGTCTAGTATTTTAATACTTATTATTGCTGACTTTTGGCTTTTCAAAATGAAGAACTGTAATAATAAACTTTAAAACTACTGAAACCACCTATACGGATAGCCATAAGGACCCGAGACTCATATATGGATACTCGTAAGAAAGATCCAAAATCAGTATCGATAGTGGGAACCTTGTTCTTAATATTGCTATTATATAAAGTTAAAATATGTAATTAGTGTAAGACTGGCATGTATTATAATGGACCTTTTCTCTAAATTGAAGCATCTATATTTGTCTCTTTGGACGTAGGTCGATCTTAGTCGAACCACATTAATATTGTGTTGTTCTTTGTGCTATTTTATTCTGTATTTGTAATTTTTATTCGTCATCGTAAAGTAAACTCACCATATTTTGCACTTTTAAGAATTGACATCAGATCTTAAGGGAATCCAAGAAATTTTAGTTTCATTGATTTATGTCATTGGTAGGTGACGAAATGGTCCACTTCCAATCTTACTAGATCATACTACTTGAAATTGTTGGTTTATAAGGATCTGTGGGAGATCTTTGTAAAGATTTCAAGCATGACGAGTAACAAGGTTAATAACACCAAGTTCGAGGTGGAGAAGTTTAATGATAAGGGTAACTTCTCGATATGGAAGAGAAGGATTAAGGCAATCATTGTAAGAGACGGGTTATACAAGGACATAGTTGGTAAGGACAAGAAGCTAACTGACATAAAGGAGGATGCACAAAATGATATGGACTAGAAGGCACGTTGCACGTTAGAGCTTTGTTTGGCTGATGAGGTAATGTACAATATTATTGAAGAGACCACTGAGACAAGTTTATTGAAAAATATAAAGAGCTTATATATTACAAAGTCATTGTCAAACAAGTAGTATCTGTATGAAGGAAGGGACCTTAATTCTACATCATCTAAACAACTTCAATATTTGACGATCTTCAGTGTCTTTCCATAAAGTTAGAGGAGGACCAAGTGTTATTTCTTATATCTTCGCTTCCGAGGTCATATGATCATATGGTGATGATGATCCCTCATGAAACTGAGACTCTTGAAATAAAGGTGGTTACATCAACACTTTTCAATAATGATATTATGAGAATGTCAAATCCAATAAAGGAGCCATCAAGGCTTATTGTCAATTAAAGGGGAAGGTCTAAGAATAAAGAAGGAGGCAAGAGCAATACAAAGAAATCCAAATCATCCAGACAAAATAGTGATGCATGCTATTTTTTTTACTAGTAGCCATGACACATGAAGTAGAAATATCAAAAGTACAAGCAATGGTTAGAAAAGAAGGATAAAGGATCCATTACAAGCAATTGGAGTCAATCCATTGTTGCAACTTAAGCTGAGGAGTCACTTTGTGATGTATCTACTATGCATAGCGGGAAGAATATATTTTTGAAGATTGGATTCTTGACTCAGGGTGTTCATATTATATGTGTTGAGAGAGAGAGAGAGAGAGAGAGAGAGAGAGAGAGAGAGTAGTTCCACATCTATAAGGAGTTCACTGGTAATGTTGTCCTTATGGGAAACAATGCTTCGCATAAGACCATTACGTAGGGAACATCAATCTTACATGTTTGATGGTGGGGTACCTTGTGAATGTTAGACATATCTCGGACATAAAGAAGAATATTACTTCTCTAGGCGCATTGATGCGACGAGATGCAAGTTTGTTGGCCAAAGTTTAGTTTTGAAGATAGTTAAAGGCAATCTGGTGGTCAGAAAAGGACATTGAATATATTCTAACTTATATGGTTAGATGGGGGCATAGTTATTGGTGGTGCAACCAGCCTTAAAGATAAAAATATAGAGAATACAAAAAAATTATGGTATATGTATCTTGGAGATATGAGTGAAAGGGGTCTTCGTGAGTTGGCCAAAAGGGTGTGGTTAAAAGGTTTAAAAGAGTAAAAAAAACTTGATTCCTATAAGTATTGCACGATTGAAAAATAATATAAGATGAGCTTCAAGCAAACATTTTATAAGACCAATGAACTTCTCAATTACACCCACTCATATGTGTGAGGTTCATCACTGGCCCGATCAAAGTGTTACATATTACGTCACCTTCATTCATTATTTCTTGTGGAATGTATGAATTTATTTTCTCAAAAATAAGTTAGAAATGTTTACTAGATTCCAAGAGTAGAACACGATCATAGAGAAGAAAAATGGGCAAAGGGTAAAGTATTTTTAAACAAATAATAGAGGTAAGTATACCTCAAAGGAGTTTTTGGAGTTTTTTTTCAAAGAGCAGGGCATACAAAAGTAATGGACTAATCCTAGGTATCCAGAGCAAAACAAGGTAACTCCGTGGATGAACATGTCCTATTAGAGAGAACTATGAATATGTAGTTATATGTAGGTCTTATAGTAGACTTCTAAGCAGAGATGTTAGTCATACGTGTTTGGTTAATAGATCCCCATTTACTGCTATTGATCTTAATATTCCTAAAGAGAATAAAAAGGAAAGCCAATCCGTTATCATTATTTATGCATGTTAAGGTGTCATGTCTATTCACTAATGAATCAAAAGGATATAGTCATAGTCAAAATGGTGTATTTTTTTGGAGTTTCAACAAGGAGTACATTAAAGTTTTCAAGTTATAGGATTCAAAAAATATAAGGGTTTTCACTAGCCAAGATATGATCTTGGATGAGGTCTCTATGCTAAAAAGATACATAAAAGGAGAATAAGGATGCGAGTGGCACATCCTACGACGATAACTCAATCGAGGTAGATGATTATAGCACTTAAGAGGATGTGGATATCGAACCACCATTAAAGCCTTTTGATGAGAAGGTAGTTGAGCAGATATTACATAGGTAGAGGATGAGAACCAACCCAATGAGGACACATAGACAATAGCATTAAGGAGATCATGTTGTGTACATGAGGCACCAATATGATATGGTTTTGAAGATAAACATTCATTTGCTTTAGTCACAACAACAGGAGATCCAAGTTATGGTGCAAGAGGACATAGATCATTAGATATTTACCATGATAGAGGCAATGGAGTTACTTCGAAAGAAGTACATAAAACTTGGCCGAGCTACTGAAAAAAAGAGGGATATTGGCTACTAGTGGGAATTCAAAAAAAAAAGAGAATGAGCAGTACAAAGCATGGTTAGTTGCCAAAGGCTATGCTAAGATGAAGGGGGTTGACTATAATAATATTAGCTCATATGTGGTCAAATATACGTCTATTTGAGTGTCGTTGGCATTGATAGCGTATCAGGATTTGGAATTATAGAAGATGAATTTGAAGACAACATTTCTGCATAAAGGAGTTGTCAGAAAAGATCTTCATATTAGGTATTCCAAAAGTTATATAAGCCAGGAAAGGAGGATCATGTATGTGAACTCAAGTGATCTCTTCATGGGTTGATGTAGTCACACAAGTAGTGATATACGTATTTCTATTCATTTATGTTGAAGACCAATGCAACTTCTCTTGATGTGAGTATGACAACTGTGTGTACTTAAAGAGGCTCAAGGATGGTTTGTCAATATATCTTCTCTTATATGTCAACAATGTGTTGATGCTTCCAAGAGAATGGTGAGAAAAAGATGCTCAAATCTTTATTGAGTACATAGTGCAGAGTTTAACAAGAAGGATATAGGTGGATCACACAAAATTCTTGGAATAATAATAAGTCAAGACAAGACGGCTGAAAAGTTATGGCTATTCAAAAAGAAGTATATTGACAAGCTGCTAGAGATATTCAACATTAAAAAGTTAAGATAAGTATGTACCCCTATAGCTAGCCATTTCAAGTTATTCTCCAAGGAGTGTCCGAAGTCAGTGGAGGAGAAGAAAAAAATGTCTTGAGTTTCGTATGTGAGTGTGGTGGGATCATTGATGTATTCATGGTGTATACTCATCCAATTTTTCGTATGCGATTAGTTTTGTAAGCAGGTACATGTCAAATCCAGGAAGGCTTTATTGTTAAATGGTAATTTGAATACGTATCTAAAAGGTACTAAAGAACTCAAATTATTATTTCAAACGTTAGAACATGGTCTTAACCAGTTGCAGGTTTATGTAGATGCGGATTATGTTGGTGACTTGGACAAGAGAAGATCAACTATAGATATGTATATACATTTATAGATTCTCCAATCATTTGGAAGTTGACCCTTCAGGATGTTATGAAACTTTCCACTATGGAATTAGAATACATATGGCAGTAGAAACATCAAAGGAAGCCTTAGGATTAAAAGGTTTAGTTGGCCAGTTCAGGTTCGAGAAGGTATAGGTTCCTTTGTTTAATGACAATCATAGAGCGATTCATCTGACGAATAATAAATTCTAACATAGTCGGACGGAACACATTTAGGTACATTATCATAAGATAAGGGAGTGGTACGAAAAGAAGATCGATCTTATAAATATCGACACCAAGGTGAATCCGGCGGATATGTTAATGATGGTGATTCTTATGGAGAACTTCATGGTCATCTTTACTTTTATTCATTTGCTTAGGAATGAAGACGGTTTGCGATCTTATTAGGTGGTCATAGTACTTTCGTAGTTATGGGCAAAGATTGTGTCATGTGGTAGTTTTGGATAGAAGATTGTGTCAGTGAGCAATGTGATATTAAAGGGGAAACTAAAGAATAAAGGAGCACAAAGGCAATTGCTACAATTTTAAAAGGTGACTTATTGAACTCAAGCCAAGGTTGAGATTTTTGTACTGTGGATCGTGTTCAACTAAGGTGCAACGAACAATATCCAAATAATGGAGAAGCTCGGAAGGTGTCGAAGACTAAAGTTTAGGAAGTGCATGGAAGTCTAAAGGATATATGAATCCGAAGTACTGCACTTCAGGTATGTGGAACAAGAAATTTGATGGATATCCAACTCCGAATATTCGGTGACATCAGATTTTACAATCAACAAAATCAAGTTGGTAATACAGCGAGTTTTGGGGGATGTCGAGTTTTGGCCTAAAGTTAAGCTCGGTCAGTTTTCTTTATAGTTTTTGATGGTGGGATTTGCTATAAATATTTAGTAATATTTTGAGAGAATGTTTAAGGATTTTCTAATCATAATTAGGTGTGCTTGAAGGAAAAAAAGGAGGCTTTCCTTGGGATGAACTTGGAAGCCCTAGAGAAATCTAGAGAAAAGAATAAACGAACAAATTATAGATCTTGTTGAGAGAGGGATTCGAGATATGATATTGTTTGTGAAACTCTTGTAAGGTTTTATATAGTGATTCACTAAAGTTTTCTCCTCTTGTCCCGTAGACATAGATCCATCTTGTCTGAGCCACATCAAAATTGTGTATTTTGTTCTTAATTTGTGCTATTTTATTAGCAATTTGTGTTTATTCTTTGTCATTGTAAAGTGAACTTACCATATTCTATGGTTTCAAGAGATTTATTCGGTTGCGGCTACACCTAAACACCTATTGAACCACGTTATGGTACGTATTGGGAATGAAACATAGAAATTATTCCCCAAACCAAGAAGCTGTGAGAGAACCAGGCAATAACAACGCACAAAACGAAATGCCAAACCACACAAAAAAATTACACACAGACACGAATAATTTGTACGAGGAAAATCCTTGCGAAAAAACCATGGGACTATCAGAGTCCAACCCTAAAAAACCTTCACTATTGGAATAGAAGATTACACCCTCTTCAAACTCTACATCGATCCAACACAGATCACCACAACTTTTTATAATAAAAAATTGATCACAAACAAACGAAGAACAGAGACAACGAGAAATAGAATTACCCGAAATGAACCCCTCTTCGGAATAACTGTGGATCTCTTCTTTCTTCTCCCAATAGTTGCAAAGCACTCTTACTAACTTTTTGTTGTTGTATTGATGAGTCTTTTTTTAAACCCTTGCATGAATTAGGGTTTCCATTTATTTGAAATCTATATATGAAAGCCCAAAATATTTATGAAAATCTAATTATATTCAATTATATATTTAACGGAAATCAAATCATAAATTGGATTGCCATAAATTGGAAATCCAATTATATGGAAAGTTAATATATAAAAGATCCAATCATAAATATATAATCAAAGTCAAAGATGGAAATCTAATATAATATTTGCTTAGTATAAATGTTCTAATATACGACACTCAATGCACTCATCGAGCTTTTCTAACACACGGATGATGCTCGTCACACTCCGGGGTATTCTCCACATAGGTTGGGAACCCCACCCACTCCAATAAATCTTTCTCTTCACAACTAGATAGAGGAGCTCGTCATACCGATTACCCGTCTGCAGCACTCAAACTTTTTCCAAGGTAGAACCTTCGTGAACATATCTGCTCCATTGTCGTCTGTGTGGACCTTCTTAAGCGTCGCTTCCTTCTTCTCTAGTACATCTCATATCTAGTCATACCGAGTCTCCATATGTTTGGATTGACTATAAAATCTCTAGTTCTTCACATGGTGGATCGTACTCTAACTATCACAAAGCAAAATGTACTGCTCTTGCTTTAGCCTAATTTTTTGTAACAGTTTTTTCATCCACATCAACTCCTTAGAAACCTCCACCACCGTAATGTACTCTGCCTCTATCGTAGACAATGTGTAACCACCCTAAATTTTCTAATTAATAAAATAATATATGTATATATAAATACGCAGTTTTGTAAGAATAGTGATACGTGTGGGTGACCCCTACTACGTTATATATTAGAAATTGAAATAAATAAAATAATTTTGGTATTATAGAATAATAATAATAATCATGATTCTAGTGTTAATAATAAATAAAATAAAATAAAGTAAAATATAATAATAAATAAGTTAGTTGTTAAAAAGAATATATAAAATAAAAGTAATATAAATAAAGAAAGTATTAATAAAGTAAAGAAAAGAAAAAAAAAGAACAAGAGCACTTGCTAGTGCTACTAACAAAAGTAGCAGCAATATAGACCTATCACCCCCGCCCCTTAATCGCGGAACACAACAACATACCAACCCGACCGATAACTTTCTTCTATCGGTATATATATATATATATATATATATATATATATATATATATATATATATATATATATATATATATATGCATCTAAGAAACGAAACCCTAACTCTACTTCTCGATCTCGGAGCCGCAACCCATCTACCCCACCGCCGTCGACCCTCGACCGCCTCCCAACGATGTCGTCGTCGACCGCCTGGACCCCGCTTCGCTGCAGTCGATCGCCACGAACTCGTCTTTTCGATTAACTCGACCAAGGTACCCACCTTCGACAACATATTTCCCTCTCTATGCATGATTAATTTTTGATCTATAAACTCTATGCATGATTAATTTTTGATCTATAAACTCTATGCACAGACCATATGATCTAGTTTATGATTGTGTAAATTCTTTAAATGAAACCTGATTAAATCGAGATGATAATTCCCCTCCCAAAACCCAAAAAACTACTTTTATATGAATATACATATTTAACATAATTTATAATCAAGAACCCTATTTTGGAAGGCAGATTTCTCCCAATTCATTCAACAAAAATTCGAAATTCTTTCCATATAACCATGATCACAACGAAGAAATTAATTTTGAAAATCACTCATTAATTGCTGATAAAAAATTGTGTCCAAAAACTCAAAAAATTTGCTTTAAAAATATTTAAAATTTATGATACGGAGTGCGTCCCGACAAACTGGACAATCACGTCACCTACCAGTTATTCCTAAAGGAGCGTATGGTATACCCTGACGTGCTGGCTTTCGCAGAAGTTGATTCGGACATGTGTGTGCGTCGGAATCAACGAATATCCGTAAAAAGTTCTTCGTATCTGTGTTTTGTAAAATTATTAATTAGTTTGTACACGCTCATCGAAACATGACAAAATTTGTACGATTGGATCTGTGGTATCATGGTGGTCCTGTGACTCAAGTTTCACGCAATTCTGAGACAGTTGACCGAGCAGCCTATTTGCGAGCCTATGGATTGACTTGAAGGGTAAAATTTTGATCAGCTCACCGGAATTCAAAACTAGACATACCGTTGAGTTCGTATCTACATTTAGGGTTTGTTTGACCTATAATTTTTCGAATTTAGAGACTTTTATCCCTGGCACATATTTCGGTACAAAATAGGCCACACATAGACCCCACTTTGACGCAAAATTAACGTTTTGCCCCTGTATTCAAATTGGACGAAAGGGTATTATTTTCTAGCTATCTCGCTGATTCTAGAAATATTAGTAATATTTATTTCAGCATCCAGAGACGTTTAGTCGGAGGTAGTGGGTTCTGATACTCTGTACTTGACACTTGGACGTTAACATTACGCAGCTTTCCTGCCAGGCAAGTATACCTTGCCATTATACTGTAATTTATATTCCATATGGTGCATGTATTTTATTTCTATTATTTAGTTCATATATTTTAACCGCTATATAAATTGTGCGTCCAAGAATTACTTGGGTGCAATAATGGTGGCATCGTATTTTGTCTTTATTATATATTATGCATGTTGACCTAGTTTTACGAGACTACCCCATTATCATGAGGCATTCTTATGTTTCACTAGCCGTAACACAGTTGTTAAATGAGTGTGAGTCTCATATAGGATACGTACTTGTGTGACGGGCTGGCCACTTGTGCGTATAGGACGTACGACGAATAGGGATAACTGCTGATATAATTGCATTATTAGAAGTCATGGAAGTCATTAGAGATGTCATCCTATCATGGGTATGGCATGAATAGAGCATAGGGTGGGAAGAACAACAAGTAAGATGTTTGAGCTCCTTTGTACTTTTTCTTATGTAACCCGTACGCTTCGCCGGAGATGCGTGGTCAGATGACCCTTATTTATATATCTACCGGCGGCCTATGACGTTCAAAAGATGTCATGCTTTTTAGGCCCCTGATTTTTCGAGAGAATCATGCCAATCCTATTTTTAGCCAGATAGCCCACGTGTTGGAAAGTTATTCTCAAAGTGCATTCACATAGATAGTTAGGCGACCCTTGGATATTTATTTTTAGTACTTTATTGGCATATTGTTTCTGTATCTTGTTACGACCCTCTGAGGACCTGGTCCACTTCCAGGTGTAGACGGGCAGGATTATCTGCAGGAGTATAGACCCGGACCTGACATTTCGTACCATATTAAGGAGGTCTTACCTTCGGAGTACCACTGAATCTTCGTAGCTGATGGATATTTTAGTTGCTATTCTTTTATTGACATTTATCTTATATTGGAGTTTTGATCTCTTCTCTCATTTAGTTTTTGGTATAGTCAATGGCAGTGGATTTGTTTCCACCCGACTATCATTCTTTGATACTTCATATTTGAGATTCTGTTATTTATTTCATATTTCTTTATTTGTGCTGTGGATGAGATATAGATTGCGTGTGACATCTGTCGACAGTATATTACTACTTGTGGATTTGATATTCATATACAGCGTATGTATGTGTTACGATCTTCCAATACATTGGAGTTATCATATATATACGGCTGACATGTTACGTATTCCTAGTCCTATGTATTCTGGGACTGGGGCATGACATTTTTTTGTGGTGGCCCATGCAGGTCCAAAATATATTGTCTCGGTTACGTTACTATATCGAACAAGCATGCGTATAAGAATAGAGTATAGGATCTCATCCACACTTGACTATAACTCATCTTTCTTTTAACTTATCCTATTTAAATGCTTGCATCCTGCTTGATTCCTGTACTCTTTCTAATCTTTTCGTCCATCTCTTGCAGAGAGATGAATTTGCGTAGTGGACGTACCGCCACTGGGGGCGACACACCTCCAGGGGTCAACGGCCAAACACAAGGAGAGGCCTCAATGACTCATAGATTTTCGGGGCCGGATGGACAGACTCATAATCTGGTTCCACCTAATCCTTCCACTGTGCCTAATGGACTTTTCCAACTTTATCAGCACTGTAGGATGGCCAGACACAGCTGTTCTAATTCTTCCAAATGATAATACAGGAACAGAGATAGCAGGCCGCCGCACAAGGTGTAGAGCAGAGGCAGCAAGCGGTGGAGCAGAGACGAGAATTTCTGGCAGCACTTGAGAGGTTGGCTGCACTAGCACTTGCACCAGCTCAGGAACTAGTTTCATGGCCGTAAGCTCGAGTTGGTTCAGTCAAGGACTTTATATAGATGTGTCCCAAGCTGTATAAAGGCATTGAGAGTCCAGAGGAGACCACAAACTGGATTACCAACACAAAAAAGTTGTTGGAAGCATCACAACTACCTACAGATCTATGGATGACAGGCGTGAGGACCCAGTTATAGGGTAACGCTCATCACTGGTGGGAATCGATGGAGCGCCAGTTGGGTACACGTCAGACTTGGGAGCAGTTCTTGGAGTGATTTGAGAGAAAGTACTTCCCGTCCACCGTAAGGGATGTATTATACGATTAGTTCCTCCATATGGAGTAGGGGAACAAGACAGT
This sequence comes from Iris macrosiphon, assembly GCA_036927795.1. Taxonomy (NCBI): domain Eukaryota; kingdom Viridiplantae; phylum Streptophyta; class Magnoliopsida; order Asparagales; family Iridaceae; genus Iris; species Iris macrosiphon. The sequence goes on along the minus strand of JAYESA010000015.1, from coordinate 107,074,690 downwards.
CGACGAGTATGATGCAGAGTTTAGCTACCTCAATAAATATGGAGCTGTCCTAATACCCAATGACTTTGAAAATGCTAATAGGTTTCACCGCGGGCTGACTCAGGAGCTCCAATACTACACTATCTCGCAGTCCCAGATCTTTTATGTCAAGTTATTGACAGAGGCTAGGCTATAAGAGGCCATCAATTATGGAAATAGAAGTGAACCGAAGACCCAGCAGGGACCAACAAGGACACAGCAAGGAAGGCCCAACAGACGCCCTTTGGCACATCAGCAATAACATTAGCAGCACAGAGCAGAACTGTACCAGATTTCGAAGAAGCCCCAATGCAGTTATTATGGGAGGCTCGAGCACATTATGAGAGACTGTCTACTTCGCTTAGGACAGTATATGAGGTGTGGTTCTGGACAACATATGGCCAAAGAATGTCCAGTGCAGCATGCATTGGCGCTTCCATCTTCGATACAGAGGCCAGCACTTCCAGCACCGAAGCCAGCTCAGCAGATGATTAGACTAGGAGCGGGAGCACCTCGACCTCCAGCAGCCGAAGGATTTCAGCGAGGACCACCGTTACCTACTCAGGAGGGCCAGTTCGCCAGGTCCAGACAAAGACTACCTCAAAGGACTGGACAGACCTTTGCACTATAGGTGGATGACACGGAGCGGGAGATTGATATTATAACAGGTATTACTCTTGTTTCTACTTTTCCTGATGTGACATTATTTAATACGGGAGCCACACACTCATTCATATCTTCTAGTTTTGTTGCCAAGCAAAATATTGCAACTACACCATTGCTTAGTTGGGTTAGAGTTTTCACCGGGGAAGGAGTTATACCTATTAGCCGTGTTTATAGATTTTGTCCTGTAGTGATTCGCGACAGAGAGATGAATGCTCGACTTTTAGTCTTTTCCATGCCAAACTTTGATGTTGTAATTTAGATGGACTGGCTAAGAAAGTACCACGCTTTCTTCGACTGATATGGAGGAAGCATTCTTTTTAAGATACCAGGCCAGCCGAAGCTCGAGTTTGCAAGAGGATCCACAGAAGTTCTTGATGGTGTTCAGCTGGCAATGGACGATGTTATTTATCATCCTATCATTTCAGAGTTCCAAGACGTCTTTCTAGAGGAATTGCCAGGACTACCTCCGGACAGAGACGTGGAATTCTCGATTGAGTTAATACCGGGAGCAGCACCCATAACATCGCATGTTTATAGATTAGCAAAGAAGGAGATGGATGAGCTGAAGGCACAGTTGAAAGAATTAGAGAAGAAAGACTTCATCCGGCCAAGTACATCATCCTGGGGAGCACCAGTGTTGTTTGTACCAAAGAAGGATGGGTTAGTGCGCATGTTCATCGACTACAGAGCCTTGAATGTTGTGACTGTGAAGAATAAATATCCACTGCCACGCATTGATAACGTATTTGATCATCTTAGTGGAGCCAAGGTGTTCTCAAAGATAGACTTGATATTAAGATATCAACAGGTGAAGGTACGAAAGCAAGATATTTCGAAGACCATATTCAGGACAAGATATGGACACTACGAGTCTCTGGTCATGCCATTTGGATTGGCCAATGCTCCAGCTGTCTTTAGGGACTTGATAAATCGAGTCTTCCATCAGTATTTGGACCAGTTCGTGGTTGTCTTCATAGATGACATACTTGTCTATACGAAGAGCTACGAGAAGCATGAAAAGCACATACGGATTGTCCTGGAGACCTTAAGAAGAGAGAAGTTATATGCGAAGCTCTGTAAATATGAGTTCTTCTTGGACATGGTCTCTTTTCTTGGGTATGTCGTCATGGGAGATGGTATTTTTGTTGATCCAGAGAAAATCTTGGCAGTTGAGACATGGCCCGTTCCTAATCAGCATCGGAGGTGAGGAGTTTCCTTGGACTTGCAAAATATTACCGTTGGTTTGTGGAGAACTTCTCAAGGATAACAGCGCCTATGACTCGGTTGACATGCAAGGACCAAGAGTTCATATGGACTGACAAGTGTCAAGCCACTTTTAAGGAGTTGAAGAAGCGACTGACCACATCGCCAGTAATGACTATTCCATCAGGATCAGGAGGTTATGTGATTTACAGCGACACATCGGGAAAAGGCTTGGGATGCGTATTAATGCAGCATGGAAAGGTGATTTCATATGCATCTAAATAGTTGTGAGTACATGAAAAGAATTATTCAACTCATGACTTGGAGCTTGCAGTCGTTGTTTTTGCTCTGAAACTATGGAGACAATACTTATATGGAGAACGAGTGGAGATCTATACCAACCATAAAAGCCTCTAGTATGTCTTCACGCAAAAGGAGCTGAATATGAGGAAACGCCCGTGGCTTGAGTTAATGAAGGACTTTGAGATAGAACTACATTATCACCCAGTCAAGGCTAATACAGTAGCAGACGCGTTAAGCCGAAAGCCTGCAGCATACTTCTTGATGACACAACGGGAGTTACTAGAGGACTTGTAAGAGCTTGGCATAGAAGTTGTATTACCCAGAGTAGACGGGACACTAACCAACTTACAAGTACATTCATCACTAGTAGAGAGGATCAAGGTAGCTTTTGTAACCTCCGACTTCCAATTTCAAAAAAAAAAAAAAATAATAATATATTTTCTCCTTGAATTTTTGTATTTAAATTTTGAACGATGTCTGATTTTAGAAGGTGATTTAAAAATCTTTTATAAAAATCATTTTTCTAAATGTCGCTTTCTTATAAAATAAGTAAATAAATGATATATATATATAATTCTAGTTTCAAATATTTATTGGCTTGAATCATAAAAAAATTATTGTTTTAACTAAATATTTATTTAAAAGACTAGTTGATAAAATAAAATAATTTTTTATTTATTGGAATAGTAAATAAATAAATGTCATACTTTCTAAGATTTTGCAAAAAGGGATTAATTAGTAGCTAATTGGAAATTAGCTAGTTTTCCTAAAAACATTTTCTGAAATTATAATCTTTATTTTATTTTTATTTTTACAAGTTGCCATTTCCCACTAACTAGCCTTCACACCCTCATTTTTCCCACATGAGAAACCCTTTTATATTTAATTCTGGGCCATTCATTATTGGGCCAACCCGCAATCCTTTATCCCACACCATCTCTCCCTATTTAAGTCCCTCATCACAACTCCCTAGAAACCCTAGCTAGCCTCCACAATTCCCAAAGCCAAAGCCACCACCATTTTTTGTGTGCTCGTGTCCGTGTGTCCAGCATCACCGTGTCAGCCGTGATGGCCTCGGGTCCGACCCCGGATGTCCCACCGTATCCATTCATTTTTCTGTGTCCAATTATTACAATATTATATTTTCGTGTCCGACACACCCGGACGCATCCACCTCCACCACAACACACCCAATCCTGTGTCCGACAGCTCCGGACACGCCCCCACAGTCAACAAACCGCCGTGTCCAGCCCCGGACACGACCCCGACACACAGAACCCTAACCCTAGATTCAGCCTCGCCTATCGCCGCTGGCCGCCGCGTCTTCCCCCGACGTCGAGCTCCGCTGCCGCGTCGAGCTCGGAGACCCGCCGTTTCCTCACCGGAGCCGTCGTCACCGCCGTCCTGATGAGGCTCTGGGTCAGATCCGCCACCGCGTAGAGCCCTCCTCAGATCCGTCGATCGACAGCCGCCGCGTCGTCGAACTCCGCCGACCGCCTCCTCGGGACGAGAGCGCCGACCGTCTCCTCGGGACGAGAGCGCCGACCGTCTCCTCGAACAGAGCGCCGCCGTCTCGAACAAAGCGCCGCCGTCTCGAACAGAGCACCGCCGCTCTCGAGTCCCACGCCGCCGCTGAAGCCGAGCACCGCCGCTGGAGTCGACGCCGCCGCCGAGTTCCACCGCTGACCACCGCGCCGGCGAACGAAAACCCCCTCGTGAGCCTCTTCTTCCCTTTCCCTCTTTGGTTCTGAACATTTGGGGTGAAGTTAGGTAATATATGATATTAATCAATTGATTATAATCAGTAGTATAAGTAATAGTTAATTAACTTATAATTAAGTTTAGTTAATTTGTAATTAATTTAGTAAATAAATATAATTAGTCTAGTAAATTAATGTAATTAGTTAGTAATTCATGTATTAGTTTAGTTTAGTATATAATCAGTAGTTAATTAAATTATTAATCAGTAATTATTAATTAATCAGTTAGTTATTATATGAGTAGTTTAGTAATTTCATGTAATTTGTTAGTAATAAACAATATAATTAGTTTTATTGTTTTAATGTATGAATTTAGTTATGTGTGAATTTAGTATGTATATATATAATGATTTTTGATTATGTAAAATATAATAATTTTTGGGGTTTATATTATTAATTAGAAATATAGTTTCAATAATGAAAATGAGATCAAAAATATGTTCTTTGGGCTGGTGACCAAAATTACTAGAGATATAAATACATTGGCTTTTGCATAAATTCTAGATTTTTTATAAATAAACTTTTAAGTGTAATTTTGTTCGAAAGGAAAGTTTTAACAATTATTGTTCAAATAATTTCGAAATGATTTCATTAAATTAAGGTGTTTTCTCTATGTATTGAGGACTCGGTATCCTTATCTCGATTTTCGTGCCGAACTCCGATCTTGGACTTCCTTATATAGATTCTAGCTATTTTGACTGATCCGGACCCATTGGAACTAACAACTATTTCATTTGGGATCACCTTGAGAAGTGTAGCATTATGTATATTCTCTGATTAGTTAAATATGTATAAAATATATTTGATTGATATATATATATATACAAATATGTATTTTCGTATAAAAATATATATATTTATATACATCTATTAGAGTATATACACACATACGTATTTTGTACAATTACTAAGAGACACTTATATATATATATTATATACGTTTTGATTGGTATGGTATAATATGTATATGTGTATTCCTTTAATATATATATATGTAGGTATTTTGGTATAAAATATATAATGTTTAGTATATGTATATATTTTGTATATATATATGTACTTAATATATTTTCAAATATGTATAATTAGTATAAGTGTGTATATATATATCTTGTACATACAATTAATGTATTGTATTTGTATTTAATGTGATGTACTAGTATTTATTTTAGTAATAACATTGACAATACACATATATATATATATTTTAAAAATGTATTTTAGTATATGTATGAGTATACATATATAATGTTCAACTAGTATAAATCAAATATATATTGTAAATACATTTAAATTGGTGCATGTATATGTATTGTAAGTATTAATGATAATTAATAATATGTGTATTGATATACGTATCCCTACTAGATGACCCTAGTGGACTAGTGCCATACCTGGCAGAGCCCTGAGTTCATGTATTTGTGATGTGTTAGTGTAGCACCTGATGCAAATGTTGTATTGATATATTTTAGGACTGTTGCATCCTCCAGATGATACTCTGGGACAGGACATTGGTTTTACCAGCTAAGGACCCGAGGCGAGTACATTCTCTGATTAGTTTCTAATTTATGATATCTCCTATGTTCACTGTATCTAGTGTAAATATCCATGTTCTTGACACGTTGGTTACACGGATTGGTATACACGGATCTCGTCATGAGATGTTATTCCTTATTCATGGTGTAGCTTGTACAAGACTTGTTTCCTTGTTATCTTGTGCATGTACAGACACTGATTCCCGGGGAGACTTGCTACCTTCCTGGGGAATCCCGTGCCATAGCGTACCATGATTGGATCTACTATACCAGTCGGGGGTGGGGGAGTATTTTAGTATAGATATGTGATCATACCCAACTTTTCATGCATCATAGCTCACCCCACGTCTCACGTCGGGTGCGGCCTGACCATCTCAGTGCCTCATAGCTGTTACGTGTGATTAGTCTGACCTCTACATGCATCATAGCTAACCAACGGTTAGCCTGACCTTCGTGAATCATAGCTAATCACATGTAACCAGCCTGATCAAGATCCCAAGCCGATCACATATTAAAGCTAGTACTCACACACTTAGTCATAGGATTCTTGCTCATTGACATATTGTTCTTTTCCTGCATTTACTTACAGTATTTCTAGTATTTCTCTTATTGTACATTTCTCGTACCTATACATGCATCTGGTATGTTTCCATCTAGAACTGCTACATAGTTTATGTCATTTATATAGAACTGCTATTTAGAGATGTACTTTGCTCCTTCCTGACTGAAAAATATTTTTCCAGACTGTGACCTTAGTAGACTGGTTCCGACACACTTGGGGAATTGGATGTTACTGATTGCAGGTATGATTATTGTGTCATTAGACTTGGGTTGTATTCTTTTATTTCTTCATTTCCTATCATGCTATAGTTGTGATTGAGTATTTCTAGATTTATTTTATGATATCCACGTCTCCTTATGGAGTTGGACACTAGCGTGAGATTGTTTAGATAGTACTTGACCTAGACAGCGTTCTACCGCCGATGCTGCGGCGTAGGCTGGACGTACCCACGCTCTCGTGCCCCTAAACCGGGTGCGGGTCGTGACACGTTTTTAGTGGTGGCCCATGCAGGTCTGACTTCACAAGTTGTGCGATGTCGTAGTAGTACGACGTCATAGTTGTACTACTACATACCTGCTATAGAATATAGGTCATAGGATACTAGGATGAGAGAGGATACTCAATCACAAATTCTTGAGAGATTCCTGGGACGACCCCTTGAGAATCTTATTATAATTTACAATTTAAATCTTTCCTTGTTTCCGTCCACTTTCGCTTGTTGTTATTGACTTGATCCTTATTGATCAGTTATTAAATTAAATTCTTGGTATCATTGTTAAGTTTGATTCTTGTTGACCAGTTGTTAACTTTAATTCTTGGTATCGTTGTTGAGTTGATTTCAAATTGAGATAAATTTTACGGACTAGAATTTATGGTATCATCTGATGACATATATTGATGAGGACAGTGAGAAGGGTAAAACGTCTACTTTGGTTATGGACCCTAGAGTTTATCGCAGCCATATTAGCTGTGGTAACGAGAACGTAGGAACCTAACTTGGATGTACATACTTTAGTTATGAGATTTAGAGTTTCTTGCAGCCATACCGGTTGGCGTGGCGAGTATTCTAGATGACATGATTATAGGGTTGTATACCTTAGTTACGGAACCTGTCGTTTATCGCATCTATGCTTACTGGCGTGGCGAGGATTCTAAGTGTCATGATTTCGGATAGACGTGTATGATTATCAGGTTGTATCTTAAATTGGTTCTTAAAATATCATCTCAAGACTTATCTATTTCTGTTATTTCAGGACTTTGTTCCACCGCTTCTTTCTTTACTAGCAGTAAAGATACCTTCTGTCCTCAATTCAGTCTTTGAGCTCCTAACCCTTGAGGATTTCTTGTTAAGTAAATAGTGGCTTGTAATTTTGTTTGTGTCTTGTATTAGTATTGACTGTGTTGCTAGTGAGTTGTAAGTGTTTCTTAGTTGGACATGTGAGCAGTAGGCTTTAATCTAGAGTTAGCCCTTAGCATAGTACCTTGTACCAATGATTCTAGGAGTAGTGTCATTAGAGACTGAGAGTTAAGGAGAGTATAGAGTATCAGTGATAGTTCTCAGAGTTAGTATCAGAGCCAATTACCCGTCCTGGATAATCATGATTATGTAATTGAATGATCTATGTAAACGATTAAGTATCCGGGAATTGTGTTAAGGATTTATGGAGCATGATGTCCAATTTGATGATTGATATCGAAAATGCTAAAGGTAAAGAAATGTATATATATAAAGGGTTTAATGAGATGTCATAAGTAGAGAAATATCAGGATTAGTAATGGAAGTTGTGAAGCGTATCACGGATTAGTTTAATAGGCTTTAAAGGATTAAAGGAAATACATACACAACCATCGAGATAAGGAACCATACACATACCCATGAGAGTAAAGAAACATGAGTGTTATAGAGGATATAGGTGATCATGAGTTCTAATGAGCTTGATGAGATAATCCATTTATGCAGCTAGTGATATAATACCAAGAGTGCTAATGGTTCTATTTCGAGGGTTAGTCGAGAATGACACTCAAACAATAAGCACTTCAAGTGATGATAATTAGATTGGTGTATTAGTGTGCACCTTGAGCATTAGAGACCGTGAACATTTATAAATGTGTACTTGTGGATTTAATTTTATCGTTTCAAGAATGGAAATGAAATGAGATTTTGAGAATTTTAAGGAGTTGAGATTTTATGTTGTTAAAATATTGAGGATTTAAATTCAATAAACATAGTCAAGCTACAAATTTTTTTAGAAATGATTAAATTTTATTTCGATACGGAGTATCTGATTTTGAGGAGGTATATGCATTTTATTTTAAGTTGATCGAGAAGTTAAACCTTGACGATTATTTTGAGGATAAATTTTTGGTAGATGGGAGATATGAATATTAATATATGAGTAGATGATATACGTGTGTAAGGATCTGGTGATTTGAGCATGATTGAGATGGCCCCGCAGACTGACTTGGGTGTCCATCTAAAATTGTATTGGAAAGAGCAGTATTTAGTATGGTGTTGCACTTGACGTATATTTGAGCGATAAGAACGACTAGTATGAACAATTGTAGTAGGAACGGGAACTGACAGAGGGTATGGTACTAAAGAGATAGAGGTATCAACTAGGATGCATTATTGAACCATGGCAATATTAGAGGTCCTTGGTATCAGATTTGGTATTAATAAACAGGTGTGTGCCATATGGATATATTCATGGATTTTATAGATTAATGATTAGTTGATATGGGTACAGTGTACATGAATAGGAAATTGTTAGTGAATGTGCTAGAGTTAAGTGTTTGTTAGAGATATTAGATACTACAAGTAATAGGTAGCAGGTTCTTTTTCTAATGTTCCCGTCTCTTGATTGATTGATTTCCCTAAGTGTTGTAGTTCACATGCATGATTTTCTTGTTAGAATATAATTAGTAGTACACCCTAACAGAGACTGAAATACCATGATAAGACAGACCATAACCATGCACGTTTCCTCTAAGTTGTTTGTTGTATGACTGTGGGCAAAATTTTTCTTAGACCATGATAAAAGACACATGACCTATATTTTTCTTAAATTGCATGGCTGTAGGTAGAGTTTTCTTAAACCATGATCATTGGGGTTTTGACCATAGCAAAGATCTGTGACGAGGTTATAACTGACAAAAAGAGACAAGAGGATTAAATTTATGGATGAGCATTAATTTAAATAAAAAAAAATTTAGGGGATTGTTATAACAGAGTTGATGGAATCATTGTTTTTGCGAAAATCGAGGTTTGATTGAAATTCGAGGACAAACATTAACTTAAAGGGAGAATTAAGAAATTCACAGAGCCAAGAATTTGAGGATTTATTAATTTTAAGGAGGTCTTGATATGATTGAATTGATTATTAAAAATTTGAGAAATTTGAGAGATTATCATTTTATTTAGTTGATTGCAAGATAGAAATTTTATATATTATGAATGTTGCATTGAAGATTCTGGAAGCATCGCATCGTTGAGTATTTGAGGAAAAAGAAAATCAGGAAATAAAATCATAAATGGAATAGTGTCGAATTCAATTCTTGGGATGAGGAGTTAGATTGGAATAAGCATCAATTGAATTTGAGTTAGAGGAGTAAGATGATTGATGAGTGTTTAAAATTTAAATTTTGGGATACAGATTTTTTAAGTGTTATAAATATACATTGATTGGAATTCAATTGAAGGATTGGATATTGAAATCCTGCCTGGAGTATTAGATACGAACTTAAAATTTTTTGGAGAAGACTATGACAAAAAGGGGATTTGATTTTTAAACTTGAAAATTTTCAGGAATATGACGTTATAGAATTTTTGAAGTGTTGTGAAATAGCTATATGAAATTACTTCATGATTATTTTGGATTGAAATTTAAATTTGATAGAAATGATATAATGTGTAAATGCAATTATTGAGGATCTTAAATTTCGAGGACGAAATTTTTCTAAGGTGGGTAGACTTGTAACCTCCGACTTCCAATTTCAAAAAAAAAAAAAAAAAATTTCTCCTTGAATTTTTGTATTTAAATTTTGAACGATGTCTGATTTTAGAAGGTGATTTAAAAATCTTTTATAAAAATTATTTTTCTAAATGTCGCTTTCTTATAAAATAAGTAAATAAATGATATATATATATAATTCTAGTTTCAAATATTTATTGGCTTGAATCATAAAAAAATTATTGTTTTAACTAAATATTTATTTAAAAGACTAGTTGATAAAATAAAATAAATTTTTATTTATTGGAATAGTAAATAAATAAATGTCATACTTTCTAAGATTTTGCAAAAAGGGATTAATTAGTAGCTAATTGGAAATTAGCTAGTTTTCCTAAAAACATTTTCTGAAATTATAATCTTTATTTTATTTTTATTTTTACAAGTTGCCATTTCCCACTAACTAGCCTTCAAACCCTCATTTTTCCCACATGAGAAACCCTTTTATATTTAATTCTGGGCCATTCATTATTGGGCCAACCCGCAACCCTTTATCCCACACCATCTCTCCCTATTTAAGTCCCTCATCACAACTCCCTAGAAACCCTAGCTAGCCTCCACAATTCCCAAAGCCAAAGCCACCACCATTTTTTGTGTGCTCGTGTCCGTGTGTCCAGCATCACCGTGTCAGCCGTGATGGCCTCGGGTCCGACCCCGGGTGTCCCACCGTATCCATTCATTTTTCTGTGTCCAGTTATTACAATATTACATTTTCGTGTCCGACACACCCGGACGCATCCACCTCCACCATAGCACACCCAATCCTGTGTCCGACAGCTCCGGACACGCCCCCACAGTCAACAAACCGCCGTGTCCAGCCCCGGACACGACCCCGACATACAGAACCCTAACCCTAGATTCAGCCTCGCCTATCGCCGCTGGCCGCCGCGTCTTCCCCCGACGTCGAGCTCCGCTGCCGCGTCGAGCTCGGAGACCCGCCGTTTCCTCACCGGAGCCGTCGTCACCGCCGTCCTGATAAGGCTCTGGGTCAGATCCGCCACCGCGTCGAGCCCTCCTCAGATCCGTCGATCGACAGCCGCCGCGTCGTCGAACTTCGCCGACCGCCTCCTCGGGACGAGAGCGCCGACCGTCTCCTCGGGACGAGAGCGCCGACCGTCTCCTCGAACAGAGCGCCGCCGTCTCGAACAGAGCGCCGCCGTCTCGAACAGAGCACCGCCGCTCTCGAGTCCCACGCCGCCGCTGAAGCCGAGCACCGCCGCTGGAGCCGACGACGCCGCCGAGTTCCACCGCTGACCACCGCGCCGGCGAACGGAAACCCCCTCGTGAGCCTCTTCTTCCCTTTCCCTCTTTGGTTCTGAACATTTGGGGTGAAGTTAGGTAATATATGATATTAATCAATTGATTATAATCAGTAGTATAAGTAATAGTTAATTAACTTATAATTAAGTTTAGTTAATTTGTAATTAATTTAGTAAATAAATATAATTAGTCTAGTAAATTAATGTAATTAGTTAGTAATTCATGTATTAGTTTAGTTTAGTATATAATCAGTAGTTAATTAAATTATTAATCAGTAATTATTAATTAATCAGTTAGTTATTATATGAGTAGTTTAGTAATTTCATGTAATTTGTTAGTAATAAACAATATAATTAGTTTTATTGTTTTAATGTATGAATTTAGTTATGTGTGAATTTAATATGTATATATATAATGATTTTTGATTATGTAAAATATAATAATTTTTGGGGTTTATATTATTAATTAGAAATATAGTTTCAATAATGAAAATGAGATCAAAAATATGTTCTTTGGGCTGGTGACCAAAATTACTAGAGATATAAATACATTGGCTTTTGCATAAATTCTAGATTTTTTATAAATAAACTTTTAAGTGTAATTTTGTTCGAAAGGAAAGTTTTAACAATTATTGTTCAAATAATTTCGAAATGATTTCATTAAATTAAGGTGTTTTCTCTATGTATTGAGGACTCGGTATCCTTATCTCGATTTTCGTGCCGAACTCCGATCTTGGACTTCCTTATATAGATTCTAGCTATTTTGACTGATCCGGACCCATTGGAACTAACTGCTATTTCATTTGGGATCACCTTGAGAAGTGTAGCATTATGTACATTCTCTGATTAGTTAAATATGTATAAAATATATTTGATTGATATATATATATATATACAAATATGTATTTTCGTATAAAAATATATATATTTATATACATCTATTAGAGTATATACACACATACGTATTTTGTACAATTACTAAGAGACACTTATATATATATATTATATACGTTTTGATTGGTATGGTATAATATGTATATGTGTATTCCTTTAATATATATATATGTAGGTATTTTGGTATAAAATATATAATGTTTAGTATATGTATATATTTTGTATATATATATGTACTTAATATATTTTCAAATATGTATAATTAGTATAAGTGTGTATATATATATCTTGTACATACAATTAATGTATTGTATTTGTATTTAATGTGATGTACTAGTATTTATTTTAGTAATAACATTGACAATACACATATATATATATATTTTAAAAATATATTTTAGTATATGTATGAGTATACATATATAATGTTCAACTAGTATAAATCAAATATATATTGTAAATACATTTAAATTGGTGCATGTATATGTATTGTAAGTATTAATGATAATTAATAATATGTGTATTGATATACTTATCCCTACTAGATGACCCTAGTGGACTAGTGCCATACCTGGCAGAGCCCTGAGTTCATGTATTTGTGATGTGTTAGTGTAGCACCTGATGCAAATATTGTATTGATATATTTTAGGACTGTTGCATCCTCCAGATGATACTCTGGGACAGGACATTGGTTTTACCAGCTAAGGACCCGAGGCGAGTACATTATCTGATTAGTTTCTAATTTATGATATCTCCTATGTTCACTGTATCTAGTGTAAATATCCATGTTCTTGACACGTTGGTTACACGGATTGGTATACACGGATCTCGTCATGAGATGTTATTCCTTATTCATGGTGTAGCTTGTACAAGACTTGTTTCCTTGTTATCTTGTGCATGTACAGACACTGATTCCCGGGGAGACTTGCTACTTTCCTGGGGAATCCCGTGCCATAGCGTACCATGATTGGATCTACTATACCAGTCGGGGGTGGGGAGTATTTTAGTATAGATATGTGATCATACCCAACTTTTCATGCATCATAGCTCACCCCACGTCTCACGTCGGGTGCGGCCTGACCATCTCAGTGCCTCATAGCTGTTACGTGTGATTAGCCTGACCTCTACATGCATCATAGCTAACCAACGGTTAGCCTGACCTTTGTGAATCATAGCTAATCACATGTAACCAGCCTGATCAAGATCCCAAGCCGATCACATATTAAAGCTAGTACTCACACACTTAGTCATAGGATTCTTGCTCATTGACATATTGTTCTTTTCCTGCATTTACTTACAGTATTTCCAGTATTTCTCTTATTGTACATTTCTCGTACCTATACATGCATCTGGTATGTTTCCATCTAGAACTGCTACATAGTTTATGTCATTTATATAGAACTGCTATTTAGAGATGTACTTTGCTCCTTCCTGACTGGAAAATATTTTTCCAGACTGTGACCTTAGTAGACTGGTTTCGACACACTTGGGGAATTGGATGTTACTGATTGCAGGTATGATTATTGTGTCATTAGACTTGGGTTGTATTCTTTTATTTCTTCATTTCCTATCGTGCTGTAGTTGTGATTGAGTATTTCTAGATTTATTTTATGATATCCACGTCTCCTTATGGAGTTGGACACTAGCGTGAGATTGTTTAGATAGTACTTGACCTAGACAGCGTTCTACCGTCGATGCTGCGGCGTAGGCTGGACGTACCCACGCTCTCGTGCCCCTAAACCGGGTGCGGGTCTTGACAGCTTTGCCTACAGATGCCAGATTCAGGAGGTTGAGAGAGAGGACAAATGCTGGAGAGCAGACGGGATTGCACATTCATGATGATGGGATATTATGATGTGGTGATCGTCTATATATTCCCAATGGAGAGATTCGATAGGAGCTGATGGTAGAAGCTCATAGTTTGATATATTTTATTCATTCTGGAGGCACCAAGATGTACCATAACTTACGACAACACTTTTGGTGGCATGGGATAAAAAGGAAGATAGCTCGCTTTGTGGCCAAATGTCTAGTATGTCAGCAGGTCAAGGTTGAATATCAGAGGACAGCAGTGCTACTACAACCACTTTTGATTCTTGAGTAAAAGTGGAAGCACATCACTATGGACTTCATCACGGGATTCTGGAGGAGTCCAAGTGGACGAGATACTGTTTGGGTAATCATGGATCGACTCACAAAGTCCGCACATTTCTTGCCTTTTTGAGTTGGCCAGTCTACAGGAGCTTTGACTGACTTATACTTGAGGCAGATCGTGAGGTTGCACGTTATTCCAGTCAGCATTGTGTCAGACATTGATTCGTATTTTATATCTCACTTTTGGAGAAGCATGCAGGAGAGTCTTGGGACTCATCTGAAGTTCAGTACGTCTTATCACCCTCAGACAGATGGGCAGTCAGAGCGTACTATTCAGATACTGGAGAATATGTTGAGGGCTTGCATGTTGGAATTTGGAGGATCATGGGAGGACCACCTACATCTTGTGAAGTTTTCATACAACAATATCAATCAAGCAAGCATCCAAATGGCTCCATTTGAAGCATTGTATGGAAGAAAGTGTAGGTCTTTTGTGTGTTGGAGTGACGTGGGAGAACGTCAGATATTGGGACCATAGTTGGTAGTCAGCACTGTTGAGATAGTGAATAAGATACAAGGGCACTTGCTAGCAATGCAAGACAGGCAGAAGTAGTGGGCAGATCTTCACCATCGTCCCTTGGAGTTTAAAGAAGACGATCATGTCTTCTTGAGGATATCACCTACTAGAGGAACTATTCGCTTTATATGACGCGGCAAGTTGATTCCAAGGTATATTGGACCATTTAACGTGCTAGAACGAGTGGGAGAAGTGGCATATCGACTGGCACTACCACCTTCACTCGAGGGAGTGCATGATATATTCTACGTATCGTAACTCAGGCAATATGTAGCAGATAGCAGTCATATTTTTGACCACTCCGAGATCACCATTGGGCCGAGCTTGTCATACCAAGAGCAACCCGTGGATATTCTTGATCGTCGAGAGAAGGTATTGAGGAATCAGTCTATTTCCTTAGTCCGCGTGGCATGGAGGCATCACTAGCCAAGAGAATCTACTTGGGAGCATGAGAATGACATGCACAAACATTTTCCGCATCTGTTCCAAAAGTAAGGTATGATTTACTTGGTTCTTTTCTTACACTATAATTTTTTTTTCTACCATGGGTTAGTTTTAATTTCGAGGACAAAATTTCTTTAAGTGGGGTAGAATGTAACCACCCTAAATTTTTTTAATTAATAAAATAATATATGTATATATAAATACGCGGTTTTGTAAGAATAGCGATACGTGAGGGTGACCCCTACTACGTCAGTATATTAGAAATTGGAATTTCTCGTAATAAATAAAATAATTTTGGTATTATAGAATAATAATAATAATGATTCTAGTGTTAATAATAAATTAAATAAAATAAAGTAAAATATAATAATAAAAAGTTAGTTGTTAAGAAGAATATATAAAATAAAAGTAATAAAAATAAACAAAGTATTAATAAAGTAAAGAAAAAAAGAACAAGAGCACTTGCTAGTGCTACTAACAAAAGTAGTAGCAGAATAGACCTTTCACCCCCGCCCCTTAAATGCGAAACATAACTTCATACCAACCCAACCCATAACTTCTTTCTATATATATATATATATATATATATATATATATATATATATATATATATATATATATATATATATATATATATCCTAACTCTACTTCTCGATCTCGGAGCCGCGACATTTCTTTCCCACCGCCGTCGATATCGACTGCCTCCCAATGCTGTCGTCGTCGACCGCCTGGACACCCCTTCGCTGCAGTCGATCACTGCGAACTCATCTTTCCGATTAACTTGACCAAGGTACCCACCTCTGACAGCAGATTCTCGCTCTATGCATGGTTAATTTTTGATCTGTAAACTCCTATGCACAGACCACATGATCTAGTTTAAGATTGTGTAAATTTTTAGAATGAAACCTAATTAAATCAAGATGATAATTTCCCTCCAAAAACCTGAAAAACTGCTTTTATATGAATATACATATTTGACAGAATTTACAATCAAGACCCTATTTTGGAAGGCAGATTTCTCCCAATCCGTTCAACAAAAATTCAAAATTATTTTTCTAACAGATAGTCCATATAACCATGATCGCAACGAAGTAATTATTTTAGAAAATCACTGGTTAATTGATGATGAAAAAAATTGTGTCCAAAAACCCAAAAAACTTGCTTTAAAAATATTCAAAATTTGTGATACGGAGTGCGTTCCGACAAACCGGACCACCACTTCATGTACCAGTTGTTCCGAAAGAAGAGTATGGTATACCCTGATGTTCGGGCTTTCGCAGAAGTTGATTCGGATGTGTGTGCGCGTCAAAATTAACGCGTATCCGTAAAAAGTTCTCCGTATCCGTGTTTTGCAAAAATTTTAATTAGTTTGTGCACGCTCGTCGTAATACGACGAAACTTGCGCCATTGAGTCCGTGGTATCAAGCTGTTCTTGTGACTCATATTTCACACAATTTTGAGATAGTTGACCGAGCCGCCTAGTTGCGGGCCCACGGGTTGACTTAAAGGTTGAAATTTTGATCGGCTCATCGGAATTCAAAACTGGATATACCGTTGAGTTTGTATCAACGTTTTAGATTTTTTTTGACCTATAATTTATCCAATTTAGAGACTTTTACCCCTGACACGTATTTCGATATAAAGTGGGTCACACATGGACCCCACTTTGACCCAAAATTATCGTTTTGCCCCTGTATCCAAATTGGACGAAAGGTAGTATTTTCTAGTTATCTCGCTGGTTTTAGAAATATTGGTGATATTTATTTTAGCATCGAAGATATTCAGTCAGAGGTAGTGGTTTCTGATACATTGTACTTGACACCTGGACGTTTATATTATGCAGCTTTCCTGCCAGGCAAGTATACCTTATATTGTACTGTGATTTATATTCCATATGATGCATGTATTTTATTTCTATTATTTAGTTCATATATTTTAACTGCTATATAAACTGGCGTCCAAGAATAACTTGGGTGCAATGACGGTGGCGTCGTATTTTGTCTTTATTATATATTATGTATGTTGACCTAGTTTTACGATACCACCCCATTATCATGAGGCATTCTTATGTTTCATTGGCCATGACACAGTTGTTATATGAGTATGAGTCTCATGTAGGACACATACTTGCGTGACGGGCTGCCACCTGTGCGTATAGGACGTACGACGGATAGGGATAACTGTTGACCACACATGGACCCCGCTTTGACCCAAATTTATAATTTTGCCCCTGTGTCCAAATTGGACGAAAGGGTAGTATTTTTTAGATATCTTGCTGATTTTGGGATGGTTTGTGATATTTATTTCAGCATCCGAAGATGTTCAGTCGGAGGTAGTGGGTTCTGATACTCTGTACTTGACACCTGGATATTTACATTATGCAGCTTTTCTGCCAGGCAAGTATATCTTGCCATTGTACTGTGATTTACATTCTATATGGTACTTGCATTTTATTTCTGTTATTTAGTTCATATATTTTAACTGCTATATAAACTGTTGGTCCAAAAATAACTTAGGGGAAACGACGGTGGCGTCGTATTTTGTCTTTATTATATATTATGCATGTTGACCTAGTTTTACGAGACCACCCCATTATTATGAGGCATTCTTATGTTTCATTGGCCGTGACACAGTTATTACACGAGTGTGAGTCTCATGTAAGATACGTACTTGCATGACGGGTTGGCCACTTGTGCGTATAGGACGTGTGACGGATAGGGATAACTGTTGATAGAATTGTATGATTAGAAGCCTTGGCAGTCATTAGAGATGTCATCGTGTCATGGGTATGGTATAAATAGAGCATGGGATAGGGAGAACAACAAATAAGATATTTGGGCGCCTTTGCACTTTTCCTTATGTAACCCGTACGCTCCGCCGGAGATGCGTGGTCAGATAACCCTTATCTTATATATCTACAGGCGGCCTCTGACGTTCAAAAGATGTTATACTTTTTAGGCCCCTAATTCTCTGAGAGAATTATGCCAATCCAATTTTTAGCCATATAGCCCACGTGTTGGAAAGTTGTTCTCAAAGTGCATTCACATAGACGGTTAGGCAACCCTTGGATGTATATTTTTAGTACTTTATTGGTATGCTATTTCTGTATCTTGTTACGTCCCTTTGTGGACATGGTCCACTTCTAGGTGTAGACGGGTAGAATTATCCGCAGGAGTACGGACCCGGACCTGACGCTTCGTACCAGATTGAGGAGTTCTTACCTTCAGATTACCTCTGATTCTTTGTAGCTGATGGATATTTTAGTTGATATTCTTTTATTAAAATTTATCTTATATTGGAGTTTTGATCTCTTCTCTCATTTAATTTTTGGTATAGTCGACTGGCAGTGGATTTATTTCCACCTGGCTATCATTCTTTGATACTTCATATTTGAGATTCAGTTATTTATTTTATATTTTTTTATTTGTGCTGTAGATGAGATATAGATTACGTGTAACTTCTGTTGACAATATATTACCACTTATGGATTTGATATTCATATACAGTGTACGTATGTGTTACGATCTTCCAACACATTAAAATTATCGTATACATACGGCTGACATATTACATATTTCTAGTCCTACGTATTCTGGGACTGGGGCATGACACAAGGCAACATATTTCTGTTATTACGACTGCCACGATACTGCTCCACCAGCAAACATCATCACATAGTCCAAAGTCGATCGCCTCGTGTCTATATCTCCAACCATGTTAGCGTCAGTATACCCGACCAGCTTTGGCTTGTCACCACCAAATAAAATCCTCCAATCAGTAGTACCCTAAAGGTACCGTAGAATCCACTTGATCGCACTCCAATGTATCCTCCTAGGATTGGAGAGATACCTAATAATCATGCCAACTGCGTGAGCGATGTCTAGCCTTGTACACACTATGGCATACATGAGACTCCCTACTGCTAAAGCATATGGAACCCACTCTATATCTTCCTTTTCATCCTCGGTCAATAGACATTGCTCCTTAGTAAGCTTAAAGCGCAAGGGGATTGCTCACTTTCTTTGACCCGTCCATCCTAAAATGCTGAAGTACCCGATGAATATACTTCTTTTGGGACAAATAAAGTAGCTTTGACTCTCTCACTCGGCTAATTTCTATCCCAAGAATAGCCTTCACTGCACCCAAATCATTCATAGAGAAAGTCGTGCCCAGTAGGCATTTCAACTCCTCTATCCTAGTGGCATTCTGATCCACCAATAGCGTGTCATCTACATAGAGCAAAAGTATAATAAAATTATCATCAGATAAGTACCTCACAAAAAATATAGTGGTCCGACGTCATCCATGCATAACCATGCTCCCCTAAAAATGACTCAAACTTCCTATATCACTTCCTCGGATCCTGCTTTATGCCATACAGGCTCTTCTTCAACCGACAAACTAGGTGTGACTTGCCCTGCTCATAGAATTCCTCTAGCTGCTCCATGTACAACTCCTTCTCTAAATTAGCATGGAGGAATATCGTCTTCACGTCCATCTTCACAACCTCCAAGTCAAAATTAGCTGCCAAGGCTAGCACCACTCGAATAGATGACTGTTTAATAACTCGCAAAAAGATCTGATCCTAATCTATGCCTTTTCGTTGACTATATACTTTAACTACCAGCCTTGCTTTGTATCGAGGACGAGTAGCTACATCCGTCTGCTTCACTCTGAATACCCATCGATTCTTCAAAGCCTTCTTGCCCTTTGACAAACGTACTAGCTCATAAGTAGAATTGGCATATAGGAAACTCATTTTCTCCTTTATGGCCTCCATCCACTTATGTATTTGTTCATATTCCATAGCCTCTGTAAAAATTTTAGGCTCTCCCCCGTCAGTCAGTATAACATACTCATAATATGAGTATCTAGTAGATGGTCGACGATCTCTCTCTCTCTTTCTCAATGGAAGCTCTGGTGCTGGCTGTATACGAACAACCTCCTCACCTTCAGGAACTTCCTCCTCGGCATGCTCATTCTTCTGAGGATCACCCTGACCACCATCAGCAGACTGATAATCAAGGTTAGAATCATGTCCATGTACTGGCTCTACCGTATCTGGATCATTTGCAATGTACTTTGGAAATTGCTCGCAATAAAATGACTCGAACTCAGGCAATTCTCAGCCTCAAAAAGAATCTCAAAATCCTAAGTGTTGGTCATGGTCTGATCCTTGACGAATACCATATCTTTGGTTCTATAGAGCTTTCTTTCCACTGGGTGGCAGAGTCTATAGCCGAACTCATCCCGACCATAGTAGACAAAGATGCACCGCCTTGTCTTCGCACTACCAGAATAAGTAAAATTAGCGACGTTTGAAAATATCGCTAAATGGACTAAAAATATCGCTAAAATTTTTAGCAACGTAATTAGCGACGTTTCAATAAAGTCGCGTTTAAGCTAGTCGATGACAGAAAAAATATCGCAAAAAGTAGCTATAGCGACGTTTTCTAGCGACGTATTTTTGTCGCTAATATTTTTCATATTAGCGACGTTTAGCGATGCAACGTCACTAAATTAGTGACGTATTTTGTGTCGCTAAATGTCGCTAAATATTTTCTATTTAGCGACATAATTAGCGATGTATTCAGCGACTTATTTAGCGATATAATTAGTGACGTATATAAACGTCGCTAAACGTAGCTAAACATCGCTAAATTTTCAGTAAAAAACTAAAAAATAGAATATAAAATGGTTTCCAAACCAATCTTCTTGCAGTTTATGAATTCACAATTAATCTAAATAGACCCGGAGCAACCCTTCGTTGAATTCGCTGGGTTCGCCGACCCCTTCGGTAGAACACTCAACACTGGTAAATTAACATACATTTAATATAAATAATATAGTAAAATTTGAAGAAAATAAAATATTGGAATTGTAAACCGAGTTAGGAGAAAATCTCGTCGTAAAGAATACAATAAATATCAACACAACTGAGTGCAAGAAATAAAGTCTGAAAGTCTCAAAAATAAAGAATAATCATAAATGACCAAATATCATAGGTCAAAACACAAATCAGTAAACCATCCTAACTAGGACTACTGCGGATCTGTAGGAGGCTGACCACCGTCGCATATCAGGGATAAGAATAAATTATACTACTCCTGTAAAATTGACACCGATGTCGATGGAGAAGACAGTAACGTCGGTGGAGTCTGTATCGATGAAGGCGTACCAGGAGGAGGTATCTGCTCCAATGCTGCTAGTCTATGGTTGTATGAATTCATGGTAGATAACAGCCTCGTACTGCTATGAACCATTGAATCCTGCATCATCGTCAGCCTCTCGTCCATGGACAGCTGTGATGCCTGCAGCTCCGTCACGCTGTGCTCTGTCAATATTCTAAGATCAGTTGTCATATCCCTGAGCTCCATGATGCTGCGCTCGAGCATATCAAATTATGCGATGAGCGTCGCATCGTCCGCCTGTGGCTGGGACAGGGGTTGCTCCTCTATCCTTTGCAGCAATTCATCAATGAAAGACACAATCTGACGATCAACGGTCTCCTGGACTCGGGCCGACGCCTGCAAGGGCTGTGGGTAATACACACTTGCAGTGGAGGCCATAGAGAAATGCGTCGCAACAAGGGCGTCATAGGATCCCGTACCGTAGTATGTACCCCTTTGGAGACCACCAGTGGAGGTCACCCATAGCTCGTCCGTCGATGGAGCTGGAGAGGGCTGCGAGAAAGTACCAGCCTCTCCCACTGTAGGTGCACTAGCAGTTGCCCGCTCACGCGGCCTAAGATACTCGTCCTAGAAAAGTTTGGATATTCGATAATTGCTAATGTGTCTAAGGTACTTATTACTAACTACATGGATATTTATTTACATATTTCCTAAGTTATATTAAAATTAACACAAAGTAAAGTAATACTTACATAGGTCTACGAGGCCTCTCATCAATGAGATTCCCGTCCTTTCGATGGGTGGCCAGGAAGACGGTCACCATGTTGGCATCCTCACCCCTCTGTACCTGTTAAAAATATATTAATTAGTACTAAAATTAAATATTTTATTCTACTACCATTTTATCGTACTTGTATTAAAATAATATATCTGAAATAAAAAATATACCTAATAATGAAAATATTTTGTCATCGGAATTGAGCCACCACACCACTTTGCTGCATTCTTCCTAGCCGCCTTGGCCTTCTCAGACATTTCTTTGTACCTCGGATCATCGAATCTAGCCCTCATCACAGTCTACTGCTTAGGCGTGATCCAACCATGGATCGATTTTTCTTCATGATCACGAGCCTTCTGGTCATCCAGAGCATCACGAATCAGCTTGGCGGCAATGGCAAGACACATCTGCTCGATCAACTCGGCCCAGTACGGTGGATAGAAATACGTTTGCTACAAAAGTAATTTAGTAAGTTATATAATATACATAAATTAGATGATTGATATAATATACTTTTACATTGAAGTGCATAAACCAGAATACCTTTCTCTCATCCGGAGCATCAGAGTAGTTGATCCAAGGGCCACCATAGTTGTACCTCAAAAAGTGGCCCAGGCGTCTCTGTACTGACGAGGGACGATATCTATAAAAATATAATTATTTTTATCGAAAAAGTGAATATATGACGAATAAAGAAATACACGATATATATGATGCTAAACCAACTAATTGACTTACTTTGTACCGTCGGCCCAAATCTTCGTCCTCATCTCGTCCAGAGGTACGCATGGAGGATCTCGCTGATGCTGGAACGACGTTGGCTCAACCTCCGCCATATGCTCATCTGTCTCCATGGTTCCGTCAGCGATAGGAACACTGGACGAGGGAGTAGTCTCAGGCCTGAACTACTCGTACCAGGAGTGCTGCCACGTAACATCGTCGCAGTCGAAGATATGACTGGTCGATATACTGGAGTACTTGGCCCCGAGGATCCAGAACCAATAGTAGGCAGTACCGGAGGAGCATTCTGTCTACCTCGGGACATATCGAACGCTCTACCTTGTCCTGTCATACCTGGTAACAACATATGATGATAGAACAAATAAACAAATATATAGTACATTCTACAGTCAAAATATTATGCATATCTCACAGTATTAATAGAATGGCACAGTAAATAACTAGTAGTGTCACAAGTGTAAATTGATAGTACATTCTAAAGTTAAAATATAATACATGCCACAAGTCCAAATAGATTTATTTTATTTTCAATCATCTTCAGAAAATTTATCTTGTTCGCCTTCCTCGTCCTCCTCTTCGTCTTCCTCCTCATCTTCACTTTTATCTACTTTGTCTTCATCTTCCTCTTCGGATAATTCTGTCTCTTCTATATTATTAGTCATGTAATGAGTAACTTCTATTGAGTCCACATCTATAATATTTGTTACAAGAGGTAGCTCATCCTCCTGATAAGCTATTTTGTCAACGTCAAAGGTATTTCTAGATTTATTCTTGCATACTGCTCACCAATCCGACCTCACTGTCTCCCGTATAGGATAAGTTATGAAGTACATGAGCTGAGCCTGACTTGATAGGAAAAATGGTTCGTAGCCTTGATATCTACACTTATAGTTTATATCCACAAGACCATGCTTGTCAATTTTTCAACCTTGATCTTGAATCAGATCAAACCATTCACACTTGAATAGCATGATCTTAGTAGGTTCTGTTGCATAATTATATGTCAACTCCATAATCTCTCGTAAGATACTAAAGAAATTATTGCCTGGATCGACGTCTTTATAGTTTGAAGATTTAATAAACAAAAAACTATTCTTTATGGAATTAAGATCCAGAAAGCTGTCTCTAATCGGAGCATTTGTTGACTTGAACCTAAACCCATTCACACAATAACTTGGCCATATTTTGACGGCAGTAATTGGTCCCTTGGCTAGAGTTCTAATAGATTCAGTATCGGGTGTTATTAGACGATCGACCTAAATACCAAAGTAGCGATAGTAAGTTATTTATTGTGCAAGTGCATACAGAAAATGAATTACCGAGCTCCTTATATATGCGCTCAACCAAGAAGGAAAATGATGTCTCATTTCTTGTTCTACTTCTTCGTCTGTTATATAGGGTCTAACTGACCTCAGTTTATCATTATATGTGCTGAAAAATAACGAAGCAACAGCTGATTAGTAGCATAATATTAGCTTATACTATTACAATAAGATAACGTAAACGAGGATGTATTAATTACTTATCCCTCTAGCTTCTTCACTTCATCCTCATCGTAATTGAGTAATATATACCACTGAGCAACCCTTAGCTCGTCGTCATTCAAATATCTCTTCTTCATTTTCTCCGAAGGCTTTACAGACACATTGAATACTTTCAGTATTGCATCGTTAGATTCCTAATATCCGCCTTCGTTTCTCGGAGCTCTCGTTCTATTAGTAGCAATATGAGGTTTAAATACATCGAGCAAAAGTTTATAATCTCCTCGAGAACATAAGCTTCACAAATAGAGCCCTCAACCCATGTCTTATTTTTTACCTTTCACTTTATGTGATTCAGATGTCGCTCAAACGGGTACATCCACCGATAATCGATAGGACTACCAACACGTGCCTCATAGGAAAGATGAATTGGCAAATGCTCTATAGAGTCGAAGAATCCAGGAGGAAACACCTTCTCGAGCTTCCACAGTATTACCGCAATATCCTTCTCTTGCTTTTTTAGACGATCGATGAGCAACTTTGTAGAACAAAGATCTCTGAAGAATATGCTGAGCTCTGTCAATGGATCCCAAATGACCTACGGTAAGAATTCCTGAAATGCAATCAGAATTAACCTCTCTATGAATACGTGACAATCATGGCTCTTCATACCCGCCAGTTTGTTCTCCTTGAGGTCGACGGATCTTCTCAAGTTTGATACGTACCCATTTGGAAATTTTAGACCCTAAATTCACCTACAAAGTCTCCCTTTATCCTCCTTCTCCAGTGAGAAAATTGACAGGTTGCTTTAACTTTCCATTCCCCTCATCTATCAAATGCAACGCAGGACATCTACATATTTTTTCTAAGTCCAACCTGGCCTTCGGATTGTCTTTCGTCTTCCCCTTTACCTCTATTACAGTATTAATTATGTTATCAAACACATTTTCTTGATATGCATGACATCAAGGTTATGTCTGATCGGATTGGTGCTCCAATATGGCAGATTCCAGAATATACTCCTCTTCGTCCAGTTATTGGTGCGACCAAATCCGTCACACTTGTATCCCTTACTAGACTCTTCGATAGCACTTGGTAAATCTTTTATCTCTTCCTATATCGTGTATCCGGACCACCTTGGCGGTGGATTGGCATTCTCTATAACGCCCACATGAAAAGCATTCATGTTCCTCCGGTACAGATGATCCTTCGGTAGAAATTGTCGATGATAATTGAAGAAGCACGGTTTGCCTTCGTATTTTAAACGGAAAGCCTCAGTACGGTCCTTGTAATATGGACATGAGAGACGACCATGAGTGCTCCATCCTGATAATATTTTATAGGCCAGAAAGTCGTCGATGGTCCACATGAGTGCTGCCCTCATCTAAAAATTTTGCTTTCTAGAAATATCGTACGTGTTGGCACCTACTTTCCACGGCTGATTTAACTCATCTATCAAAGGCTGTAAATACCCATCGATGTTCTTCTTTGGATTGTTCGAACCTGGGATAATAACGGTTAGGAACATATACGGAGTCTTCATACACATCCAAGGTGGTAGATTGTACGGAGTGACGATCACAGGCCAACACGAATACTGGGAGCTCAAAAATCTGAATAGGGTAAAATCGTCGAAGGAGAGCCCCAATCTGATATTACGCGGATTCGAAGCAAAATCTAGATACTCTCGATCAAAGTGCTCCCATGCTTCTCCATCGGATGGATAATCCAATACTCCTTCGATCTGTTCCTGCCTATGCCAACTCATATTTTTTGCAGTCTCCTTCACCATAAACAACCTCTGCAACCACAGCGTCAAAGAAAAGTAGTCCATCGAATCGTAGGCTTTCTTGCACCGACAGACTTTCCTCTATCAGTGTCCTTGTAGCGATCAGCACCAAAGAATCTATACGCGTCTTGATCCTTGTCGCCTTTGTAGTACAACATACACCCTTTGCGACATGCATTAATTTTCTCGTATCCCATCTAGAGCGATCTTACCATCCTCTTAGATCAGTAGAAGTCTTTAGGCAACTTTGTACCCACTGGTAAGATCTCTATAATCAAATTCATCAGTCGATTATAGCATTCTTGCGATATATTAAAATTGGACTTGATGCTCAATAATCTTGTAACCACCTCCAACGGTGAATGATCCTCACAACCAGGATATAATGGAGTCCTTGCATTCTCTAACAACTCCATAAACTTTGTAGCATCGGCATTCGGTGTCTCCTCAGTTACATCATGATTGTCTGGATCGAAACTAGGCCCCGCCATATTAAAATTTATGTTCATGCACCTGTCGTCGTAAGCAGCGTGGTCGTGGACATCCATATATGGCTCCACATAAGGCTCCGACTACGATGCTAAAGACACAAGTTCTCCGTAAGAGGTCTATTGATAGTAATTTGGCATGAAACCCTTCGAGTACAAATGATATGTGACTTCTACTTCTGGATGATATTTTAAATTGCAACATCTCACACACGGATACTTAATTTGGTACCATCCATGTACTGAGGGAACGCCTTGGCGAACTGCAGGAACTGCTGTATACCCTCTACGAATTCATCCCGCACACTGCACATGTCATCAGGATGAAGGTTGTACATCCACAAACGATGACGCATATAGTAATTCATATCCATTTCTAGATACTTTTGAAAAGATGAAGAGACATCGTTCAAGTATATACTCATATGAATATTTGGTAGTGTATATTATCCAAATGACACTCACTCCAGATATGCAAAGATGAATAGATATCATTCAAGAAAATAGTTAAATTATAGTACATGTCACAAGTCTACTCATCTACATACGCATAAGAATACTTAGGAATACAGTACATGCACTGATACACCTAGTCCTAGCACTGATACTTCTTCGTTCAACTATGTATCCTAGATACTCATATTACAGTATATCAGTGAGTGTCAACTCTGTATCCTGGATATCCACACTTGACATTTGTTTAGGCTTTGACTTTCTAATTGAAAAGTCAAGTCATGGATATCCAGTGTCAAATTTTTTTGGTCTAGGATACATAGTTGACACTCACTGATATACTACTGGATATCCACACTTGACATGTATTCGTGTATCCGTGTCCGATAAAATACTTACAACATTATTCTCGATATCGTTTCCAAACCTTTCATATCTATGTGTCATATAATTTTACCATACGTATCATGAGATGACATGATACAAATATGTGTGTGTATTCGTGTCCGTGTTAGGGTTGGTGTATACGGGTTAGTGTGTCCGTGTGTTCGAGTTTGGGTTAGTATTAGTGTCCGCATGTGTGTATGTGTGTTCGAGTTAGGATTAGGATAGGGTTAGTATCCACAGCACCAAGATATCCACACATACACACCCTCACTGCACTGTGCACAAGTGGGCACTGCACAATACCTCACTTGATATCCAAGACTGCGTCTAATTAACTGAGGTAGGGTTATGGTCTGTGTCGTGTCTCGGCTTTGGGTTAGGGTCTGTGTCATGTCCTGTGTCGTGTCATAACCAAATTGCCACTCTCCCACACTACTTGTAGCACTTCTCATATAATCCAACATCCCGACCATATCTTATATATATAATATCAAAGAAACCACCCAAATCAATGGCTATGAAGTATAAAGGTATAATCCAATATCCCGTCGCTAATCCAACATCCCGTCTGCACTGCACTTCTCTTATAATCCAATATCCCGTTGCTAATTGGACAAAATTTAGTAGTGACTTGACACACACACACACACACACACACACACACACACACACACACACACACACATGCACGCATACACATGAACACACGCATACACATGAACACACACACACACAATTCTATACTCACAAGCCAATTATGTAAACCCCCTATTTTTAGATTTTAGATTTTAATTATTGGTATTGAATTACTGAGATTAAGGACGAATTTTATGTATTTTTTTAGCTAGTTAGAATAATATATACTCATGGATTAATATTTATGTGTATTTAATTAATTACTATTATTGTACAAAAAATATATTTTTGGGTGTACGACTATTAAAGAGTATTGTAGATTTTTTTGGAATTTATTGAGGTCTAAAACTATTTTAGATGGCCATATATATATATATATATATATATATATATATATATATATATATAAATTAATATATAAACCAACTCAAACCAAACTAACCCAAACCAAACCAACCGAATCCTAAACCCAACCTGTACCCGATAACCCGCACCAGTAACCCACCCTACCACTATAGTACCGGTCCCTAACCCCCGCATCCCGATCACTTCTCCTCCCCCTAAACCGACGTCGAACCCCCTATCTTCCTCTTCCTGTAACCTCCCCCCTTCATCCTATATATAGACTAGAGGAGACCATCACCACCAGTATCTTCCCACCAGTCCAGCCGACTATCACCGACCGTCGACGACCGCCGGACCGTCGCTTACCAACTCTACGAACAGCCATTCCGTCAGTCACGATCAGCACAACGAACATCGTTGTACCCTTCTTCTCTCCCCTATTTCTCCTGGCATAGTAGACCTAACAGCGATCCGTCGAATCCTATGTGAAGACCACATGACCCCCTTGAACAATGTGTAAATAATTTAGCTTATCGTGTCCTGTGTCGATCGTAAATCGAGACTCAAAACAGAAAAAATGACTTATTTGTAGGAACAAAAACTGTCCCAGGTGCGCGTGTTTGAGTCCCGTTATCTTTAAACGTCATATGATGTTAAAATTCTACTTGAACAGTAATTTAGACAACATAACCTAATTTTAATCCCTTTATTTTAATTCGATGTATGCTGTGATTTATTTGCTGACGGATTTCGTCAAAAACTTGTTTTCTTAAACCCAAATTTTTCGATACATGGTGCGTCCTGCTAAATGAGGCAACTTTGTCGTATGCAAATTATACCAAAAGGCGCGTATCATCAACGCGGAGGTGTGGGATTTTGCAAAACTTGATTTGGATGTACGTGCACACCGAAATTAATGCGTATCAATCTAAAAATACCGTATCGGCCTGTTCTGACACTCGTCATAATTTTGTGTATGCTTATCATTTTGCAACAAAACTTACGCCATCGAATTCATAGCGTTACGCTGGTCCTGTAACCCAAGTTTGGTTCAATTCTGAGAACGTTGACGAAACACCGTTTTGTGGGCCCCACGGTTCTACTTGGCAGATAATTTCATGAACGGCTAATCGAAATCCAGTTTTGGATGTTCCATTAGGTTCGTGCCATCGTTCTAGACTCGTAGACAATAAGTTTGATGAATTTGGAAAACTTTGTCTTTGACACATTTTTTGGTACGAAGTGGGCCACAAGTGGACCCCGCTTTGACCAAAAACTGTCAATTTTGTCCCTGTGTCTAAATTGGACTTATGGATAGTCAATCCTAGATATTTCAAATTTTCTAAGAGCAATGGTGATATTTGTTTCAGCATCCAGAGGCGTATTTGGAGATACCATTTATATCGGAGCAACTGACGGAGCTCAAAACCCAAACAAGTGTACATTGTCAAATCTGCAGAGATCCAGTTATATTATTTGCTTGTATTTTTTCTATATACTTTTGTGATGTACCTATTCAACCTAGGACCATGAGACGTTTCTCATCTTCCGAACAAGATTCGGGTGTCGACGCCGTACGCGGAGTCGTGTAACGTCATTTAGAGATTTGATTCTACGATCCTATTTTTATGTGATTGCTTTACCAAGTACGTCATACCATAGGATACTTGATACTATTCATGTGACAGAATCCTTCCTGAGTTATTCATGGTGATTCTGTATAGGCTTACAGGATTCGTAATATGAGACTTGCATATATAGAGATATCATTATGACTCATTGTACTAAATAGAGGTCATGATCTTGCGTATTATGGACATGAGATTTGAGGTTACATTGGGTAGGGCGAGACACACTAGCTATAGGTTGATTATATATATACTACTGGAATACATGATACTACTTGATTTGGCACTTATACTGGAGCCGTGATACTACTTGCTTCTGTGGGCTCTCCGATACAGAGTCTGTAGTGGTCTCAACCTGAGTACTGGTGATGCTCTCATTTGTATTTCACATACCTGGTTACATACCTTGACCTAAGGATCTATTTTATATTTACTGTATTTCATTTGGCTTGAGTATTTCTTGTACCTTGTTATGTCCCCTGAGGACCTGGATCCGGATTATGTCCCCAGGTACAACAGATGAGGATTACCCCGAGGTTTACGGGACATGAGCTGACGTTGGAGCAGTACTAGCACCAGAGGACGAGGTTGTGCCGAAAATTTTTTGCTGAGTATTCAGTTTTATACTCAATTATTTATGCTCATTGTTATTTCATATATGGAATTTTGGATATATATTTTGACGTTATTCTCTTTTCTTATTTTATCGGGTTGTTCCCTATGATATTACTTATGTTGACTTGATAATGGACTATTTTTTATCTATTATCTTGACTAGTCTATCATATTAAATTATGTTTACTTTCTGTGGATGAGATTAGAATTATACTGAGATAGATGGTGTAGACTTGCTTTTATATTTGTTATAGCTTAAGTGCACTCTAACGGGTCTATTAAATTGGGTTTGCCCATTGGAGTTGTGCTGCTGGCCCTTGTCAAGTGGCTAGTCCCTCGGTATTTTAGGACTGGGGCGTGACATAGTTTTTGTGGTGGCCCATGTAGGTCTACGACTATATTGCTTTGGTTTCAACTAAGCAACCGAGTAATCCTGTAAATTAGGATATGATAAATTATATGATCTTATCCACATATTGACACGTTCTTGACCTATATCGACTTCAAAATAATTTCTTGACTTGCATCCTGCTTTGATTCCTCTGTGCGCCTCTCATAGTTTACTTTGTATACAGAGTAATGAAACCATGGGCTAGCGACGAGACTCCTGCGGGTACACCATAAGGTATTGTGGTCACTTATAATAATGGGGTGACGCCACTAAGTGGAGATCCCTCCATTCAATAAAGCAATCAAACAGATCAGCATGCCTCGAGGTTCCGGCGAGACGATATTCCACCAACGTCGTAGTTTACTCCACCAATGCCTATTTTTCTACCATGACAGCCTATAGATGGACAACATATGTTCCAAATGTTCTACGCAATGATATAAGCACAACAATAGGTTCATCAAGAAGCCCAACAATGCCAATCAGAGAACCAAAGGAATAGTATAGTGACTGAACTGGAGCAGGCGAACCCACCAGCTAGATGACCATCGACGGAATCTATCACTGATTTTTGCCAGTTGAAGCCCCGTACCTTTTTTGGCAAGGAGGAGCCCACTGAAGTTCATGAGTGGTTCACAAACACTCAATACCAATTGGAAGCAGCTGAGCTTCCGAGGGAACGTTGGATGACTACCGTCAGGATGCAGTTGACTGGCAATGCACATCACTAGTGGCTATCTGAGGAGAGACGGCTCGGACCAGACCGAGTCACTTGGGAGAAGTTCTCTAGACTCTTTCAGGAGATGTATATTCCATCCATTGCCAGAGCGGAACTTAGGGATAAATTTAACTGCCTCACTCAAGGGAACATGATGGTAGAAGAGTACAATACAAAATTCATCCATTTGAGTCACTTCCCTCCTACATTGATCCCAATAGAAGAAGAGAAGGTGGAGAAGTTCTTTGACAGACTTAGCTTTGAGCTACAGAGATTAATCAGCTTTGTTGTACCTACTTCTTATACAGACGTCCTTGTTGTAGCCCGACGCATGGAGTACGTCACCAGGAGAAAGACCAGCCAGAAATGGTCGTTTATATCAGCACGAACCAGAGCACCACAGGGAGAAGCTACAAAAAGATCTCACATGCACCAGCCACCCAGAGCAGCTCCGCAGGCACTGTCTATATGTCAATATTGTGGAAAGCGAGGTCATTACGAGAGCGAGTGCAGACGCAAGTTGGGACTATGCTTGGTTTGCGAATCCAGCCAACATTCAGCCAGGGATTGCCCTGAGCGTCGGGAAGGAACACCGATAGTTCATCGACCTACTTTACCAGTACCGGAGCCTATCCAGCCGCCATATCGACCATATTATCCAGCACTAGGAGTACCACAGACGAAAGTTAGAGGAGTCAGACCACCAGCACCAGGAGGATATCAGCCGAGGCTACCCTTGGCATCAAAGACAACACTCTTCCAGAAAGCCCAGCAACAGCAGAGGGCACCACCACAAAGAAGTGGACAGACTTTTGCGATGACAGTAGAGGAGGCACGGACTGGAGGAGTAGCGAATATGGGTAAGATTTAGTTTTATCATAGCTAGCTATAGTAGCGAATATTTCAAGTAATATTTTAGCATGTGCCTGTTAGTTCCATTTCCTAGACTATACCTAGTATTATGTTATCATGAACTGGTTGGTCTAGGGTAGTAGTATGTAAGTGGTACCCAAGTTTTCAGAAGCTGTAGTTGATCTTCGTTCTAACCAGACTCATTTACTCTTGAGTTACTTATCTCTCATTGCCTAGGAAAATTTTTTTATTACTTTGCTGCGTGTTCTGCTTGAACAAAACCCTCATACTTCCTCTCAAAAAATTTCCCTTGTTCATGGTCCCTTATCCTTTGTGTCATGCTTCAACAAACATGTCTTGTAACCGCGTTATCTCTTCTGGTGCAAATCTTTCCTGACCGGTTATATTTTGTTTTCTTAATTGCGAGAACGTAATTCTTTTAAGTTGGGTAGATTGTAAACCCCATATTTTTAGATTTTAAAATTTAATTATTGGTATTGAATTACTAAGATTAAGGGAGAAATTTTTATATTTTTTTAGCTAGGTAGAATAATATATACTCATGGATTGATATTTATGTGTATTTAATTAATTACTATTATTGCACATAAAATATATTTTTTGGTGTACGACTATTATAGAGTATTATAGAATTTTTTTGGAATTTATTGAGGTCCAAAACTATTTTAGATGGCCATATATATATATACATATATATATATATATATATATATATATATATATATATATATATATTAATTATTATATAAACTAACCCAAACCAAACCAAACCAACCCAAACCAAACCAACCGAATCCTAAACCCAACCCGTACCCGATAACTCGCACCCGTAACCCACCCTACCGCTACAATATCGGTCCCCAACCCCCGTGTCCCGATCCCTTCCCCTCCCCCGAAACCGATGCCGAACCCCCTCTCTTCCTCTCCCTGTAACCTCCCCCCTTCACCCTTTATATAGACTAGAGGAGACTATTACCACCAGCATCTCCCTACCAGTCCAGCCGACCATCGCCGACCGCCGACGACCGTCGGACCGCCGCGCACTGCCGCCACGAACAGTCTTTCCGTCAGTCACGATCAGCATAGCGAATAACGAGGTATCCTTCTTCCCTCCCTTGTTTCTCCCTGCACAGTATACCTAACAGCGATCCGTCGAATCCTATGTGCAAACAACATAACCCCCCTGAACCCTGTGTAAATAGTTTAGCTTATCGTGTCCTATGTCGATCGCAAATCGTAACTCAAAACAGGAAAAAATGACTTATTTTTAGGAACAAAAATTGTCCTAGGTGCGCGTGTTTGAGTCCAGTTATCTTCATAATGGCAGTAATGCTAAAATTCTACTTGAACAGTAATTTAGACAACATAACCTAGTTTTAATCCCTTTAAATACTTTATTTTAATTCGATGTATGCTATGATTTATTTGTTGACAAATTTCAAAAACTTGATTTCTTAAACCCAAATTTTTTGATACGGGGTGCGTTCTGCTAAATGAGGCAACTTCATCGTGTGCGAATTGCACCTAAAGGCATGTATCGTCAATCCGAACGTGTAGGATTTCGCAAAA
This sequence comes from Iris macrosiphon, assembly GCA_036927795.1. Lineage (NCBI taxonomy): Eukaryota > Viridiplantae > Streptophyta > Magnoliopsida > Asparagales > Iridaceae > Iris > Iris macrosiphon. Next base: position 107,040,345 of record JAYESA010000015.1, on the reverse strand, counting down.
CTTGATTTGGATGTGCGTGCACACCGGAATCAACGCGTATCTGTCAAAAAATACCTTATCGGCTTGTTCTGATACTCGTCAAAATTTTGTGTATGCTTGTCATTTTGCAATAAAACTTGTTCCATCGGATTCGCAGCGTTACGATGGTCCTGTGGCCCAAGTTTGGTTCGATTCTGAGAACGTTGACAAAATACCATTTTGTGGGCCCCACGGTTCCACTTGACGGGTGATTTCGTGACCGGCTTATCGAAATCCAGTTTTGGATATTCTGTTAGATTTGTGTCATCATTTTGGGATCATAAACACTAAGTTTGACGAATTTGGAGAACTTTGTCTTTGGCACATTTTTGGTGCGAAGTGGGCCACAAGTGGATCCGCTTTGACCAGAAACTGTCAATTTTGCACCAGTGTCCAAATTGGACTTATGGGTAGTCAATCCTAGCTATTTCAAGTTTTCTGAGAGTAATGGTGATGTTTGTTTCAGCATCCAGAGGCTTATTTGGAGATACCACTTATATCGGAGCAACTAACGGAACTCAGAACCCAGGCAAGTGTACCTTGCCAAATCTGCAGAGATCCTATTACAATATTTGCTTATGTTCTTTCTATATACTTCTGTGATGTACCTGTTCAACCTAAGATCGTGAGACATTGCTCAGTGTCCGTACAAGATTCGGATGTCGATGCCGTTCGCGAAGTCGTATAACGTCATTTAGAGATTTGATTCTACGATCCTATTTTTACGTGTTTGTTTTACCAAGTACGTCATACCATATGACATTTGACACTATTTATGTGAAAAAATCTTTTCTGAGTTATTCATGGTGATTCTGTATAGGCTTACAGGATTTGTGACATGAAACTTGTATATATAGTGATATTATTATGACTCGTTGTACTAGCTAGAGGTCATAATCTTGCATGTTATGGACATGAGACATTGTAGATATGAGACGTGAGGTTACATTGGGTGGGAAGAGACACACTGGCTACGGGATGATTATATATATATACTACTGGAATACATGATACTACTTGATTTGGCACTTATATTTGAGTCGTGATACTACTTGCTGCTATGGGATCCCCGACACGGAGCATGTAGTGGTCTCAGCCTGAGTACTAGTGATACTCTCATTTGTATTTCACATAGCTGGTAACATAGCTTGCCCTGAGGATCTTTTTTATATTTACTGTATTTTATTTGGCTTGAGTGTTTCTTGTACCTTCCTATATCCCCTGAGGACCTGGATCCGGATTATGTCCCCAGGTACAGCAGAGAAGGATTACCCCGATGTTTACGGGACAAGAGCTGACGTTGGAGCAGTACTAGCAACAGAGTACGAGGTTGTGTCGGAGGATTTCTCTTGAGTATTCAGTTTTATACTCAGTTATTTATGCTCATTGTTATTTCATATCTGGAATTATGGACATCTGTGTGGACGTTATTCTCTTTTCGTATTTTGTCGGTTGTTTCCCGAGATATTACTTATGTTGACTTGATGATGGACTATTTTTTTATCTATTATCTTGACTATTCTATCATATTAAATTGTGTTTACTTTCTTTGGATGAGATTAGAATTATATTGAGATAGATAGTGTAGACTTGCTATTATATTTGTTACAGCTTAAGTGCACTCTGACGGGTCCATTAAATTGAGTTTGCCCATTGGAGTTGTGTTGCTGGCCATTGCCACGTGGCTAGCCCCTCGGTATTTTAGGACTGGGGCGTGACATAGTTTTTGTGGTGGCCCATGCAGGTCTACGACTATATTGCTTTGGTTTCAACTAAGCAACAGAGCAAGCCTGCAAATTAGGATATGATAAATTATAGGATCTCATCCACATATTGACACGTTCTTGACATCTATATCGACTTTAAAATATTTTTTTGACTTGCATCCTACCTTGATTTCTCTGTGCGCCTCTCATAGTTTACTTTGTATGTAGAGTAATGGATCCACGAGCCAGCGGCGATACTCCTACGGGTATACCACAAGGTGATGTGGTCACTTACAACAATAGGGTGATGCCACTAAGTGGAGATCCCTCCACTCAACAAAGCAATCAAATAGATCAACACGTCTCAAGGTTCCGACTAGACGATATTCTACCACCATCGCAGTTTACTCCACCAATGCCCATTTTTTCACTAGGACAGCCTATGGACAGACATCAGATGTTCAAAATATTCTACGCAATGATGCAAGCACAACAACTGGTTCATCAAGAAGCCCAGCAACGCAAGTCAGAGAACCTGAGAAATAATATAGTGACCATACTACAGCAGGCGAACCCACCAGCTCGACGGCCATCGATGGAATCTATCACTGATTTCCCCCAGCTGAAGCCTCGTACCTTTTCTGGCAAGAAGGAGCCCACTGAAGTTCATGAGTAGCTGAGAAACACTCAACACCAATTGGAAGCAGCTGAGCTTCTGAGGGAGTGTTGGATGACTATCGTCAGGATGCAGTTGACTGGCAATGCACATCACTGGTGGCTATCTGAGGAGAGACGGCTTGAACCAGACCAAGTCACTTGGGAGGAGTTCTCTAGACTCTTTCAGGAGATGTACATTCCATCAATTGCCAGAGCAAAACTTAGGGATAAACTTAACCGCCTCACTCAAGGCAACATGACGGTAAAAGAGTACAATACAGAATTCATCCGTTTGAGTCGCTTTGCCACTACACTGATCCCAACAGAAAAATAGAAGGTGGAGAAGTTCTTTGACAGACTTAGCATTGAGCTATAGAGATTAATCAACTCTATTGTACCTACTTCTTATACGGACGTCCTTGCTGTAACCCGATGCATGGAGCACGTCACCAGGAGAGGGTCAAGCCAGAAATGGCCGTTCACATCAGCACCAGCCAGAGCACCACAGGGAAAAACTGCAAAGAGCCCTCACATGTACCAGCCACCCAGAGCAGCTCCGCAGTGTAAACCCCTGACCAAAATATAGGATTATGGATTAAACTAGTATTATTCGGGATTAATTATTGGGGTTATAATTCACTACTGTAATTTTTATTCAATTGTTGTACTTTACCGTTGTTTAAATATCTAGAGTACTATACTAGTTTCTGCCGTCCAACAAAAATCACACCCTTGACCTAGACGTACCAATCTTCTATCCTGATCTTTGTGTCACTCATATATGCACTCTCTTGTGCTTCATTTTAATTTTTTACAATATTCGTGCACCTTTTCTAATTTTAAATCCAACTTTGCATCCTTGTCCGTTCCAATCAAAATTGGAGACACAATCTCGACCTTTTTCTCACAACCAAATTTATAACAATAATCTATTCTGAGTCTACTACGTTCATGATACTTGTGTCTCACCTAATTTAAATCTTATGTACTTCCAATTAATTAAAGAACACCATTGACACTAATTTTAACTAAATTGGTGCAATGACTCAACCTAACCCAAAAATAGACCCAACACCAACCCAAACCTCTACTCACGCCCTCATGGCTTATACAAAATATCACACACCAATTTCTCCTACTACAACACACTAAATATGGTATTTTTCCACATCCAATCCACTTTTTTCTCTTTGTGCAAGTCCTAAACTATTAGGAACTTTTGTGCAAATAGCTAGCCATGTGTCCACCTCCTATTGGTTGGAACAAATGAAGAAGACCCAATTCTTGAGGCTTGATCGGTCACATACACTCTTCTCTCCCTTTTTTGCATGGTACTATGCAAATATACCTAAAATCAATCTCTACCCTCCATTCAAATTCCAATACATCACCTCCACCCATCCCTTCATGAAAACCCCCCTCTCCTTGGGAACCTAGCCGGGCCGTAATCCCTCGGCAACACTCCCTCCCTCTCTTCTCATTTAAAAAACCACCCTCTCCTTCTCTCCCTCAACATGCAACCACCATTACCACCATTCACCACCATCACCATCTTCACCACCATCACCACCCCCAACTCCAACCACCACCGTTGCCATCATCTCCATCACCACTGCCACCCTCACCTCCACAACCACGAATGTTGCCATCACCTCCACGACCACTGCCACCCTCACCTTCACGACCATGAATGCTGCCATCACCTCCACAACCACTGCCACCTTCACCTCCACGACCACGACCGCTGATATCACCTCCACGACCACCGCCACCCTCACCTCCACGACCACTACCACTGCCATCACCTCCATCACCATCACCACCACCATTCCCTCTCATTTTCTACCAGCCACCCTACCCCCCGTACACTCGCCCCGCTGGCCGCTGGCCGCCGTAGTCCTCCCCGCGATCGAGCTGCTGCCGTAGTAGCTGCTACTATTTCTGCGCCTGCTGCTATTGTCGCAGCGGCTGTTGCTGTTGTGGCCGCTGCTGCAGCGCCACTAGTGACCCCCAGAGAGCCCCGACCGCAGGCGATCACCCCCACCGTCTGGCATTGCCCTGATTCATCGTGAGTCACCGGAACGGCCGCCCTCAGTCAATGGACTGTCCCCAAGCGCGCACTGTGACAGATTCCACGGTTCGTGGGCTCAACTTTGAGTCATGATTTCTAGTTCGATCTTTTCGCGAACCGCCTACGCAGGTGCATACACAATATAAACACCTTCGTTTTCCATCAAATACAATAATTTAATCAGGTTTTAATATCTAGATAATTTGGTGTTAAATCAAAGAAAAATTGTTTTATAAAACAAATTAAAATATTTGATAAGGAGTTGGCCTCGTCAAATTGGACAATCTCGTCACATGCCGATTATACCGAAAGATGCATACGGTATTTCCTGACGTGTGGGATTTGGCAAAATTCAATTCGGTCGCGTGTACGCGACAAAACGAACCCATATCCGTCAAAAATTCTCGTATAATGACTTTTTGTAATTACCCTATTATTTTGTGCACACTTGTTTTATCATGAAAAAACTGGTGCCATTGGACTCGCGGCGTTCGACTTGTCCTGTGACCCAAGTTTTGCATAATTCTGAGACAGTAATCGCATCGCTATTTTGTGGGCCCCGTGATCCGTTTCAATGGGCAATTTTGTGATCGGCTCACCGAAATCCAAATCTGGACATACCGTTGAGTTCATATCGTCATTTAGAATTTGTTTGACCTATAATATGCTATTTTTAGGGACCTTTGCTCCTAACACATTCTTTGGTGCAAGAAGGGGCCTACTTATGGACCCCGTGTTGACCAAAAACTGTATTTTTGTCCCTGTGTGAAAATTGAACGTCTGAATATACTTTTCTGAGTATCTTACTCATTCTGGGACTGTTGGTGATATTTGTGACAGCATCCGGGGATATCTGCTCCAGTTTCCATCTTGCGCTGCTACTTCCCTAGCGAGTTCGTGTTTGAATCTTCGCCTGGCTTCCAGACAAGTATACCTTATCTTGTTGTACTGTTTAAATTTAGTTAATATTATATATTGTGCTCTTTATATTATATAATTATGCGCGTCCGAGAATGACTCGGGTGCAGTCGACAAAGGCGTCGACGGTAGGACTTGTGTTGACCTAGTGTCTAGTGTACGTACCCTAAGTAACGGAGTTATCATTATAACTCTGAGGCCTTAACACGTATCTTTCTACATCACAGAGTGAGTTCATGATAGGACACGGACTTACCCACTTGACTGGCCATCGGTGCGAGTAGCACGTGTGATGGTATTTAGCGTAGTTATATGGTTCTTAGTGACTTGCATATAGTTATGAGATGTCCATGTCATACTTAAGACTTGTACATTGGCATTGGATAGAGAGGACGACTAGTAAGGATATGGGACACCCACTTTCTTTATATAGATATCGCGTTCTTCAGAGCGATACGGATGTATATACTTATGCAGATACCGCATTCTTTGGAGCGTTGGACGTTACATTAGCAGATACCACGCTATTCGGGGCGTTGGACCTCGTGCAGATACCACGCTTTTTAGAATGTTGGACGTATTTACTTATGCAGATACCACGCTCTTTGGAGCGTTGGACGTTATTATATATGCAGATTGCCCCAAGATGGGGGGCATATGTGGCATATACTAGCTAGTCACGATGATTGGTGAATTATGTCAGCATATGTTTAGCCTACACTTCCCATACGTACTAAGTTATCCTCAAATTGCATTCACTTAGGAGGATAGTTTACTCAGTATTTACATTATGGCATCTACTTTTTGTATCTTGTTACGTCCCTCTGAAGACCTGGTTCCCTCCAGGTTATTTGAGCAGTTTGGATGAGGGTTGATCTGGTGGTGTGTTGGACATCCTTGCAGGTATCATTATATCTTTCCTCTATTACAGTTATGTACTATTTTCCATTGTGACTCTGCTATTGTAGCCTAGTGTTTATAGGCCTATATTATTCTCTTGGTCTATTCGAACGGCTGTATAATTGGGCTGCAGACTAATAATGCGTACCGTTCCTTCTTGAGATTTTATTTACCATGGATTAAGATTTAGTTTAGTTTTTGGATATTAAAAATAGATATTTAGCTGGATCACTTAACCTTGGACAGCGTAAGTGCACTTTGTCGGGCCCATTAAATTGGAAAGTCCTACGGAGTCATACCAACTGGCCATTGCCACGTGTCTGGTCCCATATATTTTGGGACTGGGGCGTGACATGGTTTTATTGGTGGCCCATGCAGGTCAGAGCATATCGTTTTGGTTACGTTACTGTACCGAACAAGCTTGCAACTTAGGATTAATATTGAATAAGATCTCAATCCATAACTGATTTTAAAACTCCTTTTGTATTCGATTGTCGCCCTTGGACTTCATTATTATATTCATTCATTTACCGTCGATATCATTATTATTGTTTCTCATATTGCTTATTTCGGAGAGATGGATGCTCGCGCAAGGTGATTTCCTCCAGGAGCATATCCTAGTCAAGACGGAAGAAGGTATGATTGATGTGATATTTTATGAGAAGATGGTTACCCTTAGTAGGGTAGGTTAATAGGTTCTTTCTAGATGTTAGAGCTAGTATAGTTTGTTAGCATGAGAATTAAACCTAGTAGTAGACGTCTGGAACTGATAAAACCCTACCTTTCCTTAAGATAGCAGTGATTTATAAGTATTAGATGCTAGAAAGATTGTATGATTCTAAGGCTCTAGAATAATTTAGGGAAGACATAGCTAGATGCTAGGGGTTAGTTGTAGCCCCATGATAGTGACACAATGAATTAGTTATAGCCTTATGATAGTGATACAAGGAACGACATTATGAACGTGAGGAGACAGAATTTTAGACTCACATCTAGAATAAGATTATCGGATACTAATAAAAATAGGGTATAAAATAGCACTTTATATAGCAAACCATAGTGGTTAATCTCTAGTTGCCTTGTGACTTCCAGTACCAGACCTAAAATTTTTTTACCCTTTAGATAAAGATGATTATATGACTAGGCTAAAATAGATACGTGGATTACTAGATTGGTTGTTGATTGACTTGACAACTTAGGTACTAGAGTATAGCTTCTGGAATCAGATTAGATATACTTGATTTGTTTAGGTTGCCAGTGTCTATTGGGCTCGTGGTTTTCACCTTTGATAACTCAATTAGTTGAGCTAGTATCTGAAATAGAGCAATCAGATTAAAGGATGAGAGTATCGACAGATGTTATAGCCTTGAGTTGGATATCGTGAACTACCTATAATGGATGGCCAGTTATAAACAAGATGGTACCCATGTAGTTTGGATGAAGGTATGCATGGAGTAAACTAGAAGAAACCTCAGGTTCGAGGTAAAAAGGTAGAATGGCAACAAGATGAGATTCGCGAGAAGTACCTGACCTTGAGATTTTTTTAATTAAGAGAAGGATCTAGGAAAGACTGAAAATTTTATCACTCGATAGTTGCCTCGAAGATCGATACTACGAAGCGAAAGGTATTGGGCCATGATTGACAGAGTTTAGAGTTGAACACAAGATCAACGTACTAGAAAGATATAAAGGTGTATAGAAAACAAATGATAAGGAAAATATATTAGAGTCACGTAATCCAAGGACGAGAAATTTTGATATAGACTTGAGAGATAATAATTATAGTATTTATAAATTGTAATACTTTTGGAATTTCGAGGATTTAGCGCAGGTAGAAATTATTGATCAGCCTCGAAGTGCTACGAATTTCAAGGAACAAAATACAGGTTTAGACCACACACTGACTCATTGGTCAATCGATAGAGGATTACCACTAGACTCTTAGATTATATATTGACACATGAATAGGGGGTATAAATGGAAGATGAAAGTCTGATAGGAATGATAGCTGAATATTGAAGTTTACACATAAATCGCTTTGGGATAGAGATTTAGATTTTTGACTAATATGACATGAGCTGGTGGAACCTAATCCTTAGTAGTATGTGGTGTTATGGGAACCTATTTCCAATTTACCCTAGCCGATGAATTTTAGGAACCGTATTCTTGTTATTTAATTTGTTATATTTTATTCTAGGATATTTAGAATGATTGAATAGATATTTATTACATAATTTCTATATATTCTTATTACTATGTATTGAGTAGAGACTTATATTGTATTTCATTATATATATTTCTCTTAGAAATTGTTCGAATTGAGCTTCTAGACTAGGTATGACTGACGAACTAGATTAGACTTGTTACTGCTGAGACTGATTATAAGAAGTTAGGTTGCATGATTCTATTATGGATACTATAGGATGATGACGTTATACCTAGAAAAGAATGTTGAGATATTAACCGTCTTAGTTGTAGAAAAAAGAATTTAGATACTACATAAGTGGCATTGAGAATTTTGTGCTTATAAAATTTTAGTGCCTAACCCCTGCAGTCCTTTGAGAGTAAAAGAATGACGTTATTTTCTTTATAGATATTAGAAGTTTCAAACTTAGATTGTGTCACAACATCCTTGAGTAACCTAGGATTATATGTGGTAATTTTTTGGATGATGATTAGCATGATAACAATAACGAGACAGTTCATGATGGTGAGAAGATGTTTAGAGGACCAAATGCCTTAGATGATTAGACTGTACGTATGTGGCAGTTTAAGCTAAAGAGAGTAGAGTAGGACTAAGTACCAAGTTGTGTATATATTTAGAGATACGTGGAGTTTGTTGTTGGGGAGATAAATATTGAATTTCGAGGACAAAATTTTCTAAGGTGGATAGATTGTAAACCCCTGACCAAAATATAGGATTATGGATTAAATTAATATTATTCGAGATTAATTATTGGGATTATAATTCACTACTGTGATTTTTATTCAATTATTGTACTTTACCGTTGTTTAAATATCTAGAGTACTATACTAGTTTCTGTCGTCCAACAAATAATACACCCTTGACCTAGACGTACCAACCTTCAATCCTAATCTTTGTGTCACTCGAATATGCACTATATTGTGCTTTATTTTAATTTTTATAATATTCGTGCTCATTTTATAATTTTAAATCCAACTTTGCATCCTTGCCCGTTCGAATCAAAATTGGAGACACAACCTCGACCATTTTCTCACAACCAAATTTATGACAATAATCTATTCCGAGTCTACTATGTCCATGATACTTGTGTCTCAACCAATTTAAAGCCAATGTATTTCCAATTAATTAAAGAACACCATTGACACTAATTTTAACTAAATTGGTGCAATGACTCAACCTAACCCAAAAATAGACCCAACACCTACCCAAACCCCCACTCACACCCTCATGGCTCATACAAAATACCACACACCAATTTTCCTACTACAACACACCAAATATGGCATTTTTCTACATCCAATCCATTTTTCCTCTTTGTGCAAGTCCTAAACTATTGGGGACTTTTGTGCAAATAGCTAGCCAGGTGTCCACCTCCTATTGGTTGGAACAAATAAAGAAGACCCAATTCTTGAGGCTTGAACGGTCACATACACTCCCCTCTCCCCTTTTTGTATGGTACTATGCAACTATACCTACAATCAATCTCCACCCTCCATTCAAATTCTAATACATCACCTCCACCCATTCCTTCACGAAAACTCCCCTCTCCTTGGGAACCTAGCCGGCCCTAATCCCAAGGCAACACTCTCTCTCTCTCTCATCATTTAAAACAATACCCTTTCCCTCTCTTACTCAACATGCAACCACCATTAACCAACATCACCACCAGTCACCACCATTACCATCTTCACCACCATTACCACCCCCAACTTCGACCACCACCGCTGCCATCACCTCTACGACCACCGCCACCCTCACCTCCATGACCACCATCGCTGCCATCACCTCTACGACCACTGCCACCCTTACCTCTATGACCACCACTGCTGCCATCACCTCTACGACCACCGCCACCCTCACCTCCACGACCACCACCACTGCCATCACCTCCATGACCACCGCCACCCTCACCTCCACTACTGCCATCACCTCCATCACCATCACCACCACCATTCCCTCTCCTCCTCTGTCGGCCACCATACCCCTCGTGCACTTACTCCGAGCAGCCGTTGGACGTCGTCGTCCTCCCCGCGGTCGAGCTGCTGCCGTAGTAGCTGCTACTGTTTCTGCGCCGGCTGCCACTGTCGCAGCTGTTGTTGCTATTTTAGTCGCTGCTGCAGCACCGCCGGTGACCCCCAGAGAGCCCCGACCATCGACGAGCACCCCTACCGTCTGGCACTGCCCTGACCTATCGTGAGTCACCGGAACGGCCGCCCTCAGTCGATGGACTGTCCCCGAGCCACATTGTGACAGAATTTACGGTTCATGGGCTCAACTTTGAGTCATAATTTCTCCACCATCGTTTGATATTTTCGCAAACTACCTATGAAGGTGCATACACAATATAAACACCTTCGTTTCCTATCAAACATAATAATTTAATCAGGTTTTAATATCTAGATAATTTGGTGTTAAATCAAAGAAAAACCGTTTTATAAAACAAATAAAAATATTCGATACGGAGTTGGCCCCATCAAACCGGACAACCTTGTCTCATACAGATTACACCAAAAGGCTCGTACGGTATTTCTTGACGTGTGGAATTTAGCGGAATTCAATTCGGTCGCGTGTGTACGATAAAACGAACCCGTATCCGTAAAAAATTCTCGTATCACATTTTTTTGTAATTATCCTATTATTTTGTGCACGCTTGTTGTATCATGACAAAACTGGCGCCATTGGACTCGCGGTATTCGACTTGTCCTTTGACCCAAGTTTCGTCTGATTCTGAGACAGTGACCACATTGCTGTTCGTGGGCCCCACGATCCGTTTCAACGGGCGATTTTGTGATCGGCTCACCGAAATTCAAATTTGGACATACCGTTTAGTTTGTATCGTCGTTCAGAATATGTTTGACCTATAATATGTTATTTTTAGGGACCTTTGATCCTAGCACATTTTTCGGTGTAAGACGGGCCCACTTGTGGACTCCGTGTTGACCAAAAACTATATTTTTGCCCCTGTGTCCAAATTGGACGTCTGAATATACTTTTCTGAGTATCTCACTTATTCTGAGACTATTGGTGATATTTGTGATAGCATCAGGGGATATCTGCTCCAGTTTCCATCTTGTGCTGCTACTTCCCTGGCGCGTTCGTGTTCTAATCTTCGCCTGGCTTCCAGGCAAGTATACCTTGCCTTATTGTACTGTTTAAATTCAGTTAATATTATATATTGTGCTCTCTATATTATATAACTGTGTGCGTCCGAGAATGACTCGGGTGTAGTCGACGAAGGCGTCGACGTTAGGACTTGTGTTGACCTAGTGTCTAGTGAACGTACCCTAAGTGATGGAGTTATTATTATAACTCTGAGGCCTTGACACGTATCATTCTACGTCACAGAGTGAGTTTATAATAGGACACGGGCTTACTCACTTGACTGACCATCGATGCGAGTAGCACGTGTGATGGTATTTAGCGTAGTTATATGGTTCTTAGTGACTTGCATATAGTTACGAGATGTCAACATCGCACTTGAAACTTGTACATTGGCATTGGACGGGGAGGACGACTAGTAGGAGTATGGGACACCGACCTCCTTTATACAGATACCGCATTCTTCGGAGCGATACAGACGTATATACTTATGCAGATACCATATTCTTTGGAGTGTTGGACGTTACATGCGCAGATACTACGCTCTTCAGGGCGTTGGACGTTACATGCAGATACCATACTTTTTAGAACGTTGGACATATTTACATATGCAGATACCACGCTCTTCAGAGCGTTGGACGTTATTGTATATATGGCATATACTAGCCAGTCACGACGATTGGTGAATTACGTCAGCATATGCCTAGCCTACACTTCCCATACGCACTAAGTTGTCCTTAAATTACATTTACTTAGGAAGATAATTCACACTGATTTACTTTACTCAGTATTTACATTATGGCATATACTTTTTGTATCTTTTTACGTCCCTCTGAGGACCTGGTTTCCTTCTAGGTTATTTGAGCAGTTTGGATGAGGCTTGATCTGGTGGTGTGTTGGACATCCTTGCAGGTAACATTATATCTTTCCTCTATTACAGTTATGTATTATTTCTCATTATGACTCTGCTATTGTAGCCTAGTATTTATAGGCCTATATTATTCTCTTGGTCTATTCGAACGGCTGTATTATTGGGCTGCAGACTAATGATGCGTACCGTTCCTTCTTGAGATTTTATTTACCATGGATTGAGATTTAGTTTGGTTGTTGGATATTAGAAATAGATATTTAGCTGGATCACTTAACCTTGGACAGCGTAAATGCACTTCGTTGGGCCCATTAAATTAGAAAGCCCTACGGAGTCATACCAGCTGGCCATTGCCACATGTCTGGTCCCATATATTTTGGGACTAGGGCGTGACACGCATGCACTGCTTATATGTCAATATTGTGGCAAGCGAGGTCATTACGAGAGCGAGTGAAGACGCAAGTTGGTACTATGCTTGGTTTGCGAATCCAGCCAACATTCAGCCAGGGATTGCCTTGAGTATCGGGGAGGAACACCGATGGTTCATCGACCCGCTTTACCAGTACCGGAGACTGTCCAGCCGCTACATAGACCAGATTATCCAACACTGGGAGCACCACAAACGGAAGTTGGAGGAGTCAGACCACCAGTACCGGAAGAATATCAGCCGAGGTCACCCTTGGCATCACAGATAGCACTCTTCTATCAATCCCAGCAATAGCGGAGGGCACCACCATAAGGAAGTGGACAGGCTTTTGTGATGACAGTAGAGGAGGCACGGACTGGAGGAGTAGCGAATATGGGTAAGATTTAGTTTTATCATAGCTAGCTATAGTAGCGAAAATTTCTAGTAATATTTTAGCATGTGCTTGTTAGTTCCATTTCCTAGACTATACCTAGTATTATGTTAGCATGAACTGGTTGGTCTAGAGTAGTAGTATGTAAGTGGTACCCAAGTTTTCAGAAGTTGTAGTTGATCTTCGTTTTAACCAGACTCCTTTACTCTTGAGTTACTTATATCTCATTTCCTAGGGAACAATTTTTATTGATTCCCTGCATGTTTTGCTTGAACAAAACCCTCACCCTTTCTCTCAAATTTTTTTCCTTGTTCATGGTCCCTTATCCTTTGTGTCGTGTTTCAACAAACATGTCTTGCAATCGCGTCATCTCTTCTGGAGCAAACCTTTTCTGACCGATTATGTTTTATTTTCTTAATTGTGACCGATTATGTTTTATTTTCTTAATTGTGAGAATGTAATTCTTTTAAGTTGATAGATTGTAAACCCCCTATTTTTAGATTTTAAATTTTAATTATTGGTAATGAATTACTGAGATTAAGGGAGAATTTTCTGTATTTTTTTAGCTAGTTAGAATAATATATACTCATGGATTAATATTTTTGTTTATTTAATTAATTACTATTATTGCACAAAAAATATATTTTTGGGTGTACGACTATTATAGAGTTTTGTAGAATTTTTCTAGAATTTATTGAGGTCCAAAACTATTTTAGATGGCTATATATATATATATATATATATATATATATATATATATATATATAGATTAATTATTATATAAACCAAACCAACCCAAACCAACCAAATCCTAAACACAACCCGTACCCGTAACCCACCCTACTGCTACACTACCGGCCCTAACCCCCGCGTCCCGATCCCTTCCCCTCCCCCAAAACCGACGCCGAACCCCCTCTCTTCCTCTCCCTGTAACCCCCCTCCCTTCACCCTATATATAGACTAGAGGAGACCATCACCACCAGCATCTCCCCACCAGTCCATCCGACCATCGCCGACCGACGACGACCGTCTGACCGCCATGCGCCACCGCCATGAACAGTCATTCTGTCAGCCACGATCAGCACAGCGAACAACGAGGTACCCTTCTTCTCTCCCCTGTTACTCCTTGTATAGTAGACCTAACAACGACCCGACGAATTTTATGTGCATACCACATGACCCCTTTGAACCCTGTGTAAATAGTTTAGCTTATATTGTCCTGTGTCGATCGCAAATCGTGACTCAAAACAGGAAAAAATAACTCATTTTTAGAACAAAAACTATCCCAGGTGCACATGATTGAGTCCCCTTATCTTCATAACATCACGCGATGTTAAAATTCTACTTGAACAGTAATTTAGACAACATAACCTAGTTTTAATCCCTTTAAACACTTTATTTTAATTCGATGTATGCTGTGATTTATTTGTTGACGAATACCGTCAAAAACTTGATTTCTTAAATCCAAATTTTTTGATACGGGGTGCGTCCCGCTAAACGAGGCAACTTCATCGTGTGCGAATTATACCGAAAGACGCGTATCGTCAACTCGGACGTGTAGGATTTTGCAAAACTTGATTTGGATGTGTGTGCACATCGGAATTAACGCGTATCCGTCAAAAAATATCGTATCGACCTGTTCTGACACTCATTATAATTTTGTGTGTGCTTATCGTTTTGCAACAAAACTTGTGCCATCGGATTCGCAGCGTTATGCTGGTCCTGTGACCCAAGTTTGGTTCAATTTTGAGAACGTTGACGAAATACCATTTTGCGGGCCCATGTTCCACTTGACTGGTGATTTTATGACCGGCTCATCGGAATCCAGTTCTGGATATTTCATTAGGTTCGTGCCATCGTTCTGGACTCTTAGACCCTAAGTTTGACAAATTTGGAGAACTTTTTCTTTGATATATTTTTTGGTACAAAGTGGGCTAGAAGTGGATCCCGCTTCGACCAGAAACTGTCAGTTTTGCTCCTGTGTCCAAATTAGACTTATGGGTAGTCAATCCTAGATATTTTAAGTTTTTTGAGAGCAATGGTGATGTTTGTTTCAGCATCCGGAGGCGTATTTGGAGATATCACTTATATCGGAGCAACTGACAAAGCTCAGAACCCAGGCAAGTGTACCTTGCTAAATCTGCAGAGATCCTGTTACATTATTTTCTTGTGTTCTTTCTATATACTTATGTGATGTACCTGTTCAACCTAGGAATGTGAGACGTTGCTCAGCGTCTAAATAAGATTCGGGTGTCGACGCCGTACGCGGAGTTGTATAACGTCATTTAGAGATTTGATTCTACGATCCTATTTTTACGTACTTGCTTTACCAAGTACGTCATACCATAGGATACTTGACACTATTCATATGACAATCTTTCCTGAGTTATTCATGGTGATTCTGTATAGGCTTACAGGATTCGTGACATGAGACTTACATATATAGAGATATCATTATGACTCGTTGTACTAGCTAGAGGTCATGATCTTGCATGTTATGGACATAAGACATTGTGGACATAAGACATAAGGTTACATTGGGTGGAAAGAGACACACAGGCTACAGGCTGATTATATATATAATACTGGAATACATGATACTACTTGATTTGGCACTTATACTGGAGTCGTGATACTACTTGATGCTATGGGCTCCCCGACACAGAGTCTGTAGTGGTCTCAGCCTGAGTACTAGTGATGCTCTCATTTGTATTTTATATAGCTGGTTACATCGCTTGCCCTGAGGATCTGTTTTGTATTTACTGTATTTTATTTGGCTTGAGTGTTTCTTGTACCTTGCTATGTCCCCTGAGGACGTAGATCCGGATTATGTCCCCAGGTACAATAGAGGAGGATTACCCCGAGGTTTATGGGACAGGAAATTATGGACATATGTATTGACGTTATTCTTTTTTTTTATTTTGTAGGGTTGTTCCCCGAGACACTACTTATGTTGACTTGATGATGGACTATTTCTTTTTATCTATTATCTTAACTAGTCTATCATATTAAATTGTGTTTACTTTCTGTGGATTAGATTAGAATTATACTGAGATAGATGGTGTAGAGTTGCTTTTATATTTGTTATAGTTTAAGTGCACTCTAACGGGTCCATTAAATTGGGTTTGCCCATTGGAGTTGTGTTGTTGGCCATTGCCACGTGTCTAGTCCCTCGGTATTTTGGGACTGGGACGTGACAAATTATATGATACTCAACAACATATGATACTAAATTCATAATAAAATCCTATCAAACAACTATATAGCATATTTGTGGGTGTTGTATTATGTGTGTCTATGTGTGTGATACACTAGTGCAACCAAATTTCCTAATTATGCAACCAAACTTCCATACTAACTAGGGTGTGTCTCCATGTATGTCCGGGTGTGTCTCCATGTATGTTCGTATCCATATGTGTCTGTATGTGTCCGTGCCCATACGTGTCTATATGTGTGTCCGTGTTAGTACGAATTATGTCATGTAGGATTGTGTCCTGTGTGTGTGTCCATGTGTTCGGGTCCATGTGACAGGGTTAGAGTTGTGTCATGTGTGTGTCCATGTGTCAAGTATGCGTGTGTATGTCCTAGTTGTGTTTGGGTCTGGGTTAGGGTTTACCGAACCGGTAGGAAGGGAGGAGGAGCGCCTGAGAGAGGGTTCGACGGAGGAGGACCACGCCGGAGGGGAGGAGCCGCACAGGAGGGGGAGGAACCGCATCTAGGGTCACCTGTGTCGGGGTTGGGTGGCGAACATGGCCGCGTCAGGGTAGGGGGCGAAGGAGGCGGTCGAGGGGGTGGGTAGGTCGTCGGAGCCACGGAGGGTCGCCAGGAAGGGTGGATCGCCGGTAGGGGCGTGCAGGAAACAAAAAGTTGGAGAAAGTTAGGGGGGAGAAATAAAAAGTCGAATAGGCGAGGGAACCCTATATTCAGTAATTTAGCGACGTCCGCTCGAGACGTCGCTAAAAGTTGCTACATTTTAAATATCCTGCGACATATAATTGTTGGAGCCGCTAAACGTCACTATTTTTAGCGACGTCTAAATTGAGCGTCGCTAATTGAAAAAAATTGTGACGTTAGCGATGTCGCTAAAAATGTTGCTAATTAAAAAATAACCAATGTCGGTAAAAACGTTGCTAAACGACACTAAATCAAAAAAATTAGTGATATTTAGCGACGATAAAGAAGCTTATAGCGACTATTCTTTAAAAAAATAAAGTATAGTCGCTAAATATCGCTATGCGTCACCAACAGCGACGTATAGCGACGTTTATTTTTGGAGTCGCTAAAGTCTTTAATATTAGCGACGTTTTATTACGACGTCGCTAAAAACGTCGCTATTTCATCATATTTTGGTAGTTTCATCTCAAGTTTGGATCTCTCATCCTTTGGTACATGAACGAAGGCCTTACAACCTGTCACGACCCACACCCGGTGTAGGGATGCAAGTCGGAAACAATGTCCAGCCTACGCTGCAGCATCGGCGGTAGAACGCTGTCTTGGTCAACTATACTATCTAATTATCTCATAATAATGCATAATCCTCCAATAATATCTCAACTCCAAGAAGAGAGTAATAAACTTAATACAACACAATACTCAACCACAAATCTATGGCACAAAAAGATATCACAGAAGTCTAACAAAACTATGCAGTTAAACTATAACAACAATAAATAGAAATAATATCCAAATCTCAAATATACACTGGAAACAAATTTGGTACCAAAATGCAAAAGAGAACTAACTATGCTAACTAGTGAATCCGGCTAAATCTCCCGGCAGTCACTCCAAAACTAGTGGGTTCATGTCTGCATCATCTATAGGTCGAGGTCCATAGTATGTCTAACACCAATCTTCCGGATCCTCTGAAAAATATTTTCCAGTCAGGAATGGAGCAAAGTACAACCAAATAGCACTTCTAATTAATTGACAAAAACTATAAAGCAGTAATATAGAGGATGCTATCTACAATGAGAATAAAACTGATGATCAAGAACAATGAAAGAATAGGCAATACTAGCAACAAAATATAATCAGTGCGTACAAGAATGAAGGAATGAACTATAATATTAGAATAGAACAAGGTAATCAATGAACTGAATAATGGAATCTACAATAACTATGTGTTTTGAGATACTAATAAATATGTGATCGGCCTGGGAGATTCAATGATTACACTAAGGAGCTAACTCAATCATACGTGAATTGCATGGTTAGTTAGTAGCCAATGATTACACTACTAGCCGATAGTTTCTTGATAACATATTTAATTGGTATTTCCCTTGCCCCGACTGATACGATGGATCGAATCATGACACGTTACTAGATAATTTATGCAATGTTTAACCTATAATATTTAATGTTATCTAATACTAGCAAGAATAGTATCTGATACCATCTCAATAATCAAGGTAACATCTCATGACTGACGATCCAATAAAAATACCAATCTGTGTACCATCGTGTCAAGAATCATAAATAACATTTTTAAATACTTGAATTATAGTAGTAATCAAATAATAGAAACTATCAGAGAATGTACTCGCCTGTGGTCCAGAGCAATAAATGTCAAACTATGTTCGAACTGGTGTCACACAGACCTATATATGGAATATTGCATTAATACAAGGTTTTGGGAATGAAAATAAATTAAACTAGCCAACTTCTAGGTCATAAAGCCATTTCTAAGTCAAAACAGTCAAACTAGGTCAACTCTATGCCAAACTAGTCAAACTTGGTCAAACTAGCTATTTCTAAGTTGTACGAGTCCATCTCTAGGATATCGGGTACATACACTATGCAACTAGGCCACACTAGCTATTCTAAGATACTAAAAAAATCAACAAGATACCGTATCCTAAGATACGCAAGCTATTAGATATATAAATACTAATTTATATATATATATACAAGATAATACGTATATTATCTAAGCTAACTAATGCAAATTGGATACCTTGGCTTTGAACCAATGCGGTATCGCACCACTACACCCCCATCTTGGTACTCAAACACAATACCTTGAGTATCCCTCACTACCTTGACATTTACCTTGGTATCTCAAGGTAATGTCACTCTAGCATATAGTTAACTACCCCACTTTTCATGCCCCGATCTCTGGCAGGCTAATCGGCCGTCCCCGCTAGGCGAGAATCACTGCACCAACGCTCCCACGGGACAATCGCTTGACCCATCTAGGCATGATATCGTACGAGCGTGAGCCGCGCCCGTGCAAGGTCGTGGTTCTGGCTGGAGGTAAGAGGTCAAAGCCACAGAGTCGTACAGATTGTCCGAGTGTAACAGAATTATAAACGCATAGGCGATTGGTAACAAGTTCACTGAGTCGACAATAGCGGAAGCATTGAATAACACAAGTAGAAGTAAAGCAAACTCTTTATTGATATTGAACAAGAGTTACAGGCGGCGTATAGCCGAGGTTACAAGTCGCTCAAGCCTCTCTCTCTGAAACAGTAAAAGTATGCCAAGTGACTATATTTGTGGAACGATACATGCTAGTCGCTAGGTGAATCACCCCCTGCATGCTAATAAGAATACAACGCACCTAGCTAAGGGAATAATCCTAATTTGTATTGCTTGTGTTAGAACAAGGAATTGAAACATTACTTATAATCAGACCCTCGTATGCTACCTTTGCCTTGTGCAACTAGACCCGCTATGCCTCGAGTAGAACGATATGTATACTCTTCGTAGTGCACAGCTTTACTTGCTACACTGCACGACCCTAGATTATGTCGCTCGGAAAGTCCCTTTACAGAGCACACTTAAAATATGGACGTTTCATGCTAGTCACCAGGTGAATCACCCCCTGCATGCTAATAAGAATACAACGCACCTACCTAAGGGAATAATCCCAATTTGTATTGCTTGTGTTAGAACATGGAATTGAAACTGATCACGGGCGTGACACCACTAACTATATACTAATATATATATATCAATCTAATATAAACTTCTAGTATGTACTAATACCAACTACTAGTATATACTAATATGCATATTAGATACTAACCACCATGCTATACTAACCATCAATGCAACTAATACATATACCCACATATACATACATATACACATAACTAGAGATACATAAGTAGGTATGTATATATATGGTTATTTAGTAGTTATATATATATATATATATATATATATATATATATATATATACTTGTATAACACTAATGGTAATCACTAGCTACTAGATATCCAAAGTACATATGTATACATAACTACTAATGAACTAGCTACTAATGAACTAGCTAGCCAACTACAAAACTATAAAACTAACTAGTTACAATAGCTAAACTACTAACACATACTAAACATATAAACATATATACATACATCTACACTAACTAGATAACTAGCAATAACTAGCTACTACTAAGGAAACTAGCTGCACATACCTTACTGATGGAGACTGCTGCTGCGATGAACAATGCTGCGTTACTGCTGGTGCTGGAGAGCAGTGTTGTACTGCTCGCTGTTGCTGTGAACTACTGCAAACACAGCGCTGTTGTGTTTGCTCGCAGTTGTTGCTGCTACTGTTGCGCTGCCTCGCTGCTGCTAATGCTGCACGATGTTGCTGTTGCGCTGCTGGCTCGCAATGCTCGCTGCTGCTGCTGCTGCCTCGCTGCAGCAGCAGTTTAATCTTCCCCCTCTACACGCACTGCACACACACACACAAGCATACAACAAACACCTATATATATATACTACTAGATATATATCTATACACTATATATATATATATATATATATATATATATATATATATATATATATATATAAGCACACACACACACACACACACACACACACACACACACACACACACATATATATATATATATATATATATATATATATATATATATGAATAATACAAGTAGATACATAGATATCTATTCAATAGTATATATATATATATACATATCAATATATATATATATATAACACAACACTCTCACACACAAGCATATATATAAATACATAACTACACATATACACAACCATATACTATAGATACATAGAGATATAAATATATATATGTATATACTCTCATCTATACATATATAGCTATACTCCCTCATACACATACAACCATATAAATATATACTCTCTCATACATATATACATATATACAACCATACACATGTACACTTATATATATATATATATATATATATATATATATATATATATATATATATATATATATATATATATATATAGGCACATAGCTATATATATACACTATACATAATATACTATAGATACATATACATATACATATACATATATATATATAATACATAATATATCATACTAATAGCTATACACAAGTCACATAGAAATAAGGAGTAATAAAATAAACACGTGGAGTGCACCACACCCGTATCACACTAGATCTATGTTATGTTTGAGATACGAGTCCACCACACAACCAAATTTACCTCGAAGGACATGAGCATGTCTAAAATAGTAAATACGAATAATAAAAAGAGTCAATTGCATACCTACATGTCCGTGTTAAAATATGACATGCTCAAACCCTCGTGTCAGAAGAAAACCCCCAAATCAATCCATATCACTAAATTATTGGGATACGTGTCACCCCCACTTTTTGGATTAGGGGTATTTGCGTCTTTTTATAATTAATGAGTAAATGATTGCATGATAATTTATTTATCTAAATGATTATGATTCTTAATTGATTGTTGCACTTAATCGTTATTCAATAACTAGAACGCTACGCTAGCTTTGTCTTCCATCCGATCGTACCCTTGTCATAGATATTCCAGACCATTCATTGATGCCTGTGTCCGACGTAAATCCAGCCTTTGTACTTCTATTTAATTATAAAACACCTCTTGCATTTAATTTAATTAAGCAAACAATAAACCTATTTCATGCAAATTGCAATTTTGGCACTGTTATGTAAAAGAGCATTAAGTATACACCCGTTGATACGACACGCATTATAAACCCATTTTCCCCCTTCATTATATTCTTGATTCTTGGGAATATGTAATTTAAACAGCAACCCTTTTGAAACCATAGCTTCAAACCCTTGAACCAATACATTCTAGAAATTCATTTTTTATTTATTGAAACCATAACCATCAAAATTATCCATGGCAAGCCCAATCGTAATAGGGCCTTGACCAAACTTAATCCTAGGTCAACCCAAGTCTACTACCTATATATATATATATATATACATAGTATTACTTTTCCTTTTTCTCTTAACCTAAAACCTCAGCCGACCCCTTCCCTTACCCATCTCCACGCCGAGCAACACCTGAGCCGCCGAACGCCGGAAGTCTCACCCCACGACCCGTGGGCTCTCGCCTTAACCGCTGAGCCATTTTCGACCAACATCCGAGCCGAACGCTGAAGCCGGAGACCCGCACGCGCCGCTGCCACCATTGCTGAAGACCACGTCAACCGGAACCCGACCGAGCCGCCGAGCGCTGCTGCAGCCGACGGAAGCAGCAACTGGACCCAACTGTCGACCCTCACCGCTTGCGGACTGAACCGAAGAGTTCCCGGAGCCGCAGCCATCAGCGCTGAACCGAAGAGTTCCCGACTGCCACTTGAGCGCTGCCCCGCCCGAGAGTCGCCTGCACACGTCGCGTCGAACCCGCCACACTGAACCGAGAGCAGACTGCACGGAGCCGCACGACGCTGAACCCGACCAGACCAGCCTTCGACTCGACGACGCCGCGCCCAGGTTCGAGTCCCCTCTCGAGTACGTGTACGCGTACATGCACACGCGTATTCTTCCTTGTTTCATGCGTATAATTAGCTATGACAGTATACCGTATCATATGATGGTAGATTAGTATATTGTATGCACGTATTATATATCTATATGAATATAAACCTAATTAATATATATGTGGTACATGTATTAGCATAGGGTTAAATGTAAATTGGCATATATATGGCATATCTCGATTAGTATAAATACGTAAATACACGTATTGTACACATCTCCCTAGTAGATATTTAATATATGTATATAAAGTATTTAATCCTATTTAAAGTATATATATATATATACCTGTCTATTAATTGGTAACTAATGGATATTATGAATAAATTAGACCCTATTATGTACTATGTGTTGTGTATATTAGATGACCTGAATGTAACCATGGATACCCCGTAATTACATTGACCTGTGACCATGTAGTAGGATAGCAGACCGCCACATGTACACGGACGTACTGACAAGACCGTACCATTGACTGTCTGTTATGCACAACAACTACAGACGTGACCCCTAGCATAGCCAGTGAGATCATGATATTTGATTATGTGTTAGTGTAAAGCCTGATACAGTATTGTGTTTATGATATATCTATAGGACTGTTGGATCACTCAGACGGTACCTTGGAACCCGGACAGTGGTATTACCAGCTAAGGACCCCAGGCGAGTACATTCTCTGACAGTTTCCATTATGTTGATTATCTCTATAATTCTTGTTGTATAGCGTACATGACTCTGACACTGTCTTTACATGAGTTAGCATCATTGAGACCTGTCACGAGGAGTCGTGATTGGGATCCATCGTGCTAGCTGGGGATAAACGGGGAAGTATTAGTAGTTATGTGATCATACCCTTACATGCAGCATTAGCTCACCTATATCTCACGTCGGTGCAGCCTTACCCTTACATGCCTCATCGCTGTTACATTCCGGTTAGCCTGACCTGTTGGGGATGATCGCTAATCCATGTAATGAGTCATATAACCCAAGCCGATCACATGATATACTAATATTTTACACACTTAGTTAGATGATTCTAGACATGTATCTTGATAGATTGATCTTGTATCTTCCACATGTTCTAGTTGTTGTTCTTATACACACTTACATACCAGTTCTTGTTCTTGCATGTACTTGTAGTTCTATTCTTGTCGGATGCATATTGATGATGATGTTCCAGTACTTTATTCCAGTATTTCTTATTGCCAGTTATTTCATATCTGTCTTGTATTTCTTACACTGTGTTATAGATTTTGTCAATATATGTGGAACTGCTGTTAGAGGTGTGTTTTCGTTCAATCCTGACTGGATATTTTTTTCCAGAGAACCTTGAGGATTTCTGTACCACGCACTACGGACCAGGTATAGATGCAGACTATGTTCCAGAGATCCTAGAGGAGACCATGCTTCTAGATGAGACTTTGCCTGCAGCTATTTAGACAGTATTTATTTATACTTGAGACTTATGGAGGTTATTTCAGTTATGTTTAGACTTATGTTAAGTTTAATTGGAGACTTGTGTTGGACAGCTAGACTGCGAGTATCTTTATGTTTGAGACATGGTGTTTAAACTATGTCATTTCCCTTTATCTTTTATCGTGCCTTATAGTTGTGGTGATTGAGTTATATTATGAGATTATGGAGATGTATATTATTGACAGGTGTTTAGTTATCTAGTATTACTGTGACCTTGACAGCGTTCTACCGCCGATGTTGTGGCGTAGGCTGGACGTACCCACGCTCTCGTGCCCCTATACTGGGTGCGGGTCGTGACACGTTTTTAGTGGTGGCCCATGCAGGTCAAGTTTCACAAGTTATGCGATATCGTGGTAGTACGACAACTTAGTTGTACTGCTACGAGCCTGTGCTAGGATATTGGAATAGGATCTAGGATGAGAGTATGCTCAATCACACTAGGAAATTCTGAACTTCTTATCGTTATTCTAATGGATTGCTTCCTTTAGCACTTTAGTTTCTTCCCTTGATAATATCACATCTATCACCTTAATTGATTCTTTGATCTGTATTCAGGATGTCGCCGAATACTAGATCCATGAGAATGGAAGCAGCCAATTCAGAGAGGACTGCCACCTCTCAACCTGACGAACAGATAGCTGGAGATCGTCCTATATCTCCTGTTCGTGTGGGAGTGTCTGCAACTAAAGGGATTCCTCCTCCACCTATACAGAGGATTGCCCCAGCTATGACAGACAACCTTCCACCACCACCGACACCGATTCCCGGAGGAGTGCCCGCTGACGGGGCACAGATGTTCGTACTGATGCAGGGCATGCTAGAGGCCCAGAGAGTAACAGCAGAAGCTCAGCGTGTTCAAGCTGAGGCTCAGAGAATGCAAGCAGAAGCACACCAGGCGCAGACCGAACTGATGAGAGAGAGCATGGAGAATGCTAATCAGATGACTCTCCCGGCTGTGGAGAGAGTAGCACGACAACCGCAACATCAAGGTCAACAACAACAGAGGCCCGGCACCATAGTGGACTTTAAGAGGATGATGCCTCGAGAGTTCAAGGGCACAGAAGGGATACTATATGCTGACGAATGGTTAGAAGACATAGAGAGGAATTTGCGCTTATCACAGATTCCGGAGATTCTTCAGATAGAGGCCGCTGGCAGCCAGATGTTTGATATCGCACTGACGTGGTATCGTACAGAGCCGAGACTCGCCGCTGAAGGACTTACTTGGGAGAACTTTAAAGAACTCTTCAAAGAGAAATTCTTTCCTGACGTAGCCTTGGGAGCATTAGAAAGTCAGTTCCATGACTTAGTCCAAGGAGGCATGTCAGTCGACGAATATGCTGCAGAGTTTTGCCGATTAAGTCGATTTGCGCCATCGATGATTCGAGACCCAGGAGACAGAGCTCGAAAATTCAGGAAGGGATTAAACAGGGAGATCAAGTCTCGTACTTCGGGACGACGCACTGCTACATTTGAGGGTATTCTGATGGATGCCCAGATTGCCGAAGACGACTTGGACCTCAGGCCCAAGAGAGGACGCGACACATCTGGAGCAACAGGAGGTAACACAGGACCAGCCAAGAGCCCACACTTTTAACAACAATATAGGCCGTACCAGCAGCAATACCAGCAGCAACACCAGCAATAACACCAGCAACAGGCACCAGTTCGAGGACATGCTCAACAACAGCAACCCCAGAGGCATAATCAACTCCCTACCCCATGTTCGTATTGCGGAAAGATGGGACATACAAGAGACATCTGCAGAAAAAGGTTGGGCACTTGCTTATCATGTGGATCAGCAGCACATCAGCTGAGGGACTGCCCAACTATTCAGAATCGCCAAGGAGGAGGAGCTGCTCAGAGAGGACCAGCCAGAGCACCTATCGTACCAGGAGGCCAGCAGAGGGGACCTCCACTTCCATCACAGCAGGAGAGGTTCGCTCAGCAGCAGCAGCAGCAGCAGCAGCAGCAGAGAGGAGCACCACAAGGACCAGCTTACGCCATGACCACTGAGGAGGCCGAGCCAGCTGGAGACGTGATTTCAGGTTCAGTTTTACTCGATTCTATTCCAGCACTTGTATTATTTGATTCTGGCGCTTCCCATAGTTTCGTATCTGTATCTTATGTCGTGAAGCATCATTTAGAAACGGAACCATTAGATAGGACTTGCAAGATCACGACAGGAGGAGGCATTATCCTAGTCCGTGATTGTTGCAAGGATCGGAGAGTGTCATTGGAAGACTGAGAGTCGAGCGTGAGTTTACTCGTCATGCCACTTCCGGAATACGATATTGTACTCGGAATGGACTGGCTGAGTAAACACCATGCTTCTATAGATTGTCACGGAGGGAGAGTAGTATTTCGACCACCGGGAGAGCTAGAGTTTGAGATTGCCAGAGGAGCAGAGGAGCGTAGCAGAGGCACTTTTTGCGGAGCCAGGGCGGAAGAAGAAGAGTTACCACATCCATTTATAGCGGAGTTCCTGGATATATTTCCAGAGGAGTTGCCAGGTTTACCACCAGACAAAGATGTTGAATTCTCTGTAGACTTGATACCAGGAGCGGAGCCTATTTCCCAACATGTCTATAGAGTCAACAACAACGAATTGGTAGAACTAAAGAAACGAGTTGAGGAGCTGCAAGACAAAGGTTTTATTAGATCCAGTTTATCGCCATGGGGAGCACCGGTTTTATTTGTACCAAAGAAGGATGGCACGGTACGTATGTATATCGATTATAGAGCTTTGAATAACCTCACTATTAAAAATAAATACCCGCTGCTGAGGATAGATGATCTTTTCGATCAATTGAGCGGAGCGAAGGTGTTTTCAAAAATAGACTTGAGGTCAGGCTATCATCAGGTGAAAGTGAAGAAAGAAGACATACCGAAGATCGCCTTTCGAACCAGATATGGCCAGTTTGAATTTACAGTAATGCCGTTTGGTTTAACCAATGCACCAGCAGTAATTATGAACTTGATGAACAAGGTGTTCCACCAGTACCTTGACAAGTTCATAGTGGTGTTTATTGACGACATTCTAGTATATTCAAAAACTCCAGAAGAGCATGAAGAGCACTTGAGAATAGTCTTAGAAACACTTAGGAGAGAGAAATTATACGGGAAGCTTTCAAAGTGTGAGTTCTTTCTTGACAAGGTTGAATTTCTTGGACATATGATAACGGGTGACGGAATTTCAGTTAACCCAAAGAAGATAGAGGCAGTGAAGTCATGGACAACCCCCAGCACGACAGCTGAAATCAGGAGCTTTCTCGGACTAGCAGGATACTATAGGAGATTTGTACAAGACTTCTCCAAGATTGCAGAGCCAATGACTAGGCTGACCAAGAAGGATGTGGAATTTGTCTGGACAGAGAATGTCAAGCCGCATTCGATGAGCTAAAAAGAAGATTGACGACAGCACCAGTTTTGACGTTGCCATCAGGGACAGGTGGATTCACTATCTATAGTGATGCTTCAGGAAAAGGGTTGGGGTGCGTTCTTCAACAACACGGGAAAGTGATTGCCTATGCTTCAAGACAATTACGCCCTCATGAAAAGAACTATCCCACTCACGATCTGGAGTTAGCAGCAGTTATCTTTGCCCTAAAGCTGTGGAAGCACTATCTGTACGGAGAGCGTGTGGAGATCTTCACAGACCACAAAAGCTTAAAGTACGTGTTTACACAGAAGGAGCTGAATATGAGACAGAGAAGGTGGTTAGAATTGATGAAAGACTTTGATATCTCATTACAGTATCATCCAGGGAAAGCCAACGTAGTCGTGGATGCCTTGAGCAGGTACCCAATGGCTATGTGTTTGACTTCGGATAGACACTTATTAGCTGACCTTGAAAGCTTGGAAATTAAGGTATTAGTTCCAGGAGCTGAGATTCAGATGTGGGGACTGCAGATTCAATCAGAGCTGATAGACAAAATTAGAGCTGCGCAGTATGATGATGAGACTCTAAGGAGTATTAGAGCACAAGTTCAGGCAGGATTGATAGACGATTTTACTATTGCGGATGATGGATCCTTACGACATGGCACGAGGATGTGTGTGCCAAGTGGAGAGCTGCACGAAGAAGTTTTACAGAAGGCACACCGCTCTCAGTACTTGATGTATCCCGGAGCCAACAAGATGTATCGAGATTTGAGGAGGCATGTATGGTGGTATGGTATGAAGCACGAAGTAGCACGCTTCGTATCCCGATGTTTAGTATGCCAACAAGTGAAAGCAGATCGACAGAGGCCAGAAGGATTACTTTAACCTTTACCCATTCCAGAATGGAAGTGGGAGCACGTGACCATGGACTTCGTTTTGGGACTTCCTCGTTCTCCAGGAGAAAAGGACGCCATTTGGGTCATCGTGGATAGGTTGACCAAATCAGCCCACTTCTTACCTTTTAAAGTGGGTACTTCGACGGAGAAGCTAGCAGAGATGTACGTACAGCAGATTGTCAGATTACATGGAGTTCCTGTGAGTATTGTATCAGATCGAGATAGTCGTTTTACTTCCCATTTCTGGAGGAGCCTGCAGTCTAGCTTGGGCACTCAGCTCAAGTTCAGTACCGCATATCACCCTCAGACAGACGGGCAGTCTGAAAGGACTATTCAGACTCTAGAAGATATGTTACGCACTTGCGTATTGGATCTCGAAGGTTCTTGGGAGGATCATCTACACTTGGTAGAGTTTGCTTACAACAACAGCTACCAGGCCAGCATTGAGATGTCACCATTCGAGGCTCTATATGGACGGAGGTGTCGTACACCTTTATCTTGGGATGATGTTGGAGAAAGAGCCTTGTTAGGACCAGAAATGGTCGTGGATGCAGCAGAAAAGGTGAAACTTATCAGAGACAGACTGCGGGTGGCGCAAGACAGACAACGGCATTGGGCAGATAGTCACCGTAGACCCCTAGAGCTTCAGGTATTGTATTGATTGCTTGCTTGGTTTGTGATTATTTTGTTTAGATTAGGTGTTAAGATCGTTGTTCTAGGTTGGCGATTTGGTGTTCTTACGAATTTCCCTGACACGAGGCACGATTCGATTCGGCAGAGGAGGGAAGATTAGTCCACGATACATCGGGCCCTTCAGTATTCTTGCAAGGGTCGGTGCATTGGCCTATAGACTAGACTTGCCGCCTACTCTAGATGGAGTGCATAACGTGTTCCACGTGTCGCAGCTGAGACGGTACGTGGCAGATCCTAGTCACGTATTAGATCACTCGGAGATCGAAGTTGGACCGACACTCAGCTATCTTGAACAACCGGTGGAGATCTTGGATCGTAGAGAGAAGATATTGCGGAACCAGACTATTCCCTTGGTTCGTGTTGCATGGAGAAATCACTCTCCAGGAGAATCAACTTGGGAGAGAGAGGACGAGATGCGCGAGAGGTATCCATATCTCTTCGAGACTTGAGGTATAATTCATTAATTGGTTGCTTGCTCTTGTGCTAGTTATTTTAAATTTCGAGGACAAAATTCTTTTAAGGAGGGTAGACTTGTCACCCCCACTTTTTGGATTAGGGGTATTTGCGTCTTTTCATAATTAATGAGTAAATAATTGCATGATAATTTATTTATCTAAATGATTATGATTCTTAATTGATTGTTGCACTTAATCGTTATTCAATAACTAGAACGCTACGCTAGCTTTGTCTTCCATCCGATCGTACCCTTGTCATAGACACGCCAGACCATTCATTGATGCCTGTATCCCACGTAAATTCAGCCTTTGTACTTCTATTTAATTATAAAACACCTCTTGCATTTAATTTAATTAAGCAAACAATAAACCTATTTTATGCAAATTGCAATTTTGGCACTGTTATGTAAAAGAGCATTAAGTATACACCCGTTGACACGACACGCATTATAAACCCATTTTCCCCCTTCATTATATTCTTGATTCTTGGGAATATGTAATTTAAACAGCAACCCTTTTGAAACCATAGCTTCAAACCCTTGAACCAATACATTCTAGAAATTCATTTTTATTTATTGAAACCATAACCATCAAAATTATCCATGGCAAGCCCAATCGTAATAGGGCCTTGACCAAACTTAATCCTAGGTCAACCCAAGTCTAATACCTATATAAATATATATACATAGTATTACTTTTCCTTTTTCTCTTAACCTAAAACCTCAGCCGACCCATTCCCTTACCCATCTCCACGCCGAGCAACACCTGAGCCGTCGAACGCCGGAAGTCTCACCCCACGACCCGCAGGCTCTCGCCTTAACCGCTAGCCATTTCCGACCAACATCCGAGCCGAACGCTGAAGCCGGAGACCCGCACGCGCCGCTGCCACCATTGCTGAAGCCCACGTCAACCGGAACCCGACCGAGCCGTCGAGCGCTGCTGCAGCCGACAGAAGCAGCAACTGGACCCAACTGTCGACCCTTACCGCCTGCGAACTGAACCGAAGAGTTCCTGGAGCCGCAGCCATCAGCGCTGAACCGAAGAGTTCCCGACTGCCACTTGAGTGTTGCCCCGCCCGAGAGTCGCCTGCACACGTCGCGTCGAACCCGCCACGCTAAACCGAGAGCAGACTGCACGGAGCCGCACGACTCTGAACCCGACCAGCCTTCGACTCGACGACGCCGCACCCAGGTTCGAGTCCCCTCTCGAGTACGTGTACGCGTACATGCACACGCATATTCTTCCTTGTTTTATGCGTATAATTAGCTATGACAGTATACCATATCGTATGATGGTAGATTAGTATGTTGTATGCACGTATTATATATCTATATGAATACAAACCTAATTAATATATATGTGGTACATGTATTAGCATAGGGTTAAATGTAAATTGGCATATATATGGCATATCTCGATTAGTATAAATACGTAAATACACGTATTGTACACATCTCCCTAGTAGATGTTTAATATATGTATATAAAGTATTTAATCCTATTTAAAGTATATATATATATATATACCTGTCTATTAATTGGTAACTAATGGATATTATGAATAAATTAGACCCTATTATGTACTATGTGTTGTGTATATTAGATGACCTGAATGTAACCACGGATACCCCGTAATTATATTGACCTGTGAACATGTAGTAGGATAGCAGACCGCCACATGTACACTGACGTACTGACAAGACCATACCATTGACTGTCTGTTATGCACAACAACTACAGACGTGACCCCTAGCATAGCCTGTGAGATCATGATATTTGATTATGTGTTAGTGTAAAGCCTGATACAGTATTGTGTTTATGATATATCTATAGGACTGTTGGATCACTCAGACGGTACCTTGGAACCCGGACAGTGGTATTACCAGCTAAGGACCCCAGGCGAGTACATTCTCTGACAGTTTCTATTATGTTGATTATCTCTATAATTCTTGTTGTATAGCGTACATGACTCTGACACTGTCTTTACACGAGTTAGCATCATTGAGACCTGTCACGAGGAGTCGTGATTGGGATCCATCGTGCTAGCTGGGGATAAACGGGGAAGTATTAGTAGTTATGTGATCATACCCTTACATGCAGCATTAGCTCACCTACATCTCACGTCGGTGCAGCCTTACCCTTACATGCCTCATCGCTGTTACATTCCGGTTAGCCTGACCTGTTGGGGATGATCGCTAATCCATGTAATGAGTCATATAACCCAAGCCGATCACATGATATACTAATGTTTCACACACTTAGTTAGATGATTCTTGACATGTATCTTGATAGATTGATCTTGTATCTTCCATATGTTCTAGTTGTTGTTCTTATACACACTTACATACCAGTTCTTGTTCTTGCATGTACTTTTAGTTCTATTCTTGTCGGATGCATATTGATGATGATGTTCCAGTACTTTATTCCAGTATTTCTCATTGCCAGTTATTTCATATCTGTCTTGTATTTCTTACACTGTGTTATAGATTTTGTCAATATATGTGGAACTGCTGTTAGAGGTGTATTTTCGTTCAATCCTGACTGGATATTTTTTTCCAGAGAACCTTGAGGATTTCTGTACCATGCACTACGGACCAGGTATAGATGCAGACTATGTTCCAGAGATCCTAGAGGAGACCATGCTTCTAGATGAGACTTTGCCTGCAGCTATTTAGACAGTATTTATTTATACTTGAGACTTATGGAGGTTATTTCAGTTATGTTTAGACTTATGTTAAGTTTAATTGGAGACTTGTGTTGGACAGCTAGACTGCGAGTATCTTTATGTTTGAGACATGGTGTTTAAACTATGTCATTTCCCTTTATCTTTTATCGTGCCTTATAGTTGTGGTGATTGAGTTATATTATGAGATTATGAAGATGTATATTATTGACAGGTGTTTAGTTATCTAGTATTACTGTGACCTTGACAGCGTTCTACCGCCGATGCTGCGGCGTAGGCTGGACGTACCCACGCTCTCGTGCCCCTATACTGGGTGCGGGTCATGACAATACGGCCTACACGTATCCAATTGTGGACATGACACTAGCCACAAATAATCAAACACATGTCAATTTGGTCTAATTGACTAATTGACAAACATAACATGTGTCAATCTCGAAATTCCTACAAAATTGACACAAAATACACCATAACTTTCTCCATAGGTCTCCTATGAACCTAATTCCAATTCCTATGGGTAGCCTATGCATGTGGGGTGGTTCCTTATGGTTATATCTCAGATTTAAAGTCTAACTAGAGAGGAAAAATTGAATTGTACCTATTGGGAGATGGATTCCCAATGAAACCTCCAAAAATGGTGAAATGAGCCTTCAACTTGTAGATCCTTGCTCCTCTCTATAGATCCTTACTTTCTCCTTGTAGATACTTGCTCTAATAGCCTCCAAAGGTAATTTGAAAAGAATTTAGGAAAAAATTTGGTAGGAATTTGGTGTGGGAATGAAGGAATTTGGTTGAGGGAAATTCTAGATCTAGATTTGGAATGAAAAATGAAGAGAGAGAAAGTTTTTACCCCCTTTATATAGGCCTCACTTGTCCCCTTCCTCAAGCTACTATATAAAGTCTAAAATATCCCTTTTTGCCTCTCATGAAGAAATTAATTAAGGAGGGAAGGTTCTAGTCTAATGGATTTAACTTAATTAATCATCCTCCTAATGATTGGGCTTATTATTATTAGGCTAAATTCTAACTAGAATTAAATGTTGGTCCATGGATCTATTCTAACTAGTTAGGTCTACTAACACAAGTCCAAAATAAAATCTAACATGCTAAAAATAAATAAATAATACAGTAAATAAATATTCAACATGCACAATATTTAATTAATTATGAAATGACCAAAATACCCTTTCCTAGAAAATGTGGTAGTGACACAACCAAACAATCACAGATGATTGTATGACAGCTTTTTGTCATACCATAGTTTGTCAAGCATATCACCCTACAAAGGAGCACTATGAAATAAATTAATAACATAAACAGCAGTATAAAGAGCCTCACCCTAATAAATGCCCGATAAATTTGCTTCAGACATCAAATATCGTACCCTATCCATCAGTATCCTGTTTATGAGCTCCGCTACACCATTGAGCTGAGGTGTCTTGGGCGGAGTCTTCTGGTGTGGTATCCCTTACTCTCTGCAATACGTATCAAAGCGACCAATGTATTCACCGTCGTTGTCGGACCGAACATAAAACAACTTCTTACCCGTCACCCTTTCAACAGAGGCCTAAAACTCTTTGAAAGTGGGAAGCACCTGATCTTAGGTCTTTAAGGCATAAACCCAAACCTTTCTGGAATAATCATCGATAAAAGTCACAAACTAAGAAGCACCATCAATAGATTTTACCTTCATAGGACCCCAGACATCCGAGTGAATCAATTCGAGTAACACCGACTTTCTTGAACTTTGGTGACTTTGGAAAGATACCTTATTTTGCTTCTCCGCTAAACAGTGTGTGCATCTCTCCAACTTTGAGGACTTGAGCCCTAAAATTACCTTTATTTTTACCAAGTAGCTAATCCCCTTCTTACTGATATGGTTGAGTCGCCTGTGCCACAACTTGGTAGACGTATTAGTAGCTGCATTCATCTCATGTGTTCCATGTGCGCTCCATTCCATATAATAGATTCTGGACCTTTTGCTTCCTCTAGCAATAACCATCGAACCTCTGAAAAACTTCCACTGACCATTCCTGAATAGATTGAAGAATCCCTCATCATCCAAACTTTCAACCGATACCAGGTTGAAACGGATATCGGAGACATGACGAATATCCTTGAGAACAAGAACTGCACCTGCCTTGGTTCTCAAATGCTCATCTCCAATAGCAACAGCCTTCGACACATCTCTGTTGCCTATCTTCAACACTCCCCAGTCGTCTGTTGTGTAAGTAGCAAATAATGCCCTGTTGGGAGATATGTGCGCTGAAGCCCCTGAGTCAACCAGCCAAGAATTATTATCGCGGCGAGGTTCATGACTATCTCATCACCTATAATGATCACGTCGCCTCCATGTGTCGAGGAGCTGCTATAGTGTTCTCGCTCTATTTTTTCTTGTCGTCCTTCTTCTCTCTCTTCCAAGCGAAATAGTTTTGCTTGAAGTGAACTTTCTTGCCACAATAATAGCACTTCGAGTTCTCATATCAACCGTTGGACTTGTCTCTGCTTTTGTCTCTGCCATCGCTTGGACCCCTGTTTTTGCCCTTTCCACGACTCTCTGAAACTAGCGCCTCTAAATAGAATAAAGAAGAAGTGAGATTTTCTCCGCATCTCCTCATTCAATACCCCGCTTTTGGCAAAATCCAGACTGACCACGCCTTCCGTAGCAGAAGCGATCATATACACTCGTACAGTCTTCTACGATTCTGATAAAGTACATAGTAACCATAGTCCCTGAACTTCGTCATCGAACTTGACTTCCATCGAGGATAGCTGGTCTACTACGTCCTGGAACTCACTCAAGTGATTCGTGATAGACGTACCATCTTTGCACTACCAGAAAAAGTCAAATTAGCGACGTCTAAAAACGTCGCTAAATAACCAAAAATCGTCGCTAATTTGATTTAGCGACGTAATTAGCGACGTTTTAAAGTAGTCGGAAAAAACCAAGTCGCTAAAACAAAAAACGTCGCTAAACATCGCTATGCCGACATTTTTTAGCGACTTTAATGTGTCGCTAAATTTAGCGACGTTTAGCGACGCCGCGTCACTAAATAGCGATGTTTAATAAAGTTGCTAAACGTCGCTGATTAGCGACATATATAGCGACGTTACATCGACGTCTTTAATGACCTGGCAATACTGCCATGTCAGCAATTTGCGACGTACAGCGACATTTTTAGCGACGTCATTAGCGACGTATTTAGCGACTAGTTACAGCATCTCTAATTAGCGACGTATTTAGCGACTTAAGAGAACGTCGCTAAACGTCGCTAAAAACGTCGCTAATGTTCAAAAAAAAAAATATTGCATTTTTGGGTTTACCAACCCCCTTGGGTTCATTATCAGGTATATGATGGTAGTAGAAATAATTGAATAAAGAACACAGTAGCAGCACCAAGGGAAAAAATTCTAGTGCACTGGGTAAATACAGGCCAAGTATCAGTCATCAATTGTAAACCAAAATATGAATAATATAATAAAATTTGAAAAAAATAAAGCATCCAGCAAATCTCATCGTAAACGTAAAGAATATGGCAAATTTATATCCATACAATCGCATCCTAAATAATAAAAAATATATAAATATCCAGTAACTAACTATACTACTGCGGATTTGTAGGAGGCTGACCACCGGCGCGCTTGAAGGATAAGAACTCCTCATACTCGTCCCGTGGAATCGACACCGATGTCGATGGAGAAGGCAGTGATGTCGGTGGAGTCTGTGTCGATATAGGCACACCAGGAGGCCGTGCCCGCTCCAAGTCTGTGAGTCGCTGGTTGTAAGAATCCATGGTAGATAACAGCCTCGTACTGCTATGAACCAATGAATCCTGCATCATCGTCAGCTTCTCACCCATCGATAGCTGTGACGCCTACAACTCCATGATATTGCGGTCATTGGAGGCTCTAATATTATTAGTCAAATCCTGGAGCTCCGTCATGCTGCGGTCGAGCATATCCAATCGTGCGATGAGCATCGAATCGTCCGCCTGCGACTGGGACCGGGGCTGCTCCTCCATACTTCGCAGCAACTCGTCACAGAGAGACGCAATCTGACGGTCAACGGCCTCCTGGACGGCCTCCTGGACTCTGGCCGACGACTGCGAGGGCTGCGACTGCGAGGGCTGTGTGGAATACGCAGCTGTCGGGGAGGCCCTATATGACTGCGTCGCAACCAGGGCGCCATAGGAGCCTGTACCATAGTACGTACCTCTCTGGAGACCACCAGCTACGGTCACCCACAGGTCGTCCGCCGACGGAGCTGGAGAGGGCTGCGATGAAGTACCAGCCTCTCCAGGTGTAGGTGCACTAGCAGTCGTCCGCTCACGCAGCCTAAGATACTCGGCCTAGAAAGGTTTAGAAACTCGATAATTGCCTAAGTTATATTAAAATTAACACAAAGTAAAGTAATACTTACATAGGTCTGTGAGGCCCTCTCATCAATGAGATTTCCATCCTTGCGATGGATGGCCAAGAAGACGGTCACCATGTTTGTATCCTCACCCCTCTGTACATGTTAAAAATATATTATTTATTACTAAACTTAAATATTTTTTCCAAGTACCATTTTATGGTACTTATATTAAAATAATATATTTTAGAAGAAAAAACATACCAAACGACGGAAATGTTCCATCATCGGAATCGAGCCACCACACCACTTGGCAGCATTCTGCCTAGCCGCCTTGGCCTTCTTAGACCTTTCCTTGTAGCTCGGATCGTCGAATCTATCCCTCATCGCAGTCCACTGCTCAGGCGTGATCCAACCTTGGATTAGTTTTCCAGCACGATCACGAGCCTTCTGGTCATCCAGAGCATCTCGGATAAGCTTGGCGGCAACGGTAGGAAAGAGCCGCTCGATCAACTCGGCCCGGTACGGAGGATAAAAATACGTTTGCTACAATAAATAATTTAGTAAGTTAGCATCACGGATAAGTTATATAATATGCATAAATTAGAGGATTTATTTAATATACTTTTACCTGGAAGTGCGCAAACCAGAACGCCTTCCTCTCCTCCGGAGCCTCAGAGTAGTTGATCCAAGGGCCACCGTAGTTGTTCCTCAGAAATTAGCCCAGGCATCTCTGAACCGACGATGGACGATATCTATACAGAGATAATAATTTAGAATACTGAAAAAGTCAATATACGATGAATAAAGAGAAACACAAATATATACTAAACCATCTAATTGACTTACTTTGTACCGTCGGCCCAAATCTCTGTCCTCGTCTCCTCCGGAGGTGCGCATGAAGGATCTTGCTGATGCTGGGACAACGTGGGCACGACCTCATCGACATGCTCATCTGTCCCCATGGTTCCGTCAGCAGGAGGAACGCTGGACAAGGGTGTACTATCACGCCAGGAACTACTCGTCCCAACAGTCGGAGATGTGAGTGATCGATATACTGGAGTACTGGGCGACGATGATCCGGAACCAACAGTAGGCAGTACCGGAGGAGCACTCTGTCTACCTCGGGACCTGCCGAATCCTCCGCGTCGTCCTGTCATATTTGATAACAACATATGATGAATATAGAGAAACACAAATATATAGTACATTCTACAGTCGAAATGTGATGCATATGGCCCCCAAGTAAACTTTTCTCAAATCTCTTTGTCTCAAAGCATATGGCCCCCAAGTCGAAATATGATGTATATCTCAAAGCATTCTACAGTCAAAATATAATATATATATTCATTAATGGGTACATCTACTTCGTCAATTTTCCAACCTTGATCTACATTCTACAGTCAAAATATAGTTACATTCTACATGCAATATATTTTATTTTAAATCATCTTCAGAAAATTCATCTTGTTCGCCTTCCTCGTCCTCCTCTTCCTCTTCCTCGTCTTCACTTTCATCTACTTCGTCGTCCTCTTCGGATAATTCTACATCTTCTATATTATTACTCGTGTAATGAGTAACTTCCGTTGAGTCCATATCTACAATATTTATTACAAGAGGTAGATCGTCCTCCTGATAAGCTATTTCCTCAATGTCAAAGGTATTTCTAGCTTTAGTCTTGCATACTGCCCACCAATTCGACCTCGATGTCCTCCGTCTAGGATAAGTTGTGAAGTACACGAGCTGAGCCTGACTTGATAGGATAAATGGTTCGTAGCCTTGATATCTACGCTTGTAGTTTATATCCACACGGCCATGCTTGTCAATTTTCCAACCTTGATCTTGAATTGGATCGAACCATTCACACCTGAATAGCACGATATTAGCAGGTTCTGTGCCATAATTATATGTCAACTCCACAATCTCTCGTAAGATGCCAAAAAATTATTGCCCGGATTGACGTCTTTGTAGTTCGAAGATTTGATACACAAACAACTATTTTTCGTGGAATCAAGATCCAGAAAGCTGTCTCTGATAGGAGCATTTGTTGACTTGAACCTGAACCCATTCACACAGAAACTTGGCCATATTTTTCGGTAGTAATTGGTCCCTTGGCTAGAGTTCTAATAGATTCAGTCTCGGGTGTTATTAGACGATCGACATAAATACCAAAGTAGCGATAGTAAGTTATTTGTTTTGCAAGTGCATAAATAAAAAGTAATTACCAAGCATCTTATATATGCGCTCAACCAAGAAGGAAAATGGCATCTCATATCTTATTCTACTTCTTCGTCTGTTATGTAGGGTCTAACCGACCTCAACTCATCATTATATGTGCTGAAAAATAATAAAGCAACTGCTGATTAGTAGCATAATAGTATCTTATACTATTACATTGAGATGATGTAAACATGGACATATTAATTACTTACCCCTCTTGCTTCTCCACTTCATCCTCGTCGTAATTGAGTAATATATACAATTGAGCAGCCCTTAGCTCATCGTCATTCAAATATCTCTTCTTTATTTTTCCCGAAAGCTTTTCGGACGCATTGAATACTTTGAGTATTGCATCATTAGATTCCTGATATGCGTCGTCGTTTCTCAGAGATTTCGTCCTATTAGTAGCAACTTGCGGTTTGAAATACGTCGAGCAAAAGTTTGTAATCTCCTCGAGAACATAAGCTTCACAAATAGAGCCCTCAACCCATGCCTTATTTTTCACCTTTCTCTTTAGGTGATTCAGATGCCGCTCGAAGGGGTACATCCACCGATAACCGACAGGACCACCAACACGTGCCTCATAGGAAAGATGAATTGGCAAATGCTCCATAGAGTCGAAGAATCCAGGAGGAAACACCTTCTCGAGCTTACATAGTGTTACCGCAATGTCCTTCTCTTGCTTTTCTAGACGATCGACGAGCAACTTAGTACAACAAAGATCTCTGAAGAATATGCTCAGCTCTGTCAATGGGTCCCAAACGACCTGCGGTAAGAATTCCCGAAATGCAATCAGAATTAACCTCTCCATGAATACGTGACAATCGTGGCTCTTCATACCCACCAGTTTGTTCTCCTTGAGGTCGACGCATCTTCTCAAGTTCGACATGTACCCGTCTGGAAACTTTAGACCCTGAATCCACCTACAAAGTCTACCTTTATCCTCTTTCTCCAGTGAAAAAACTGACTTAGGTTGCTTTAACTTTCCATTCCCCTCCTCTATCAAATGCAATACAGGACGTCTACATATTGCTTCTAAGTCCAACCTGGGCTTTGGATTATCTTTCGTCTTCCCCTTGACCTCCATTACAGTATTAATTATGTTATCAAACACATTCTTCTCGATATGCATGACATCAAGGTTATGTCTGATCAGATTGGTGCTCCAATATGGCAGATCCCAGAATATACTCCTCTTCGTCCAGTTATGGGTGCGACCAAATCCGTCACACTTGTACCCCTAAGCAGGCTCTTCGATAGCACTTGGTAAATTTTTTACCTCTTCCCATATCGTGCATCCGGGCCACCTTGGTGGTGGATTGGCCTTCTCCACAACTCCCGCACGAAAAGCATTCTGGTTCCTCCGGTACGGATGATCCTTCAGCAAAAATTATCGATGACAATCGAAGAAGCACGGTTTGCCTCCGTATTTCAAACGGAAAGCCTGAGTACGGTCTATACAATACGGACATGAGAGACGACCATGGGTGCTCCATCCCGATAATATTCCATAGGCCGGAAAGTCGTTGATGGTCCACATAAGTGCTGCCCTCATCTGAAAATTCTGCTTTCTAGAAACATTGTACGTGTTGGCACCTACTTCCCACAGCTGATTCAACTCATCTATCAAAGGCTGTAAATACACATCGATTTTCTTCTTCGGATTGTTCGGACCCGGGATAATAACGGTTAGGAACATATACGGAGTCTTCATGCACATCCAAGGCGGTAGATTATACGGAGTGACGATCACAGGCCAACACGAATACTGGGAGCCCGAAAGTCCGAATGGGGTAAAACCGTCAGAGGAGAGCCCCAATCTGACATTACGCGCTTCCTCGGCAAAATGTGGATACTCTCGATCAAAGTGCTTCCATGCTTCTCCATCGGATGGATGATCCAATACTCCTTCGATCTGTTTTTGCCTGTGCCAACTCATATTTTTTGCAGTCTCCTTAACTATAAACAACCGCTGCAAACGCGACGTCAAAGGCAAGTAGTGCATCGAATCGGTAGGCTTACTTGCGCCGACAGACTTTTCTCTAACAGTGGCCTTGTAGCGATCAGCACCACAGAATCTGCACGCATCTTCATCTTTGTCGTCTTTGTAGTACAACATGCACCCGTTGCGACATGCATCGATTTTCTCATATCCCATCCAAAGCGATCTCACCATCCTCTTAGATCGATAGAAGTCTTTAGGCAACTTTGCACCCTCGAGCAAGATCTCTATAATCAAATCAAGCAGTCGATTATAGCATTCTTGCGACATGTCAAAATCGGACTTGATGCTCAATAATCTTGTAACCACCTCCAACGGTGAATGATCCTCACAACCAGGATATAGTGGAGTCCTTGCATTCTCCAGCAACTCCATAAACTTTGTAGCATCGGCATTCGGTGCCTCCTCAGCTGCATCATAATTTTTCGGATTGAAACTAGGTCCCGCCGCATCATAATTGTCCGGATTAAAACTAGGCCCCGCCGCATCATAAACCATGTTCACCAACCCGTCGTCGTAAGCATCGTGGTCGTGGACATCCATATACGGCTCCACATAGGGCTCCGACTCCGATGCTAGAGATGCAAGTTCTCCGTGCGCGGTCCACTGATAGTAATTCGGCGTGAAGCCCTTCGAGTATAAATAATATGTAACTTCCACTTCTGGATGATATTTCCTGTTGCGACATCTCACACACGAACACTTAATTTTGGTACCGTCCATGTACTGAGGGAAAGCCTTGGCAAACTGCAGGAACTGCTGTACACCCTCAATGAATTCATCCCGCATACCGCACATGTCATCAGGATGACGGTTGTACATCCACGAACGATGACGCAGATAGTAATTCATATCCATTTCTAGATACTTCTGCAAAAATGACAGTATGTATCATATAAATCATTACATACAGTGGTTTATCACCTAACTTCATAACTTAACCGTACTATAAAAATCATAACTGATATAATACATACTTTTATTTATCAAAGTCTAAAATAAGCAATATTCAAAACAACTGACCATTTATCAAAGTCTAAAATAAGCAATACTTTCATTTCATAACTGATATAATACATACTTTCATTTATCAAAGTCCAAGAGCCCTTGAAATGATAAACAGGGTTAACTAGTTCATGGTGATGTTTCTAAGCCAGTTCTAGATCCATACTAGTTTATACCTTGCTACACTATGTCTTCTAGGTCGTACTAGGATATTCTGCTTTTAAATTAAGTACTCTACTATCCACACTGAGAGCCTCTTACCCTTGGCCTGGCACCTTGCACTTCATCCTTATACTTGCTCACTGGACTACAACCCATAGCAATCACTCCATGATACCACAGTATCAGTTCACTTCACAGCACTTTTGTGCTCTAATTGAACTGCACTGCACTGATCACTCTTGCCAATTAAATCCCTGATACCACAGTATCAGTTAAGGGTTGTATTGGCATGCAACAAGTGACCGGTGAACACCTACCCGATACTTGTCTATACCTTAACCCAAACACATGCCTGCAGACCCTAACTAAGTCTGCAACCTCTGATACTTTGCACTTATTCTGCAGTGGCTAAATCTTCCCTTCACTTAGTTGTTTTCAACTGCCCTTAGCTACTGCTATGGCTCACAGCAGTGCTTGTTGCTGCCTTGCTATTGCTCAAGCATACATGTGTTTGATGTTGCTCAAGTGTGCACCAACACTCTCCTACTGCAGAAGATGACAGGAACCAATCCCCTCC
The DNA here is from genome assembly GCA_036927795.1 of Iris macrosiphon. Taxonomy (NCBI): domain Eukaryota; kingdom Viridiplantae; phylum Streptophyta; class Magnoliopsida; order Asparagales; family Iridaceae; genus Iris; species Iris macrosiphon. The sequence goes on along the minus strand of JAYESA010000015.1, from coordinate 106,997,406 downwards.
TCACAGTGCCAACCCGACACCACTGCAACACATTGCCAGCTTGCCTAATGCACTAGGCCAAACTGAATTGAGTTCAGTTCCTGAAGCCTCATAGTTCAGTAGTGACACCCACACACAACTCGACTCTTCTACCCTCTCCCACATCAAGCACAGCTAGAAGACACTATGAACACCAACACAAATAACAGTAGCTATATACCTATCTATATATATATATATCGAGATACACCTATATATGCATACACTCTCTCATATGCAAATAGATAATATACCAATTTATATATACATATCATATGATACTCTAAGGCATAAATAGACACACACACACAACCACTAGTCCAATTCACAAACATTTGGTGTGCAACACCAAGATACTCTAGGATACATCCTCCATACACCACACCACCATGATACCAACCCTCAATTCACATGGACACATCCAATAGATCAAATATTGTGTGTGTGTCAGTGTGTGTGTGTGTGTCATGCCTGTGTCAGTGTTAGTGTCTGTGTGAGTGTGTGTGTGTGTGTGTGTGTGTGTGTCTGCGTCTGTGTGTGTGTGTTGTGTGTGTCGTGTGTGTCTGTCAGTGTCTGTGTGCGTGTGTCGTATCTCTGTGCGTGTGTCGTGTCTGTCAAGTATGTCTTGTGTCAGTGTCACATGAGAGAGAGAGAGAGAGAGAGAGAGATTACCTAGAGCTCGAGGAGGAGGAGGGGGATGCCGGAGTAGCCGCAGCCGTGGAGAGCCGGTCGCCGGAGAGGGGGGGAGAATAAAGAGAAACTTTCAAATTTTTCGACAGATGGGGGAAAAGAAAACTGAGCCATAATTAACCAAAATTTAGCGACGTTTAGCGACGTCATATAAAAACGTCGCTAAAATAAAAATTAGCGACGTCAAAGACGTCGCTAAATACGTTGCTAAATTTTTTCATACATACGTCACTAATTACGACGCTAAACGTCGCTAAATCATAAATATTAGCGACGTTTAGCGACCTTAATTGAACTTATAGCGACTAATCTTTTAAAATCTTAATAAAAGTCGCTAAATGTCGCCATTTAGCGACGTCTAGCGACATTTTTTATGGAGTCGCTAATTTAGCGACGTTTTTACTTGGAGTCGCTAAAATACGTCGCTAATTCCGCTTTTTCTAGTAGTATTGTACCACAGACCCATCATGGTTCTGATCAGGAATAACTTGTTTACCTCGATATACTTCACGTACAAAGATTTCAGCGTCTCCCAAAGTGTCTTCGCATGTTCTATACTGTAACGTGATTGTACGTTCTCGTCAACGAACTGTCGTATGTACCCACACACCTGTATGTGCTTGAAATTCCAGTCATCTTTGAATTTATTACTGGGCCTCTCGGAAGCAAATACCGGAAAATGCAGCTTCTTGACAAATAATAAATCATTCAGCTTGCTCCGCTAGTAGTGATAGTTGGAACCGTTTAGGTTTACCGTGCGCACCGACTTCTTATCCATATCTTCTCCTTGGTTTTGATTGTCAACTTACGATGCCTCTATGAACCCAAAGCTCTAATACCACATGATGGTATCAGCAGAACATAACCTAGCTCTGATACCACGTATTGGAAATGAAACGTGAAAACTGTTCCCCAAACCAAGAAGCTACGAGAGAACCAAGAAATAACAAGGCACAAAACCAAATGCCAAACCATACAGAAAAATCAGACGTCGACACGAGCAATTTTTACGTGAAAAACTCTTGCAAAAAAAATCACGGGACTATCGGAGTCCAACCCTGAAAAGCCTCCACTTTTGGAATAGAAGATTATACCATCTACAAACTCTTCACCGATCCAACACGAATCACCACAACTCTTTAGAATAGAAAACTGATCACAGCCACACGAAGAACAGAGACGACAAGAAATAGAATTAACCGAAATGAACCCCTCTTCAAAATAGTCGTGGATCTCTCCTTTCTCCTCCCAATAGTTGCAAAACACTATTGCCACATTTTTGTTGTTGTATTGTATGAGCTTTTTTATAAACCTTTGCATGAATTAGGATTTTCATGTATTGAAAATCTATATATGGAAGGCCAAATATTTATAGAAATCCAATTACACTCAATCATATATTTAATCTACATTCAATAATAAATTTGCTTGCCATAAATTGGAAATCCAATTAATCATAAATATATAATTAAAGTCAAAGATGAAAATCCAATATAATATTTAATTACCATAAATATTCTAATATACAGCGCTCAATGCACTTTTCAAACTTTTTTGACACACGGATGACGTTCGTCACACTCCATGGTATTTTTCACATAGGTTGGGAACCCTCGCTCACTCCAACAGTACGAGCGCTCTGATTCGGGACATAATTTTTATCTGGATGATTACAATACTCAATCTAGATCTCTAAATTTGTCGATCCAAACAATCATTTTGAAATCTCAATATAAACTCGGTTCTGCATTCTTACAATGCAAAAATGTTGGAAATGTTTTGAGATTTCTTGACAATTGGAACTCCATAGTGTAAACATATTTTTTGTGAAGCTTCGTAGACCATGTCATTATTTTATTTTCTAAGTTGTTCATGCGAAGAAAAGAATAACTCATTTGATTTAATTGATGCTTTTGTTACTTTACGTGAAGGGTCCAAGTTATCATTTAATTTTATTTTGTAGTACAGAGAAGCTGCAAAGCAAATACCAAACGTTGATCCAACCGTGAACTGCCTAACTTGACTTGAGCAAGAGAGAGTGTCCGACATGCCTCTTTGCAGCATTACGGTTACCCATTTTCTAAGAGTTTCCTTCTCAACAATCAACATACTGACATTGTTGAGTTCGCATCTAATATATGTTCCTTTCTCTTCTCTGCCGTGCTTGACGCAGGTTCAATTGCATCGCAAGAGGAGGGGAATCTTGCAAAGCAACAAATTAAAAGGAGAAGGTTTTGGACTTGAGCTGCAAAGAAGCTAGTGTGACTTGATTTACAAAACAGAGGAGGATGGCACCGTGGGCCGTTTGGCACGCCACCATCTGGTGGAAGATGAGTGAGGATTGAGTGCATTGGTGGTGTGAAGGGTTCCTCAAATGATATATAGTCTCTGCCAGTTCTTCCAGCGCCTGGCAGCAAAAATTTCAATGTTAGTTGGCACTGATTTAGGGAAATCTGGTGCAATATATGTGTTCAATTTTCCCAAACTTGGGAAAATCCTATTATTCGACCATGAACCAGTTTAGGAGAAGGATGAAAAGTTCTGGTTTTATGATGAAAATATGTTGTTTCTATAGAAGCTCCCCAAGTGCCAATCTATGAGCAAGCCGAGGCGGATGCAATGGGGGGAACAAGCTCTAATATTCAGATCAATCCAGTGTGTGGATAGGAGAAGATTAATTGGCAGCTTAGCTTATTTAGTCCTGTGGCTTGCAATCACTTGGGTCAAGAAATTCCCCTATGCTTTTGAGTGTTGATTGAGCAACAATACATTTACTGAATCATATGCAGCGCCATGGTATGCACGAGCTCGGTTAATGCCACTTACTGTTGACAATGGTCATCAGATATCCTTGTTACATAGTCATATATGTTAGTCGCCACTGATATATCAGCCAATCATTGATAGCTACATCTGCATCAAAACGACGAGACTATATGTTCAAGTACCATAAATACCTTCCCATATAATTTATGGGTAATCCTACATTACTATATTTGTCATAATTAGGATACCTTAGACAAAAGAGGGTATCACTTACCCCTTCTCTCTGGAGGAGATTATATAGGCTACTTGCAAGGGATTCTATGAGCTGTGTTGCAGAAATGAACCTCTGTTTGGTTAAAATGGTATATTGGCTAAGAAGAAACAACTGTGAATGATTGACCAAGTTGTGAGTTGGGTTGCCTGTTTAAAACAGTCATATGCTTCTGACATAAGAATTTGAATTTTAGAAAGCTGCAGCCATATATATATATATATATATATATATATATATATATATATATATATATATATTAGAATGGATATTATAATGAATGAAGTGGCAATACATATGCTTATCGTTTGGTGCAAGCAAGGCACTTTATATATATATATATATATATATATATATATATATATATATATATATATAGAATGGATATTATAATGAATGAAGTGGCAATACATATGCCTATCGTTTGGTGCAAGCAAGGCACTTTGTATATATATATATAATTGCTCTCTTTCCTTGGCCATTGCTCATTGGTATATTTCACTTGCACTTTTTCTTCTCTTCCTTGTAATAGTACGTGTATGGTGATGCCTATATATGTAGTTGGAGTTTACATTGTTTCTTCCCTCCTCAACAGGAGGGTCAGAGAAAAGAGAGAGATGGGTGGTCCCGCGTTTGGAGTTGTTCTGTTCTTGATCTTGATTTCATCAGGTGCAATGCCCTTTCCTCTTTCGCTTGACTGAATGCCGATGTCTCAAGTTCTTTTAGTATCGATAATAGAATCTTGATCTTGAACTCATATTAATGTTTTTAGCATAATAGTGATATATCAGATGCATAATGGTGGTTGTACTTGTTCTATTGCTTGGTATTTTGAAGTTCATAAAGTATAAGTTCTCTAGATTTCCCTGAGAAATTGTTAATCTTTTTTTCCTTTTTCAGATATTACTGGTTTTCTTTTATTGCTTATTTTTCCTCTTTTCTGACATTTTCTGGGCATTCTGTATCGACTCCTCCATATAACTTTATCCTCCTATCAGCATCGTCTAAAGATTCTCTTCTTTGAAGGTTACACAATATGGACACTCATAAGAAATAATAAGTAGTAAGAAAACTAATAATAGCACCTTTACATTAATTGATTTCAGTCATCATAAAGTGATTGCATATATGCCCAAACTTTTACTTTTGTAGATCGGAGGGAAAGAGATCCTTATTTGTGGTCTCCTACCTTACCATTAATTATTCACACCTATTACACTTTGTCATGTCAAATGCTCATCTTGATTATTCATACAATGGTAAATACTTTTGTATAATCCGCTTGAAATGAGCATCGGACAAGTTTGAATTTTGTTTTCCTCGATACCAGTTCATGTCACATTGTGTTGAGCTTGAGGTGTTTTTTTTTAATTACGTACACAGGTGCAATTAGTCCAACCGAATCAGCTGGAGTGTTCACACTGGTAAATGAGTGCAAGAGCACCATATGGCCGGCGATCATCCCCGGGCAGAACTTCACCGGTAGCCTGGTCCTGAAGCCGCGTGAGACGGTGGTTTTCAACGCTCCGGCGGGCTGGTCCGGGCGCATCTGGGGCCGCAGCGGGTGCAGCTTCGACGCGAGCGGCAGCGGCATGTGCGACACCGGGAGGTGCGGCACGTCGCTGAAGTGCGTCGGTGCGGGGGAGCCCCCCGCGACGCTGGCCGAGTTCACCCTGGGGAAGCTGGACTTCTACGACGTGAGCCTGGTGGACGGCTTCAACCTGCCGATGGTGGTGACGCCGGTGAACGGCCAGGGGGGCAACTGCAGCGCCGCGGGGTGCGACGGGGACCTGAGGGACGACTGCCCCAAGGAGCTGGCGGTCAAGGTCGACGGGGAGACGGTGGCGTGCCGGAGCGCCTGCGACGTGTTCGACACGGACGAGTACTGCTGCAGGGGCCAGTTCGGGAACCCGTCCACGTGCAAGCCGACGGCCTACTCGAAGAAGTTCAAGGAGGCCTGCCCCACGGCGTATAGCTACGCCTACGACGATCCCTCCAGTATACTTACGTGCACCGGGGCTGACTACATCATTGCCTTCTGCTCTAACAGGTCACCCACTCGCTAACTAGCTACTTAATTCTTCATATATATATATATATATATATATATATATATATATATATATATATATATTATTTATTTATTTCAAATGGATTCTATTTTCTAATGATTATCAAAGTTTAGTATTCGACAATATTGCAGACATAATATTCAAATAGGTATAAAATAACTCAGCCAGAGTTAATTTTTTCCATTTCACTAAAAATAAATAATATTTTTTGACCAAATTATTTTTCATATTTGAAGTGATCAAGAATTAGGGAATTTTTCTCTTACGATATTAAGTTCTAATATTACAGTTTATGTGTTAAGTTGTATAATATTAAAATTTAGAATATCAAGTTGAAAATTTTGAATAGTGGAGACTATCAAGTTGAAATTTAGACCAATATATATATATATATATATATATATATATATATATATATATATATATTTTGCTTCAATGAAGTATTAAACCCCCTGCGTTAGTACACAATGTTATCTTTCTAGTTTATTGGGTGTTGCCAGAAATTTTTTTACAAAATAATTTTCTTTTTTAATATATTATGGGTAGAGAAACAAGTTTGGGCTACGAGTTGACGGCTTCACTTCGTAGACAAGATTTGTCCTACGAGCTAGTGTAATAAGACATTGTTGCTACGCGCTAGTCGTACTAGATTAAACAAATTTTCATAATTAATTATTTCATAACTTACAATCATCCATATTAAACAAAATTATGACATAACACACATTCGTACTTAATTAAATAAAATTTTATAATTAATTATTTAATAACTTACTGTCATTCATATATATTATCTGTTGAGACATGTGTGCTACACCATATATCTGGAATCTGGAATTCAAACCAAGAATCATAGAGCGGGCTTTTGCAAATGCATTGGCTCTACCACGGCTCAAACAGTGGCTACTCAGAAACTATTTATTTCATCCAGAGTTGTCGTATAAGACGATCAACGGGATAAAATATGATGATGTCATGGTATATATTGACTAATACCTATGGAGACTAAAATTATAGGAGGTTCTCTGTATCTCAGGAGAATTGACATCATGCATGTAGGGTAACCATTAAACTTATTTGATGTCCAAAACATAACAAAATAATAAATATAATAATTTAAACAAAAAAAACTAACTAAGCAAATAATTAAATAATTTACCTCCATGTGTTGCATCGTATCAAATTGGTTCTGATTAATTGATATCACCGAGTAAATAAAGTGTGCTGGTGATCCACTGTATTTGTCAACCATCGTGAACCTACCGGAAAGAAATTGGTGTAAAAACTAAACGAGGTACTGGCCTACCACCAATAGAAACATACTCGTAGGACCAAACCTACCAGAAATAACATCATATTAGTCTATATAAAATGAAACTGTATACGGTATTGACAAAATTTGTTGCGTTCATACCTGTAGTAGTATCATGCAACCACAACTATTTTTGGACATCTTGTCAATGACCCCACACTCATAAATTCTGTTATTGTGTGATATAAAAATGCTAATGTTGCTACTCCCCAAGCTTGACGTGTAGGTTGTACCAAATTAACCATAAATTTTAGAAGACGCACATTAATCCTTGTTCTCGATCCATCGAAAAAAAGAAATGTACTACATAAGTCTAGTAGGCAGGCCCTAGTGCAACATGTAATTTGAAGATATGAGCAACGAATGATAAGAGTTACACTAAAAAATTATATGTTACATTGAAATTAACATTAAAATACATACCCGGTAGTGATTCACAGGAACCTCCGAGTCCTCAATACGCTCTAGCTCCAAGAAATTCATATAGAACCAACTGTATGTGACTAAGCTTTTACCACGTATATCCTTGGGAGATAGCTTTTACCACGTATATCCTTGGGAGATCCACACCAAGGTACTGTATGATCAACAAACCATGATCTAACTCCACATCAAATAATACAGGTTCACCCGTAATAGGTATAACCTTAAAATATTGGCCACATTATGTCACGCCCCAATTTCACATGGGCCGATCGTCCTCGCTTTGGCGCCTTGCGGAACCGATCGTCCCCGCATTGACGTGATGCCATGCCAGCCTAAGTTACACTTGCACAAGACCAAGGCTTTGAACAAGGACAACTAAGCTATTCAAGTTAGAAGCAGCAGCACAATAATGCAGAAAATAAATAAACACAAAGGCATAAAAAATAATCTTTTTATTCAAATTCAAGACGTACTACAAGCGGCACTTGGCCGAGATTATAATTCGCTCAGGTTCACTCTCTCTCTCTCTCTCTCTCTCTCGATTATAATGACATCGTTACATACATTACATCCCTTTATACAAAAATATCTCAAAATATCTAGATACATCTCAAGGCATCGACTCTAAATTTCTGGCTCCTGAGGATGAAGCTCGGCTATCGCTTCTTCAGATAATCCAGCATCTGCAAACAGAACTGGTGGTGGTTCAGCAATTTGGAGAAAGTACTGGTGAGTATAAAAGCAACGAACAAAAGCAACACTCTCTAAAACCAACACTAAGTAAACATATGATAAAATATTACATTACTAGTAATTTTTCTACTTTTTACCTAGGTTCATTTCATGCAGCACAGTATTAGAGTCAGATTACTTATTTCAAAAATATATTTTTGAAAACAGTTTGCATATTTAATGCATTCAAGCATAAAATAAGGGTAGTGTTCTATCGTGCAGTGCGCAACATGTAACGTAAACCATATTCATTAACTCTTAGGAACATAAGCTATCTATAGTGGATTATTTATCTCAGTTCAAGGCAGTAGTGCATCTAGTGGACTATTTATTCTATATTAAGGGGAAGCAGCATAATCAAGTGAAATATGGAAGTCTAGGGGCAATACACAATTCAAGCATAATCAAAAATTAATACATCACTTATTCAATGATTCTTACCCTTCGTCGAATGGTTATCCCCACAACAGACATACAAGTTAGCAGCAATTTATATAAATATATGGGTGTCATTTCCTGTTCATCTCTACTTTAAATAGTTATGTATGGAAGAAGGCTAAAATCCTAGTATGCGCCCTAACTATATGATGGTCCATGAGAAACCCATGATTAGTAGCGGTGTTATCACGATCCAGCACTACACCAAAATACGCTCAAAATGGCTGCTTTGACACGTGAACCAGCTAATTAATGACATAAACACCCGCACAATAGTGAGGACTTCATTGCCTCAGGGTGTTCTGATTAGCCTCTCCCAGGCCGAATGGCTTCCAATACCCCATGATACCGTTCGAGAGACCCCATACCTTGTGCACAAGTTGTCAGACTGATACATAGATGGACTCTTATCAGATAATTCTATCAAGAAAACTTCTATCTATTTTTCTTATCAATTGATCAATAGGTTCAATTCACGTCCCAGCACTACACTAGTATACCCTCATACTAGCTGCTTTGACACGTGATCAAGCTATTCTTCGAACGTGTTCAATAAAAAGTCTATGTTTCAAGCAATAGTTCTTTTAACACGAAACAAGTAAGATAGCAGTTCTATAATTCTAGCATACAATATCTTATGGCTCTATCTATCAAGCATACATATATCTCTATTTTAACAAGAAAAAAGTCCTACTCTTGTTTAGCATATATTGAAGGAACATGTTTAAGCATCTCATTCTTCTTATTAGCATGGCAATTGTTCATTCGATAGTTGTGTCAGTGTAACTTAGCATACAATATTCTATTCTTTTACTTAGCATGGTAATATTCTTTTCAATAATAAGCATTACAAGTTCTCTAGTTAAGCATACATGTTCTCATTCTATCATTCTCATGCGAACATTGTATATTTAGCAACAAGCATTATAAAACTCAGATTCATTATTAAGGCATACAAGAATCAGAGAATGAAGTTCTGCCCAGTCACCTAGATCAGTCGTCTTCGGGTTCAACAAGGAGCTCTTCAAGAAGGTTTCCTTTTTGATTCATCAAACCGATATCTCTTGTATATAGTATCATCGTGGAGCGAGGCACTACACATTAGGGTCATGGTCATCTCTCAAATCAGAAGCTGGAATGTATTGCATCCGGGCTACCAACGCTCAATGAGATTTAGGATCATGTCTCTATCATGATGTAGGAAACGTAGCCCGTCAATATGCTAAAATCCAAAGGACTGTACCAATAAGTCTTGCACATTAGTCAGATTCCATTCATCATACTTTCTTTTATACCGCCATATGTCATGCTCTCGCGGCACTATAATCATATAGTTATATATATAATATACAAATTTTGTTATTGTTAGATATATGGAAAATATATAATTGTGTAACTAACACAACACAATTAAAATGGTGGAAAATATACATGTCTGACAAATACCAAACTAGATATGTGAGTCTGGTGCACTAGGTAATGACGTTAGTGACCTGGAATACGTCCATCGTTTTGACTAGTCATCTGTAAAATTATCGATGTAAAAATAATTTCGATTAGGGTTAGGGTAATATAGCTAACGTTAGGGTTATAGGGTTAGGTTTATGGTTAGGATTAGATTTAGGGTACCATTTTTAGGGCTATATGGTTAGGGTTAGGGTATAGATTTTAGGGTTATATAGTTAGGGTTATAGGTTATATTTATTGTTAGAATTTTAGGGTTAGAGTTACAATTTTAGGGTTACATGATTACGATTTAGATTTATATAAAGACTATCTAATTAAATAAATAAACATGGCTAATTAATTAAAAATAAATAATTTAATTATATAGATAATTTAGACTTATTGTTTTGTTGTTTCTACTTCTGATAGTCCTCCTCTTCTTTTAGAGAGCTTTCTTTTATTCTCTCCTCTCTTCTATTATCTTCTACTTTCTTTCTTCTCTCTTCTCTTTTCTACTCTCTTCCTTATTCCCTTATATATAGGAGTCAATATAGTCGTTGGTTAGAAATTTTTTTGCCAGTCTTATAACTGGTAGAATTTTATCTCCCAAAATTTCTCCACTGCAAGTAGCAGACAATTTCTGTTTAAAAAACTTCGCCAATTTTTTTTCTTTGCGACTAATTAATTTTAATTTTATTATTCTATATAAATTTTTTATAGGGTGTTGCTATCTATCATTGACATCATTGACACATCAATAGGTTGTTGTCAACTCAATTGTTTTTCTGCGTCAAGGGATCATATACTGAAGTTTTTGTTGAATTTTGTGTTAATAATTGACAAATATCAATGTTGAACCATTTTGTCGATGTTGTTTTTACCCAAAATAAAGAACTTGGACACTATTGGAGGGTGTTGCTTGGCACGATTGCTTACATTCTGGAGGATGTAGATTTGACTAGCCGAAAATACCATATGTATGATGGACGATGGAGATTAAAGATGCGTACATTTTGATACTCTTTGGACTCTACATAAATGGAAGCCTCATGGTACTGCATAAGCGTAAGTCTCTTGACACTGAGATTCCCTTTTTAATGAACTTGGAGAACTGCCTAGTGCTTAGGAGTGGTTTAAGTGTGTGTTACTATGATGGATGGAAACAAAATCCGTATGGTAAGATTGTGAACTTTGAAGTCAAAATTTATTCGTCTGATAGACCTCATAGAACTACAAAATGGAATTTCAATTTCCTTTTTCAATTTGTTATTTGCAGCCAAATTAATACTTGGATTTAACAGTAAAATAATTTTGCTACTATGGTTATATATCTATGAAGTTCTTTGTCATGTAACATGTCATCAATCAAATTGGGGTTGTTTTTGCAGAAAGAATCCATTATGTACCTATCATGACAACAAGCTGGTTTGCAGTGGATCAAATGGATTGACAACTCTTCTTTCAAAGTCAAAGCTTGTTTTGCTCATGTGCATTGTGAGCTTGTGGTTTTATGTATAAATGAACAGTAATGGCAAATTTCCTTTTAAGCTTTTGGAGTGAGCGAGTCTGCAGAGGATTCTTTAGTTTTGGATCCTCTTTCACATTGTAAATGGTCTATTCATTTCTTTGCATAAGATTTCTAATAAAAATTTCTTTTTTTGTTTCTCTTATAAGAAGCTATTGGACAAATTCTATGAGGTAAGTACGAAGGACCAACATAATATAGACAAAAACTACAAGATATGGATTTCTACCTAGCTTATTTTAACATAACAATAAACAAAATATGATATTGTTGTAGACCAGTTCCAATGACTAATGGCTAGTACTCAAATAAGGTTATATGTTACGTACAAGATTTTTGGTTCCACCGAGACAAAATTGTGCAACCTATCAAGTCAAGGGTTATTTGAGAGAAGCCTCCAGAATACTCTAGAGTTGTATGGACTTTGTGGAAATATTCTTGAATATTCCTCCCGGATATTTCTTGGAAGATTCTTGAAATAGTTCTTGCATCTAGAAGCTTAACGAGGATTTCTACCATTTTTAGAAGGTTGAATATATATATTTTTTAAACCACAAAAAAAATATGGGAACCCTAACACTGCCGCCGCTAGGGTTTGGAAAACATCCAATTCCTGATATCGCGTGGGATCTAAAAAGGAACCCGACCGGGGGGGGGGGGAGAGCCCGGTAGTGGCGGGGGGATCGGCTCGGCTAGGTGGGAAGGCAGAGCGAGGTGGTTGGACAATGGTAGTCCGGAGGAAGCGTGCGCAATGGGGGGGGCAGCAACTAGAGTCCGCTTGTGGTCATGGCGACCAGGTGGATGGAGATGCGACCAGTGGTGGGGCTAGGCGAGGCATGACGGAGGTCGCGATATCCGATAGATGATTAACCGTGACAGGGGGTGTAGTCAGCTGGGCCGACGGAATATGACAATCTGGAGAGCAATCCTACCTGGGCAATGGGGATGCGCCTCGATAGGTGGATTTGAGACTTTCATAATAACGGAGAAAGGAAAGCAACCGGTGGAAGATCATATACGTGGTAAATCGTGGGCATCATTTTTTTGGGAGGACGATGCGCAGGTTTTGGGGCAGATGCAGTTTATAGCCCCCAAGCGTGTGGGTTATAAGGTCTGGGCAGTATTCACGAAGGCGCATCTAGTAGAGACGACAGAGTACTGTAAAAAAACTGTCGTATTGTATGTTCTTGGCAACTGTCCGTTCTACGGGAAGATTCATACCTATGCTAAGGGGAGCATAAAATATTCTTCTGCGAGAACATCTTTTATTATGTTCGATTCAGGATGAAGGAAGACATGGACACAATCCTACAGGAGGGTTCATGGACGTTTGATGGTAGGCTAATCATCATGAATGCCTGGAGTCAAGAATCAAAGTACGAAAGAAAAGTATTAAAGTCAGTTCCAATCTAGATCCGACTTCCTGAATGGCCGATCAACTATTGGAGCATAGACATGATGATGTTGTGACAAGTATTATTGGTTCACTTATTAAAGCAGATGAAGCGACTACAAAGAGATCCAGATTGGGCTATGCTCGAATCTTTGTTGAGATTGAGGCAGGGAGGGTCCTGCCATAGACCGTCGAGTATGATCTGCCTTCAGAGAGGTATGTCTGCAGCGTGGTAAGTATGAATGGGTCCCACCGGTTTGCCAAATTGTAAGTATTTTGGCCATCTGGCTAGAGATTGCAAGATGGTAGGGGTGCATCAGCCGGGTGATGTAGCAGAGAACATCAACGAGAATGGACAGGAGGGTATGGTGACAGACATCTCCGGTATAGTATCTCGTTTTCCCTTTTTAGGGAGTGTGGCTAAGGAAAACTTGGTGTCGTTCAATCTGGACAGATTGAATCAAGATTCTTTCCTCGTTATGGATTAATTTTTTCGAAATCAAGTCCCACATTCAGCGGATCATGCCTTAAGGAAGGACTCAGCGGCTGAGTCACGAGGGGCCTTTCCATTGGGTTGGTTTTTTTGCTTATTTTTTATGCCACTTGGTTGCTTTTGCGTTAGTTTTATGACTTGCATTTTCTTGAACAGTTTCGATGGATTTCATCATCTTCGTTCTTTGAACTTCGTATTTCGTATCAAACTCTAAGAGGCCAAGGCAAGAAGATATTAATTATCTATTGATGCATACAGGTGATCGAGTAGGCGACACACGAGCAGAGTCTTGAAGATCTCTCATTTCTCTTCCCTGATTCACCAACTTGTGAGTGGCCTTACTTTCGATTAGTTGTCCCTTCTTCCAAGTCTTTATTCTTAATAATCTGATTCGTTTATGCATTTTGATCAACGATACCATAATAATAAAATGAGTGAAGATAAAAATAAGTAGGCTTGAAATACTTAATGTTGTCATACGTGTAAATTCACCGAACGATCATATTGATGTGTGCTTGTCCGCTATACTTGTATCTATTTTATGTTTCAGTTATAGCTAGAACTTATTTATCTATAACTGTGCAATGCGTAGTACATATTTGTAATATGATCACTTGAGCATGTAGACTATATTATCAGAGTATGCCATGAAGTTCATTTTCTTATGTTATCTTGCATGTTTTATTTGATAACTTAGTTTTTAGATGATACGTGGTCAAGGAAAACTTGTGCACAAGAAGAGAGTTTTATGAACGATCATCGTGGCACTTGGACCGCTTCGACCTAGGTAGAATATTTGCTAGTGTAGTCCTAGCATTGGATGGTCGGGACGTCCGCTAAGGGCTAGCTCCCCGAAGTAAAAAGACAGCCGACCATCCCCTTTTCGACCAGTGACTCGCTAGTGTAGTCCTAGCATTGTATATTTAAACTGTGCAAGCTAACTATGTCTTCGTGGCAGCGAAGGACATGGTAAGTTTTGTACAGGTGGTTCAAACGACACAGGTAAAAGTCATCGAGCGTTGGAATATTTTTGTTATGTCATTTACTTTATTTATTATTTGTAACTTGATCTAAGGCAAGTTAGGAAGATCAAATAATAATAATGTTGCATGTTCACATGAATACTATGTTGATTTAGTGTGTTGGTTTAGCTCGTCCTCACCGATACATTTTGATATACTAACCCTTGTTGTAGTAGGTTCTCCGAGCCAAGGCGACGCGACAAGGAGCTGAAGCTTTTCTCCAACCTGTTCACCTTTTGACGTGTTCGTGTTCATGACTTTTGGAGCGCGCATATATACTTCTGGAGCTCGCACATACCCCCTTTTGAAGCTCCAAGGCGATGGTCAAACACGCACCCAAAGTGGTTTATCCTTTAAAATATTACTAAGGTATATAATTTATGGATCGACTATCTCATTTTGAGTCCATCTTGTAAGCCCGTACGGCATCTCTTTACTTTTGAGTCAAGAGTTTGTAACAAAGATGTACATTATCAATAAAAAAAACTTTCTTTGCTTCAATGTGTGTTCTTCTATTTGTGCACTCTGCTGTTGTGTTTCTATATATATCATTATGACTAGGCCTTGTGCGGGTGTACCTTACGCTCGTACGGCATCACGTCCGGGGGACGATTTTTAGTTATACGAAATTAGGACATGACATATTGGTATCAGAGCACAGCTTAAGATCCTTTGACCCTCATGTCAAAAGAGTTTTATTGGAATAATCCAGTCCCTCCTAGTTGAACTCTTAAAATAGCTTAGGAAAAATAAGATACATTCAAACAGTGAGTTTATAATATGTTTGGAGACTAGTGTAAGTTACTTTCTTTTGAAGGAACGACCTTAGAGCCGAACATAGCACCTGCGCAGAGAGCGACTCAAGTCCAGGAGAGCAGTTCCGGCACTTCGGACATCTCTAGAATTCAAACAACTGCACCCTCTGTTGATTCATTCAAATGAATAATATGCTTGATGGAAGCACAACAGAGGCAATCAGAGGTGCGTTAAAGCCAGTTCGAGTCTCGGATTGATACTCTATTTCAGGCACAGTGGACCCAGGCCGAGGCACATCAAAAGTAGATGGACTCTCTATAAATAATTGTGACAACGGTCGTCATGAACAATCACTCTACATCAACGGCCTCTGTGACCATGCCTGTCGTAGCTGAGACCGCGGGACATCAGGAACCTCAACCATCAGACAATAAGGGTTTCATCCTTCAAATATCAAAGTTTAAGAAAATATCTCATTCGACCTTC
Organism: Iris macrosiphon; assembly: GCA_036927795.1. Lineage (NCBI taxonomy): Eukaryota > Viridiplantae > Streptophyta > Magnoliopsida > Asparagales > Iridaceae > Iris > Iris macrosiphon. Next base: position 106,981,560 of record JAYESA010000015.1, on the reverse strand, counting down.
AAGTTTACTGAAGACCTATTTGTGGAGTTAGATTGGCTGGTCGAGCTGGAAGACCACTTTGAAGTGCTTCGCATAGACGAGACGAAGAGAGTCATTTGCACTCAGCTCCAACTCCATTTGAACGTATATGAATGGTAGGATGTGCACAAGCAGTCTATTCTGAGTGAAGATAACAAGGCGACGATCTCTTGGGCCATATTTCGTAAAGCCTTCAAAGATAAGTATCTTCCCCCAGTCGTTTGTCGTGAGAAAGAAGACAAATTTATATAATTCCAGCAAAAAATATGACAGTGCGGCAGTATGCCCCAGAATTCAATAGGCTTGGCAAATTTGCCAAGTCTCATCTCTAAGACACCGAAAGTCGGCCCAAAGATTTAAGATAGGAGTGAGACCTTCCATTCGCCACCACGTTGTCATACCTAAGTATTGAACAGTGTGTGAGTCCCTTAATCACTCCGTCTCCCTAGAGCTGTAATACCCTCCAGTTCGCACTAGCGCTATGTAGAATTTTTATCACAAGCGCTCTAGAAACACATGAGGTAACAACGCGCCCAAGCACTTCAACAACGGCGATTATCATGGTCCAAACCAGGGAGAAACAACAAGCCTTTCTATAACAGGTGCAACCATAGCAGACATCTCACTCGAAACTATCCGTACTGAACGAAGGATGCTTCAAATACGGTCATCTTGGACACATAGCAGTGAACTGTCAGGAAGGAGGACCGAACCAGCACCCGCAACCAAATATTCTACCTCAGAATCATGGTCAAGCACCTCAAGAGAATCAGGCAGCACCACAGAATGCTCAAGGCCGGGTCTATGATCTGACGGGAAGATGCATTCGCTTCAAACATGGTGGTGTCATTATATTGCTTTTTAATAATGTACCTGCTTATTTATTGTTTGATTCTGGTGCCACACATAGTTTTATCTCGGCATATTTTGCCACCCAACATAAGTTTCCTATAACATTGCTAGGCTTAAACCTTAGCATCAACACCCCGACCGGGCATAGATTTGCCTGCTCGCTCAGTCTGCAGAGACGGCTGTATTTGCATCGGAGGGAGAAAATTATCGCTTGATGTGATAGTCCTAGATATTAGAGACTATGACATCATTCTGGGGATTGATTGGCTCGGCACTTCTCGGCCACCATTGATTGCGCGAAGAAGAAAGTCATCTTTCGTCTACCGGCGAAACATAATTTTGCTATGTGTAAAGTCCATTGTTGGGAGTGTCGAATGCCCGCATGGTAATTTCTGTAATGTCTGCTCAACGAATGATACATTCTGGCTATGAAGGGTACTTGGCATCCATTTGAGACATACGACAGGATTATGCAAATGTTGAGTCTACTTTCATTGTGGCAGAATTCTCTGATGTGTTTCCAGACGAGTTGTCTGGCATGACACCCGACCAAGAGATTGAGTTCACCATAGATACATTTCCAGAAACTCGATCAATTTCTAAGGCTTTGTATCGAATGGCTCCTCTTGAGCTAAAAAAGGTAAAAGTTCAACTTCAATAACTGCTTGATCGTGGGTACATCCATCCGAGTGTGTTTTCGTTGGGCATGCATGTGTTGTTTATAAAGAAAAAAAGATAGCTATATGCGGCTCTGCATAGACTATCGCGAGCTGAATAAGACCAATATTCAAAATAATTACCCCCTTCCCAGGATCGATGCCCTATTTGATCAACTACATGGTCTGACCCTATTTTCAAAAATTGGTCTTCGCTCGGGTTATCATTATCTCAAGATCAGGCCGGACGACGTTTCAAAGTCAGCCTTTTGCACTAACTACGGTCATTATAAATTTTTGGTAGTATCATTCTAACTGACCAATGCCCCTGCCGCATTTATGGACTTAATAAATCATGTGTTTCGGTCGTACCTTGACAAGTTTGTAGCAGTATTTATTAATGATATCTTGGTATGTTCGAAGAACATGGAGGAACATCCAGAGAACTTAAGGACCGTGCTACAGACTCTTTGGGACAACAAGCTATACGCAAAATTGAGCAAGTGCGGGTTCTGGCTGAGCAATGTATCTTTTCTCATGCACATCATTTCTGTGGGAGGCATTTCAGTCGATCCAAAGAAAGTTGAATCCATCGTCTAGTGGAAGCGACATGCATCCGTCAGTAAAATTTGAAGCTTCCTCGAGTTAGCGGGCTACTACAGTCGGTTCATCAAGGACTTTTCCAAGTTAGCATCACCTCTGACTCGCCTCACTCATAAGGGAGTCACATTCGATTGGTCTGCCAACTGTGAAGATTTGTTTGAGGAGATAAAGCAGGTCTCATCTCAGCTCCTATACTTGCACTACCCGATGAGACCTCAGGATTCTAGATTTTTACCGATGCGTCAGGGCATGGCTTGGGGTGCATGCTCATGCAACGAGATAGAGTGATAGCATATGCCTCCAGACAGCTGAAGAAACATGAAAAAAAATTATCCTACGCATGACCTGGAACTGGCGGCAATTGTGTTGACGCTAAAATTATTGCGACACTATATCTATGGACTGGCTTGCTAAATTTATACTGACCATAAAAGTCTTAAATACTTATTCACCCAAACGTACCTGAACCTATGATAGCGGCATTGACTAGAATTGATCAACGACTTGACATTCGACTATACGCCTGGCAAAGAAAATATTATAACGGACGCTTTAAGTCAAGTATTTGTGGGATCCCTGTCCGTCGATCGTAGGTTACAAAGAGACTTGGAGGCAATGGGAATTGAACTCTGAATCCGATACCGCAGTACATGAGTGGCTCAGATGCATTTTGTGCCCAACCTGATAGAGAAAGTCACGTCCACCCAGAGAGACGACCCATTCACGAAGAAAATATGTAACCAAATTCTAGTAGGGAAGGTGAAGGACTTTCCAGTGGACTAGAATAGAGTGTTGCGAGTGAAGGGAAGGCTATGCATCCCCAACGATGCAGAAATCAGAAAAGAAATCCTTACAAAAGTGCATTATGCACCCTACATAGTCCATCCTGGGAGCACGAAGATGTATAAAGACCTCTGTACTATCTTCTGGTGGCATGACATGAAGAAGGACGTAGCGCGCTTCGTATCGCAATGCATAACCTGTCAGAGGGTGAAAGTAGAACATAGAGATCAGATGAGGAGATTCAAAATCTTGCTATTCTGGAATAGAAGTGGGAGCACATAAGCATGGACTTTATTGTTAGCTTGCCGAAGACACAATGGGAAAATAATGTCATCTGGATTATTGTCGACTAGTTAACTATGTTAGCGCACTTCATTGCTATTAAAGTTACTTAGAGTATCGATCCCCTCGTTCAGACCTACCTTGATGAGATAGTTCAGTTATACAGAGTGTCAGTTTCAATTGTGTCAGACCGGGATGGACGATTCCTATCACATTTCTAGGAGAGCCTTCAGTCAGCGATGAAAACCAAGTTGAAGTTTAGCTCAGCCTACCACCCTTAAATTGACGGCCAAATAGAACGAGTGAATCAGGTACTCGAAGACATATTGCGTCTCTTTGCGATTGATTCAAAGTCAAGTTGGGACATCCACATACCGTTGGCCAAATTTGTATACAATAATAGTTACCAGTTGTAATGACCTATTCCATTCAAGCGGATAACCGATTCAAATGGCGTAAGTGCAATGACTCGACCCACTTTGCTCTGTGAGAAGACTCGCTTAAGGCAAATAATTTTAGACTTGGCCCTTCAGGAGTTTAAACTTAGACTTTCAAAGGCACGCTCGGAGTATCGCTTGACTAAGGAAAATCATTACTAAGGTGGATGGCTATGATGAACTTGTCTTTGCTTAGCCAACACACATAAAAATATAGAAAATACATCCTAGTCGCTAGGTGAATCACCCCTTGCATGCTAATAAAGAATACAACTGTCACGCCCCAGTCCCAAAATGTCAGGAACTAGGCCACGTGTCACTGGCCAGCTGACACGTCACTAAGGGCTTAATCCACTTTGATGGACCCAAAGGGACGTGCTACGCTGTCCTAAAATACTACAAGTATAGAACAGGTAAAGCTATCTCATCCACAACAAAATGTCAGAAAACAAATGCTGAAATATATATATAACTGAGTCTGATACAGTACACAACTGGTGAGATTACAAGCCTACTACAAAAACTGATAATAGCGCAGAAAAATCAAATAGACTAAGCAGTGTCTATCTGATCAAAACATCTCCATCTCTAGGTAGCAGCATCTAGGGTCAAGCCTACTCTGAGGGTGTCTCCTCGAGCTCCTCCTCAGTAGCACATCTGGCCTCCTGATCAGGCCCGTACACTGTGGGGTAGAAAGCCTCATCTAGATCTGGCAAGGAACCAGGTCCTCAGTGGGACGTAACAAGATACAGAAAAATGACATGCCATGTAATGTAAAAATACTGAATAAAGAAATAAAATAAATACAGGGTACTAACCATACTAAGTGAAAATGCAAGTAAAGATCCAGTATTACGTATGGGAATGTGTGGCTAGACATACGCTGACGTAATTCACCAATCGTGGCGACTGGCTAGTATAGGTGTCGTATGCCCCCGACTCAGGGAACTCTGCAATCGACCATCATTGGTACGAAGGTATAAAACATTATTGGAGGGGGGTGTCCCATACGTCAACTAGTTATCTTTCCCATCCCAATGAATCTAAATGTCAAATCGTACATTTCCTAATTTATTCTAATCCGTGATGCGGGTCACACGTACTGGTAGCTAACCAAAATACGCAGCTCACATCCATATATGTAAATGCAACCATGTTGCGTGTTTCCGTGATAGGGTTTAGGAGAATATATTAGGATATTCTCTCAGCTGTTGGTGAGTCTGTAATATCATGTCAACATAACAGTTGACTGTACCCAAGGCAGTCTCAGGTGGTCATGGTATATGAATTTCAGAAGCAAGAAGCATATAACAATATTTGAGAATTTAAACATTTAACTTGGCAAGGTATACTTGCCTACTCCCTGATAGTGTTGAAACCCTGATTTTACAGTCAGTTGTGAAGGTGCTGGTGACAGGGGGTCACTAGCTGTGCTGAAGTTGGTTTCTGTTAAAACAGATAGGTTTCGTGAATATCCAGGCTGTAATATAAAACATATATATATATATATATACATATATATAGTATAGATATATATATATTTAGTAGGCATAGATATAATATATATATAATAGTATATATATATAGAATAGATAAATGCAGGCAATAATATATATAGTAGCAGTGTATATCCACTGCGATAATATAGTATTATAATATTATCAGGGTGTATCCTCTGATATATAATATTATAGATAAATTGAGATGACAGGGCAGAATTAAAATACATATATACTCAGGGTATATCCACTGATTGATATATATATATATATAGGCAAATTGAAATAACAGGACAGTAATTAAATACATATATATAATATATGTATTATAGTATATAGTATAGTATATATATAGATAATAAAAGAAATTGACAGTGCAATAATTTAATATGTATATAAATATAAATAAAAGACAATGCAGGAATTTAAAATACATAAGTATAGGTACTGTATTATCCAGTACAATATATTTACTATAAATTGAAATGACATTTGCAAGAATATAATATAAATAATTAAGCTGTATTATCCAGCATATTTAATATATATATATAGATAATATATATATATAGATATATATATATATAATATAATATAGGTGCAGGAAATTAAATGCAGAAAATAAATAAATGGAAAAAATGCATAGAATAATATATATGTTATATACCAATTATATAAATATATGTATACACATATATTTATATATTTTAACAGAATTAAATATATACATAATAGTAATTATGTTATAATATATTCATATATACATATATATATATTCATATATACATATATAATTATATATGTATAGTATATAATATATATATACATAAGTATATAAAGTATAATATATATTATATAATATATACTGTATAATAGTATATATATTAAAACATAATATATATATAGATATATATATAAATATACATAGTATTTATACATATATATATACATATATATATATACATATATATACATATATTATATACATATACTCATGTATTAGAGATTATTTATGTATTTATGTATAGTATAGGTATATATACCTTTACAGATGGCAAGGGGGGTCCCACGCGGTGCTGCCGGCGGGAGGACGGCGGCGGAGCTGGCCGGAGGCGGCCGGAGGAGCAGCAGCAGTGGCAGTGGCCACTGGCAGCAGCAGCAGCAGTTGTAGCTTGCGGAGGCGCTGGCCGGCGGAGGAGCGGCGGAGGTGGCCGGGCAGGCGGAGGGTTCAGTAGAGGGGAGGTCGGCGGTGAGGTTGGTGGTGGTGGCGGGGGTCTACGGTGGTGGTGGTGGCGGGTAGAGGCGTCGGGGAGAGCAGCAGCAGCAGCTAGGGTTAGGGAAGGGTGGCTGCTGCGGGGGCTAGGGCGGTCGGAGGCGGTGACGTGGAGGGCTGAGGTGGTGGTGGTAGGTAGGGGAGGTCGGGGCGAAGGGTTTGGGTAGGGTGGCGGTGGTCGGCGACGGCCGTAGGCGGCGGGGGAAGGTGGTTCGGGTGGAGGTGGTACTGTGGTCAGTGAGGAGATGAGGGAGTTGCGGGGGCTGTAGCAGCCGGAGCAGGGCGGCGCCGGCGGTGGTGCTTGGCCGGAGGGAAGAGGGTAGGGTGGCGAAGGGCTGGGCCGAGTTTGGCCGGAGGCGGTGGTCGGAGGTGGCCGGAGGGAAGGGTTGTAGGTGATTTGAATAGAAGGGTTAGGGTTTATATAGGATTTTGCCTAATGGCAATGTTGTAAATATTTAGAAGTTCAGGGGTATTTTGGTATTTTGATATTTTTAGGATATTTTCCAGCAGAAATTTCTGGATGTTATGGTGGGTCCTACCCACCTATGGTCTAGCCAATAGGATTTGGCCACCTAGCATGCAATTTGCATATAAACCCCTAACTTTTCAAATATTGCATAATTGCATAAAAATTGTATTTTGCGTAATTTCGCAATTTACCTGATTTTAAATACTGATTTCCTTAAATTCTAAATTGTACAAAAATGAGGGAATTAGCTGGGGAAAAATATTTTGGACAGTGTGGAGTGATTCTGGGCAGGTGCAGGGTCTGATATTGCAGGTGATACAGTCATCGTATTTATTATTTAATAAATACTGCGCACGGTGTTCACTAATTATTTAGAGGCTATTAGAGTCATAATTTCTCTACGGTGTCAAAACGATAATTGAAGTATAATTAGAGTAGAATATTATCGTATTTTTGGTTGGGCAATCAGGTGCCTACTGGTCCTCAAATCTCTAAGGGTACAGAGATGGGTAAAGAGCAGAAAATTAAATAGGAAATAAATACATACGTTTGTAACGATATTTGTGCGACTAAAACGAAGCATCAAACGAGGTTTCTGGAAGTTGCACAGAATACAGAAAAAGTAGTCTGACTAGTCTAGAGCAGGAATGTGAAATTTGTTTAGGGTTAACAGCTAGTGTGATGCCCTAGTCAATTGTGTAATGAACAGGTGCACAATCAATATAATATATAATAAATAAAATTTTAAAAAGTTGCACTAATTCTAATTAGTCAAAATTAATCCTAAATTATTGAAATTTGGTCGAGGGAGTTTACAATCTACCCTCCTTAGAATATTTTGTCCTTGAAATAAAAACAACCACATAATGAGAATGAAAAAGGACATATGATGATTAAGAAAGATTGAATTTGAAATATTGGACATACCCTGGTTTGGAAATAGGTGGGGATAACTCTGACGAATATCCTCTTCTCGTTCCCAGGTGGATTCACCTGGTGCATGATGTCTCCATGCAACACGAACGAGAGGAATAGTCTGGCCTCGCAACACTTTCTCGCTACGGTCCAGAATCTCTACAGGCTCCTCCTGATAAGATAAGCTTGGCCCGATGGTGATCTCTGAATAGTCTAGCACATGACTCGGGTCTGGAATGTACCTTCTCAGCTGAGATACGTGGAAGACGTCATGTACTCCCTCCAAAGTCTGAGGTAGAGCTAGTCTGTAAGCAACTTCTCCGACGCGATCTAGCACATCGAAGGGTCCAATGTACCTTGGACTTAGCTTCCCTCTTCCTCCAAATCTGATAGTTCCTCTAGTAGGTGAGATCTTTAAGAACACATGCTCCCCTACTTGGAACTCTAGAGGTCGTCGGTGAATGTTGGCCCAGTGCTTCTGCCTGTCTTGTGCAGCTCGTAGGTGTCCCTGGATCTTCTTTACTTTCTCCACCGTACGAATAATCAGTTCTGGTCCCAAGATCTGTCTCTCGCCAACATCGCTCCAGCATACTGGGGAACGACATTTCCTTCCATACAAAGCTTCAAAGGGAGCCATTTGAATGCTCGCTTGATAGCTGTTGTTGTAGGAAAATTCTACCAGGTGTAGATGATCTTCCCATGATCCGCTGAAATCAAGCATGCAGGCTCTCAGCATATCTTCAAGTGTCTGGATGGTGCGTTCTGATTGGCCATCTGTTTGTGGGTGATACGAGGTGCTGAACTTGAGGCGGGTACCAAGACTTTCTTGCATACTTCGCCAAAAGTAAGATGTAAATCTCGTATCTCTGTCAGATACTATGCTGACTAGCACTCCATGCAGACGCACTATCTCCTTCATGTACATGTCCGCCAAGACTTCTGTGGATTGCCCGACTCTAAAAGGTAGAAAATGAGCAGCCTTAGTGAGTCTGTCTACAATTACCCAGACAGCATTACGACCACTAGGACTTCTTAGGAAGCCCGTAACAAAGTCCATCGTAATGTGTTCCCATTTCCACTCGGGTATTGGGAGGGGTTGAAGTAGACCGGCAGATCTCTGATGCTCAGCCTTGACTTGCTGACACACCAGACATTTGGCCACAAAGCGTGCTATCTCCCGCTTCATTCCATGCCACCAGTAATATTGCCGCAGATCTCTGTACATCTTTGTGCCTCCTGGATGTATAGAGTATACTGAGCTATGAGCTTCTGACATCAGCTCATTACAAAGTTCTCCATTTGGAACATAAAGACGATTTCCACATCTTAGAGTCCCATCTTCGTGTATGCGACAACCGGTCTGGAGTCCAGCTTCTGTTCTCTGTCGAAGCCTCTGAAATCTTGCATCTGCTGGTAGAGCAGCTTTGATTCTTTCCACCAAGGTTGATTGCAGCTGGTAGTTTGATAAGCGACCATCAATTCCTGGCACAATGATCTCTATTCCCAACTTTGCTAGATCTCTCAGTAGATCTGGTTGGGTGATCATAAAGAATGCCGAGGGTTTTCTGCTTAGAGCATCTGCCACCATATTAGCTTTCCCTGGATGGTACTGTAGATCAATTTCGAAATCCGCCATTACTTCGAGCCATCGTCTTTGTCTCAGATTTAGGTCCTTCTGGGTGTAGACGTACTTCAAACTTTTATGATCGGTGAATATCTCCACTCTTTCGCCATATAGATAGTGTCTCCATAGCTTCAGGGCGAAGATGACTGCGGCAAGCTCCAGATCGTGAGTGGGGTAATTCTTCTCATGAGTCCTCAACTGTCTTGAGGCATAAGCTACAACTTTCCCATGTTGCATTAAGACACAACCAAATCCTTTTCCGGATGCATCGCTATATATGACGAAACCTCCGGATCCAGATGGTATAGTCAAAATGGGAGCTGTAGTCAGACGCTTCTTCAAGTCATCAAAAGCTGTCTGGCAATCTTCAGTCCATATGAATTCCTGCTCCTTGCGAGTAAGACGGGTAATCGGCTCCGCGATTCTTGCAAAGTTTTCTACGAACCTCCGGTAATATCCGGCAAGTCCTAGAAAGCTTCTCACCTCTGAGACGTTGGTCGGGGTTGGCCACGTCTCCACAGATGAGATCTTTGCTGGGTCTACCGAGATGCCTTCTCCTGTGATAACGTGTCCAAGAAATGCGACACGGTCCAGGAAGAATTCACACTTGCTCATCTTAGCATAAAGGCTCTCCCGTCTCAGCGTCTCTAATACCAACCTTAAGTGCTCTTCATGCTCCTCGTGGCTTTTTGAATACACCAGAATGTCGTCGATGAAGACTACCACGAACTGGTCCAGATATTGGTGGAAGACTCGGTTCATCAGGTTCATGAATACAGCAGGTGCATTAGTCAATCCAAACGGCATCACCAGAAATTCGTAATGACCATAACGAGTTCTGAATGCTGTCTTTGGAATGTCTTCTCTTCGTACCTTGACTTGATGGTAGCCTGATCTCAAGTCTATCTTCGAGAATACTACGGCTCCTGTTAGTTGATCGAACAGGTCGTCAATTCTCGACAAAGGGTACTTGTTTTTGATTGTCAGAGCGTTGAGGGCTCTGTAATCAATGCACATGCGATATGTTCCGTCCTTCTTTGGTACAAACAACACTGGTGCTCCCCAGGGTGATGCACTAGGACGAACAAATCCTTTGATCTGTAGTTCCTCCAGTTGAAGCTTCAGCTCGTCAAGCTCCTTCTTCGCCAGTCGGTATACATTGGAGGATACTGGTGCAGCTCCGGGTATCAGCTCAATAATGAACTCCACTTCTCTGTCAGGCGGTAGGCCTGGCAATTCTTCTGGAAATACGTCCTCGAACTCTGCTACAATTGAGGGAAGTGCTGTCTCCATCGCCATGTAAGCTCTAGGAGTCTGGCCTACTCCTTGCTCGATGGTTCCACGGACATATTCGAACTCTGGGTGATCTGGGGGTCTAAAGATAACACTACCCTTTCGGCAGTCTAGGATAGCATTATTCTGGCTTAGCCAGTCCATGCCTAAGACAACATCGAAATTTGGCATTGGAAGTACCAAAAATCGCGCTCTTAGTCCTCTACTACAAACAACTACTGGGCAGGTTTTGATAATGTTGGTAACTGGAACAATACCTCCTCCAGTAAGTATTTTCCAACACTTGGGTAGCGGCGAAGTAGATAGTTTGTGCATGGCTACGAATCTACTGGATATGAAAGACAAAGTAGCCCCAGAATCGAATAATACAGTTGCAGGTAATGATGCAACTAAAATGGTACCTGTTATAGTTTCCCCTTCAGGTTCTTCTGCAACGGCAGCTAACGCAAAGGCTTGTCCCTGCCTTTGTCCTCCGACTTATGGTCTGGCCTTGAACTGGGCCTCCTGAGTAGGCAAGGGTGCTCCTCGCTGATATCCTCCTGAGGTGGAGGGAAGCATCTTCTGAGTTTGAGCTCCTGGCTTCTGCCCTTGCTGAGGTGCTGCATCTCTACGTTGTGGGCAGTCTTTGGCCATATGATTTCTAGCTCCACATAGCAGGCATAATCCCAACTTTTTTCTACAGTCATTGGCAAAATGCCCCTTCTTGCCACAAAAGTGACAAATCGGGAGCTCCCTCTTCTGGTAAGGTCCCGTCGTCTGTTGCGTCTGATATTGGGGACGACGTATAGGTCCTCCTGCTCCGTGCTGATTCTTGGTCGGGAAGGTTGGATTTGAGCGTCTGGCTCCTCGGCCAATGGCTTCTTGCTCCCTGGCTTCGGTAAGAACCTCGTTGTAGGAGATTCTCGACTGCGTTGTTGTGTGCCTCTGAAGCTCTTGGTTAAGGCCATGGTGGAATCTTTTAGCCTTCTTCAGCTCGTTCGGGATCAGATCAGTACCGAAACGACTTAGTCTGCTAAACTCCGCGTCGTAGGCATCTACCGTCATGTTTCCTTGCTCCAGGTGCAGGAACTGGGAGTATAGGGCATTCTGGACTGTCTCTGGAAAGTACTTGGCGTTGAAATGCTCCAGGAATTGTTGCCAAGTTTGGTCTTTGCCGACGCTGCGCTCTATGGATTCCCACCAGTGATGGGCGTTGCCAAGAAGTTGGCCCCTCACAGCGGTCATCCATAGGTCGGGAGTGAGTTGCGATCCTTCTAGCAGCATTTCGGTGTTGGAGATCCAATCGGAGATCTCTTCAGGAGTCTCGTTGCCTTTGAAATCCCTCGGGCTTATTTGACGGAAGCCTCGAACTGTGCCCGCTGGTAGGACAGGTACGGGTGTCGGAGTAGTAGTTCTCTCCAAAGCCGTCATCAACGTCTGTCGCAGAGCTTCAGTTTGCTGCCACTGAGACTGTCTCAGGGCCTCAGTTTGTTGCCACTGGTTCTGCAACATAGTCTGGAGAAACTGCAACATTTGAGTTTGACCCTCAAGTTGTGGCATCTGGATAGGCAAGGCTGGAGGTGGAGACAAAGGTGTCTCTGCACGTGGAGTTGGTGTCGTCTCCTGGCTAGAATTCTGGTGATTGGATGGAGTTCCTTGGGCACTTGGCGAAGGGTCTGTTGCTTGGTCAGCCCCATTATTCGCAAGTTTCCCGGGTATGTCCATATTTCTGAGGAAAATAGGATAATTAGAAAACACAAAAGAGATAAATAATGATAATCAAGCAAGATGCAATAATAGAATTTGTAAGGATGGTGTCAGTGTGGATGAGACCTATTATTTCTATCCTATTGCAGGCTTTGCTGGGCATGTCATCATACCTACTAGCAAATAAAACTGGACCTGCATGGGCCACCACTAAAACCATGTCACGCCCCAGTCCCAAAATGTCAGGAACTAGGCCACGTGTCACTGGCCAGCTGACACGTCACTAAGGGCTTAATCCACTTTGATGGACCCAAAGGGACGTGCTACGCTGTCCTAAAATACTACAAGTATAGAACAGGTAAAGCTATCTCATCCACAACAAAATGTCAGAAAACAAATGCTGAAATATATATATAACTGAGTCTGATACAGTACACAACTGGTGAGATTACAAGCCTACTACAAAAACTGATAATAGCGCAGAAAAATCAAATAGACTAAGCAGTGTCTATCTGATCAAAACATCTCCATCTCTAGGTAGCAGCATCTAGGGTCAAGCCTACTCTGAGGGTGTCTCCTCGAGCTCCTCCTCAGTAGCACATCTGGCCTCCTGATCAGGCCCGTACACTGTGGGGTAGAAAGCCTCATCTAGATCTGGCAAGGAACCAGGTCCTCAGTGGGACGTAACAAGATACAGAAAAATGACATGCCATGTAATGTAAAAATACTGAATAAAAAAATAAAATAAATACAGGGTACTAACCATACTAAGTGAAAATATAAGTAAAGATCCAGTATTACGTATAGGAATGTGTGGCTAGACATACGCTGACGTAATTCACCAATCGTGGCGACTGGCTAGTATAGGTGTCGTATGCCCCCGACTCAGGGAACTCTGCAATCGACCATCATTGGTACGAAGGTATAAAACATTATTGGAGGGGGGTGTCCCATACGTCAACTAGTTATCTTTCCCATCCCAATGAATCTAAATGTCAAATCGTACATTTCCTAATTTATTCTAATTCGTGATGTGGGTCACACGTACTGGTAGCTAACCAAAATACGCAGCTCACATCCATATATGTAAATGCAACCATGTTGCGTGTTTCCGTGATAGGGTTTAGGAGAATATATTAGGATATTCTCTCAGCTGTTGGTGAGTCTGTAATATCATGTCAACATAACAGTTGACTGTACCCAAGGCAGTCTCAGGTGGTCATGGTATATGAATTTCAGAAGCAAGAAGCATATAACAATATTTGAGAATTTAAACATTTAACTTGGCAAGGTATACTTGCCTACTCCCTGATAGTGTTGAAACCCTGATTTTACAGTCAGTTGTGAAGGTGCTGGTGACAGGGGGTCACTAGCTGTGCTGAAGTTGGTTTCTGTTAAAACAGATAGGTTTCGTGAATATCCAGGCTGTAATATAAAACATATATATATATATACATATATATAGTATAGATATATATATATTTAGTAGGCATAGATATAATATATATATAATAGTATATATATATAGAATAGATAAATGCAGGCAATAATATATATAGTAGCAGTGTATATCCACTGCGATAATATAGTATTATAATATTATCAGGGTGTATCCTCTGATATATAATATTATAGATAAATTGAGATGACAGGGCAGAATTAAAATACATATATACTCAGGGTATATCCACTGATTGATATATATATATATATATATATATATATATATATAGGCAAATTGAAATAACAGGACAGTAATTAAATACATATATATAATATATGTATTATAGTATATAGTATAGTATATATATAGATAATAAAAGAAATTGACAGTGCAATAATTTAATATGTATATAAATATAAATAAAAGACAATGCAGGAATTTAAAATACATAAGTATAGGTACTGTATTATCCAGTACAATATATTTACTATAAATTGAAATAACATTTGCAAGAATATAATATAAATAATTAAGCTGTATTATCCAGCATATTTAATATATATATATAGATAATATATATATAGATATATATATATATAATATAATATAGGTGCAGGAAATTAAATGCAGAAAATAAATAAATGGAAAAAATGCATAGAATAATATATATGTTATATACCAATTATATAAATATATGTATACACATATATTTATATATTTTAACAGAATTAAATATATACATAATAGTAATTATGTTATAATATATTCATATATACATATATATATATTCATATATACATATATAATTATATATGTATAGTATATAATATATATATACATAAGTATATAAAGTATAATATATATTATATAATATATACTGTATAATAGTATATATATTAAAACATAATATATATATAGATATATATATAAATATACATAGTATTTATACATATATATATACATATATATATATACATATATATACATATATTATATACATATACTCATGTATTAGAGATTATTTATGTATTTATGTATAGTATAGGTATATATACCTTTACAGATGGCAAGGGGGGTCCCACGCGGTGCTGCCGGCGGGAGGACGGCGGCGGAGCTGGCCGGAGGCGGCCGGAGGAGCAGCAGCAGTGGCAGTGGCCACTGGCAGCAGCAGCAGCAGTTGTAGCTTGCGGAGGCGCTGGCCGGCGGAGGAGCGGCGGAGGTGGCCGGGCAGGCGGAGGGTTCAGTAGAGGGGAGGTCGGCGGTGAGGTTGGTGGTGGTGGCGGGGGTCTACGGTGGTGGTGGTGGCGGGTAGAGGCGTCGGGGAGAGCAGCAGCAGCAGCTAGGGTTAGGGAAGGGTGGCTGCTGCGGGGGCTAGGGCGGTCGGAGGCGGTGACGTGGAGGGCTGAGGTGGTGGTGGTAGGTAGGGGAGGTCGGGGCGAAGGGTTTGGGTAGGGTGGCGATGGTCGGCGACGGCCGTAGGCGGCGGGGGAAGGTGGTTCGGGTGGAGGTGGTACTGTGGTCAGTGAGGAGAGGAGGGAGTTGCGGGGGCTGTAGCAGCCGGAGCAGGGCGGCGCCGGCGGTGGTGCTTGGCCGGAGGGAAGAGGGTAGGGTGGCGAAGGGCTGGGCCGAGTTTGGCCGGAGGCGGTGGTCGGAGGTGGCCGGAGGGAAGGGTTGTAGGTGATTTGAATAGAAGGGTTAGGGTTTATATAGGATTTTGCCTAATGGCAATGTTGTAAATATTTAGAAGTTCAGGGGTATTTTGGTATTTTGATATTTTTAGGATATTTTCCAGCAGAAATTTCTGGATGTTATGGTGGGTCCTACCCACCTATGGTCTAGCCAATAGGATTTGGCCACCTAGCATGCAATTTGCATATAAACCCCTAACTTTTCAAATATTGCATAATTGCATAAAAATTGTATTTTGCGTAATTTCGCAATTTACCTGATTTTAAATACTGATTTCCTGAAATTCTAAATTGTACAAAAATGAGGGAATTAGCTGGGGAAAAATATTTTGGACAGTGTGGAGTGATTCTGGGCAGGTGCAGGGTCTGATATTGCAGGTGATACAGTCATCGTATTTATTATTTAATAAATACTGCGCACGGTGTTCACTAATTATTTAGAGGCTATTAGAGTCATAATTTCTCTACGGTGTCAAAACGATAATTGAAGTATAATTAGAGTAGAATATTATCGTATTTTTGGTTGGGCAATCAGGTGCCTACTGGTCCTCAAATCTCTAAGGGTACAGAGATGGGTAAAGAGCAGAAAATTAAATAGGAAATAAATACATACGTTTGTAACGATATTTGTGCGACTAAAACGAAGCATCAAACGAGGTTTCTGGAAGTTGCACAGAATACAGAAAAAGTAGTCTGACTAGTCTAGAGCAGGAATATGAAATTTGTTTAGGGTTAACAGCTAGTGTGATGCCCTAGTCAATTGTGTAATGAACAGGTGCACAATCAATATAATATATAATAAATAAAATTTTAAAAAGTTGCACTAATTCTAATTAGTCAAAATTAATCCTAAATTATTGAAATTTGGTCGAGGGAGTTTACAACAACGCACCTAGCTAAGGGAATAATCCCATATTATATTGTTTGTGTTAGAACATGGAACTAAAACTTGGCTTAAAGTTGGACCCTCATGCTAGTAGTATCCGCTAATGCTTCGAGTGGATCATTATATACTCTTTGTGGTACATTGCTTCACATATTTACACTGCTCGTCTCATGGACTATGTCGTCCGATATGTCACTATGTGGTTTCACTCCCCGTACTACCCCTTAGACCCGTTCTTATGTAATCGCTTATGTTTGTAAGTAAGGCTATGTCGCATGGTTCCTTATGTTTATGCCTTAACACCATTTTAATGCTTGCCTGCTTTACATATTCGCTATGCTTGTGTAATTTTATGCCACAACTAAGTAACACTATCCATGTCTTGCATTCATCTAGTTAGCCGGAAGACTATCAAATAGCTCATTCCGTGCAATATGAACCAGAAAGTATTTAGGATCTTTAGGTCGCCAAGGCATTTCTTAAACTAAGGGATTTGCATCATGTCAAGGAAAGCAAGAATCATGGGTTCATGGAGCAAGACTCAATCAGGTATTCGGATCCTTGGTAGTCTCTCTCGAGTGGGCGAGATGGTATATATGACTCGAGTACCTATTGCTACATCCATCTTCGCCCAAAATATGGAGATAAAATAGGTCTCATCTCAGCTCCTATACTTGCACTACCCGATGAGACCTCAGGATTCTAGATTTTTACCGATGCGTCAGGGCATGGCTTGGGGTGCATGCTCATGCAACGAGATAGAGTGATAGCATATGCCTCCAGACAGCTGAAGAAAAATGAAAAAAAATTATCCTACGCATGACCTGGAACTGGCGGCAATTGTGTTGACGCTAAAATTGTTGTGACACTATATCTATGGACTGGCTTGCTAAATTTACACTGACCATAAAAGTCTTAAATACTTATTCACCCAAATGTACCTGAACCTATGATAGCGGCATTGACTAGAATTGATCAACGACTTGACATTCGACTATACGCCTGGCAAAGAAAATATTATAACGGACGCTTTAAGTCGAGTATTTGCGGGATCCCTGTCCGTCGATCGTAGGTTACAAAGAGACTTGGAGGCAATGGGAATTGAACTCTGAATCCGATACCGCAGTGCATGAGTGGCTCAGATGCATTTTGTGCCTAACCTGATAGAGAAAGTCACGTCCACCCAGAGAGACGACCCATTCACGAAGAAAATATGTGAGCAAATTCTAGTAGGGAAGGCGAAGGACTTTCCAGTGGACTAGAATAGAGTGTTGCGAGTGAAGGGAAGGCTATGCATCCCCAACGATGCAGAAATCAGAAAAGAAATCCTTACAGAAGTGCATTATGCACCCTACATAGTCCATCCTGGGAGCACGAAGATGTATAAAGACCTCTGTACTATCTTTTGGTGGCATGACATGAAGAAGGACGTAGCGCGCTTCGTGTCGCAATGCATAACCTGTCAGAGGGTGAAAGTAGAACATAGAGACCAGATGAGGAGATTCAAAATCTTGCTATTCTGGAATAGAAGTGGGAGCACATAAGCATGGACTTTATTGTTAGCTTGCTGAAGACACAATAGAAAAATAATGTCATCTGGGTTATCGTCGAATAGTTAACTATGTTAGCGCACTTCATTGCTATTAAAGTTACTTAGAGTATCGATCCCCTCGTTCAGACCTACCTTGATGAGATAGTTCAGTTACACAGAGTGTCAGTTTCAATTATGTCAGACCGGGATGGATGATTCCTATCACATTTCTAGGAGAGCCTTCAGTCAGCGATGAAAACCAAGTTGAAGTTTAGCTCAGCCTACCACCCTTAAGTTGACGGCCAAATAGAACGAGTGAATCAGGTACTCGAAGACATATTGCATCTCTGTGCGATTGATTCAAAGTCAAGTTGGGACGTCCACATACCGTTGGCCAAATTTGCATACAATAATAGTTACCAGTTGTAATGACCTATTCCGTTCAAGCGGATAACCGATTCAAACGGCGTAAGTGCAATGACTCGACCCACTTTGCTCTGTGAGAAGACTCGCTTAAGGCAAATAATTTTAGACTTGGCCCTTCAGGAGTTTAAACTTAGACTTTCAAAGGCGCGCTCGGAGTATCGCTTGACTAAGGAAAATCATTACTAAGGTGGATGGCTATGATGAACTTGTCTTTGCTTAGCCAACACACATAAAAATATAGAAAATACATCCTAGTCGCTAGGTGAATCACCCCTTGCATGCTAATAAAGAATACAACGCACCTAGCTAAGGGAATAATCCCATATTGTATTATTTGTGTTAGAACATGGAACTAAAACTTGGCTTAAAGTTGGACCCTCATGCTAGTAGTATCCGCTAATGCTTCGAGTGGATCATTATATACTCTTTGTGGTACATTGCTTCACATGTTTACACTGCTCGTCTCATGGACTATGCCGTCCGATATGTCACTATGTGGTTTCACTCCCCGTACTACCCCTTAGACCCGTTCTTGTGTAATCGCTTATGTTTGTAAGTAAGGCTATGTCGCATGGTTCCTTATGTTTATGCCTTAACACCATTTTAATGCTTACCTGCTTTACATATTCGCTATGCTTGTATAATTTTATGCCACAACTAAGTAACACTATCCATGTCTTGCATTCATCTAGTTAGCCGAAAGACTATCAAATAGCTCATTCCGTGCAATATGAACCAGAAAGTATTTAGGATCTTTAGGTCGCCAAGGCATTTCTTAAACTAAGGGATTTGCATCATGTCAAGGAAAGCAAGAATCATCGGTTCATGGAGCAAGACTCAATCAGGTATTCGGATCCTTGGTAGTCTCTCTCGAGTGGGCGAGATGGTATATATGACTCGAGTACCTATTGCTACATCCATCTTTGCCCAAAAGACTACGCATCATCCAATAGCTAAGTAAATCAAGATTGAACATGTCACATCATGAATCAGTAAGACTAGAGACTTGCATGGTAAAGACAACTCGTGCACGAGGTAATAACATGGATTCCTCGGACGATCGTCGCGGCACCGAAATCGTATCGTCCTAGGAGAAATATAGGTATTTCATAACCAAATCAGTAGGATGCTCCCCAGTTTGGGGTGAAGCAATATATTCAGTGGTCGGACCCTTGGTAGTGCATCCTACACTTGGATAACCCGTCTGACTCTAATATATATGGTAGTCTCTTCATGTTTTTTCGGGATGGTGGGTAACGCCCATGCATCTTACGCTATGCCTCATCTCCGTCCAAGACTATGCATCATCCTTTATGGCTAAGCCAGTGACCTCATGTTCATATTGATAAGTAATCTTCGCTTAGCGGTAATCCGCATGCGAGTTATTGTATCACTTATAGAATCTGAAACACCTAAACAGATATGAGTATAAGACTTGTACATATTTGAACCCTTGAACCACTTATGTAATACATCTAATAATCCATGTAACTCGTGCACCCGAATAAAAAATACGCCCATAACACTTGTGTTTGCATATACGATTCCGTAGATTTTATTAAATATATTTATGTTTGGTTTAACTTGGATTTATCTTTGGGCATGGAAGGACAAATAGTAAGTTGGTAAGTATCACCGTATTTCTCTTATATCGCACGACGTACTGCCACACAAGTTAGGCTTTTTATTATGCCATAAAACTGATCCTAAGGCAAGAATAGAAAGACAACTTAATAGATAGTGCATAGAACCTATATAACGTATTTTGATTTATTTAGTGGGCGAGAAGCCTCCCCACCAGTGCATTCATATACTAATAATCCACCAAATTGCTTGCAGGGTGCAAAAGAACCTCGTTCGGTGTAAAAACCCTTTCGTTCGTGCTAAGCTGTAGAGTTTGCTCTAGAGCCTTGGAGCATTGCATCCGGAGCTAAAGCACATATACAGGACATAATATTGCAATATCGCCTATGTATTATTCCACAATTGTAGCCACTTGGTACACTTTTATTATTTTGAGAGAGAGGACTTAAGCAACTTGTAATCTCGGCCTAGCGCCGCTTGTAATATTGATTCAATATCATTAAAGTGCTTGTTATACTTCCATACTTGTGTTATTCAATTCTTCCGCTATGACGACTCTATGAACTTGTTCTCTATCGTCACTACAATTTTTTATTCTGCTGCACTCAGACTATCTGTACGACTTTGTGGATTAGTTATTTTATCGCTTGTTCGAATCATGACCTTGCACGGGCACAGCTTGTGCTCGTGCAGCATCACATCCAGATAGGAACAATCGTCCTATGGGAGCACTAGCACGGTGATTTGTGCCTAACAGGGACGGCCGATTCTGCGGGAGATTGGGGCATGACATAATTATATCAGAGCACGGCTTTACGCCCTTGTACTTTATATCGATTATCTCAGCTTTTGAAAGCTCGTTCGTGGGTTATGTACAAAACACTCTCTCTCATTGAACCATTGTGATATTCCAATCAATGTGTCTAAATTTTTTTAAAAGTAAATGTGAATGATATGATTGTTTGTTCGAATAATATGCGAAGATCCTTGTTTCAACTTGTGTTTGACTTCATGGGAATAGACTCGTGTTTAAATTTACAAGTTATGTGCGAACCTAAATACCTATACGTGATTACTAAGATGGTTATTGTACAAGATAGTATATCATTTGGATGGATAGATATGCATACAGCCTTTCGGCTAAGTTGTATGGAGTATTGTGCGCCAAAATTCTTTGGTGCGAGCTAGTTTGTGAGTGAGATTGATATATCTTTCAGATAAGGATAAGTCAGACTTAGAATGGCAACCGATAGAAATATTATCAGATTATCGCTAAGGCGAATATAGAGGATCGTGCTTGGATTTTGAGAAATAGT
The DNA here is from genome assembly GCA_036927795.1 of Iris macrosiphon. Classification (NCBI taxonomy): domain Eukaryota; kingdom Viridiplantae; phylum Streptophyta; class Magnoliopsida; order Asparagales; family Iridaceae; genus Iris; species Iris macrosiphon. The sequence goes on along the minus strand of JAYESA010000015.1, from coordinate 106,960,295 downwards.
TTGGACGGTAGTTTGTGTCGGCAGATACAAATCAAAATATGGTTTACTTGGATGACTATCAATTGAGGTATATATGAGACTAAGATTTATTGAGGCAACGGTTAGGTATCAAGCAGGAGTTCTAAGAAACGACTTGATGAATATACGAGTAAGTGATGCGAATACGATTGGGGAATTAATTGGATGACTTGAATCCTGTGTAGTGTATTTATCGTCTTAGAAATGTTCGAGCGAATCTTAGATTTCAGGATAGCAACGAATCTAGCAACAGGGAGATAAGGCTTATATCGATAAGGGATTCAAGGAAATGAAATTAATATCTTGGTCGTGAAAACTTGGTGGATCGTACGTATAATTTTGGATTGAATCAAACGGATTAAAACTTGAGTAGGATATCGCTCGATTGAAGTTAGCTTGAGAATCAATATTATGGTTTTAAATTTATAGACTTAATATGGTATCGATAGTTGGAAGATTGTGATAGAAGATAACGGGATTGAACTTGAGTTGGACGAACGATCTTAAATCAAGTTCGAAAGATAACATTCGACACCAGGCCCATGTGAGAAAGATTATCCCGTAGGAGCGCTGGCGTTGTAATTTTACGTCTAGCGGGGATGATCGAACTCACGGGAATATGTTCGATTATTATTCAGATGAACTCGATAAAATAGAATATAACTAAGGTGGATAGACTTTGGCTTGAGTATTTGAACTTGTTGAGGAATATTAGAAGTGGACTATGTATTGATCGAACGGTACATTGAAGTTAGACGACTTGGCTAGATAAATTATAATCCCGCTATAAATGGTTATTGGGTGAACCTGACTTGGTGGATATATATAACTTGGATGAAGAAAAAGTGTGATGATAAGGTGTCTCGATTATTTCGAAGATAACTATAACATTTGATGTTCTTGTCTTGTGGGAGCATAATTCCTTGCTCGCACATATGTCACACCCGGTATAGGACGATTATCCAGAGGGAGCATTAGCGTGGTTATCTCACGTCTAGCGCACGGATGATCGAACTTATGGAAGATCAGAGCGTGACAAGTTTGAAGGATCGTCTTGACTTGTGGTTCGACACGATAAGACGAGTTTGAGAATACAAGTGAATCGAAAGTGTTCCAAGGCTGAGTTAATACATAATATGAAGTAAGATACGCTTGATGGTTTTCTTGAACGGGTACATGAATCTTGTTGGACAACTTAGAGTTATGATTGAGATTGAAAATTTAGAATTGAATCGTGGCTTGGTGGTCTAGACTTATAATGGACAGGTGGACTCTATCAAAAATGTTAGAGGAGATAGACTATGCGAATTGCTAGACTTGACATGCGACAAAGATATATCATAGATTTGACTGAACGGAATCGGATCCTATGATAAACGAATGTGTTAATGTGAGTAGGATGATCTATGCTCAATATTTAGAAATCTGAGTAAAACAAGCTTGGGTAGAATACCCCATGCAAATGAATAATGGTTTGGCCTTAGGAATTGGGACAAGCATCATGGACGAATTTGCAGGATGAATCATGAGCTTAAACTTGTACCTATGACCTTGTGAGATGACCTAGTAATTAGGCAGATGATCCTGTGCCGAGTGAAAGAACTTGTGTGACCGACTCTAGCGTATTGCTTGAGCAAGCCATGGAACTGGGGCAATAAGACTTAAAGATATACTTGGAATGGTAAGTGTGTGCTATGTTTGACACGAACAAAATGAATGATAGGACATGAATGCTAGTCGGTAGATCGAATAGATCGTGCTTGACGGTAGTGCAATGCTTGGTTTGAGTTAGATTGAAAATGACTTAAATTTTTATTGACTGCGTTGGAGGTATCATTGAGATTTGTAAGACGAGAACCGTGGAGATTTTAGCAAGTAGCTTGTCCGACTTCACTATCGCTAAGTTTGGTTGAATCTATAAGTTTGAGGGACGCCTTGAACGTGTGCACGATCCAAGACTAAATGATATATTGAACTCGAGTGCAAAGACTTCGATATCGCTAAAGTTGTTGACATACATATGTTGGAAGGACGCTTAAATTTTTACACGATCTAGACTCGCGATATGCTGATCTCGAATACTAGTACAAGTGAATATGTTAGATTTGCATAGACGAGTATAACGATTTGGATAAGTTTGTCTCAGCCTTAGATCATCATTCATGATGGATCATAACGTATCCCGAGTTAAGCGATATATCTTCCGCGCTAAGGCACAGTAGAGACCGAGTCAGAGCTTGGATTGAATAATAGTGTTATTCGATGAGACAGACCCAGCATACACACGACACAGATTTCTATGCTTGAGATAGATTCGATAGTATATGTCATGCCCCAGTCCCAAATTATCGAGGGACTAGACACGTGGCAATGGCCAGCAGCACACACCAATGGACAAACCCAATTTAATGGATCCATCGGGACATACTTAAGCTGTAATACAACAATAAGGGTCTAAATATACTAATCTCATCCACAGAAATAAATACAACAATATCAGAATCATAAAGCAAGATCAATCTCAATATAACATAAACTCGGGAAATAATCCGATAATGAGTCTGATACATCTGTCAAGATACAAGAATAAAGAAAACTACAGCAAATACTGAGTATGGAGAAAGCCTATACTCAGAAGATACCCGCAGAGATCACTCGTCTACTGGATCTAGTACTGCTCCAGTGCCTGCTTCTGATAATGCTCCTGCTCCGTATACCTCGGGATAGATCTCGTTTGCTAATCCTGGGGACATAATCTAGATCCAGGTCCTCAGGGGACATAGCAAGGTACAAAATAACTCAAGCCATAATAATGCAGTGCAGAAAATAAATGAGTAAATAGGGTAATACTAAATAACCAGCTAAGTGAAATGCAAGATGAGAGCAGCACTAGAACTCAGGTTGAGACCACTACAAGCTCTGTGTCTGGGAGCCTGTAGCAGACTTTACTATGTATTTTACTATGTAATTTACTATGTAGTATATATATATATATATATATATGAAATCAGCCTGTAGCCTGTGTGTCTCTCCCCACCCAATGTAATCACACGTCTCATGTCCACGAGGCCTCATGTCCATGTCACGTAAGATCGTATCTAATGCCGCAAGTCATATAATATCTATGTCATAAAACATGTATCCTATACAGAATCACCATGAATATCTCAGAAAGATTCTGTCTCATAAATAGTGTCAAGTGTCCTGGGTTATGATGTACTTGATAAGACAAGTACGAGAATGTATAGGGTCTCGGTATCCATGTCTAGTGATGTTACACAACTCCGCGTACGGTGTTGGCACCCGACTATTAATCGGACGCTAAGTAAAGTCACACGGTCCTAGGTCAAGCATGTACAACAATATAAATACAGTCAAAGAAATAAATAACAAAACTGCAAAGTGGGCAAGGTACACTTGCCTGGGGTTTGAATACCAACAGCTATTCCTGTATCAGTGGATCCTGCAGCTACTCCTCCAAAAGCTGTAATAAACATCACCAACAGGTTTAGAAAATATCAAATAGCTAAAAACGCCTGTTCTTGAGTCCAATTTGGACACAAGGGCAAAAATCACAATTTCTGGTCAAAGTGGGGTCCACATGTGGCCCACTTCGCACCGATAAACGTGTCAGAACCAATGGTCTCCAAATTCGTTAAACTTAGTGTCAACAAGTCCAGAATGATTATACAAACCCAACGGAACTTCCAGAATTGGATTCCGATGAGTCGATCACAAAATCGCCCGTCAAGTGGAGCCGTGGGTCCCACGATACGCGATTTTGTCAACGTTCTCAGAATCGAACCAAACTTGGGTCACAGGACCAGCGTATTGCTACGCGTCCGATGGCGCAAGTTTTGTTTCGATCCGACGTGTGTACACAAAGTTACAACGAGTTCCAGAATAGGCGGATACGGGGCATTGTCGGCGGATATGCGTTGATTTCGGTATGCACGCACATCCAAATCAACTTCTGCAAAATCCCACACGTCCGTATCAACGGTGCGCACCTTTCGGTGAAGACCGCACGCGACCAAGTCGTTCCGTTTGGCGGAGCGCACTCAGTTTCGGGGGAAAATGGGGTTTTATTTTTCTTATTTTTGGATCGTGGTTCGCGATCGCCACAGGACAGGACGCGACGCACCGAGCGGGTTGCACAAGCATCGAGAGGGTTACACAGCCTACGCGTCACAACTGACGGAACAGAAAACAGAGCAACGAGGAGAGAGAACGTGATACCTGAACGGGGCTACGCGGAACTAGGTTTTCCCGTGTCCGCGAAGCGACTGGACGGTGCGACACGGTACTGCTGTATCCGGGCTAGGGTTCAGACGGCCGGAGACTCGCCGGGGCTGCACGACCGGGGGAGGAGCTGCGCCTGTTGCTGCGGAGGGTGGCATGGTGGCTGGTCGAGGCTGGGGCACGGCTGGGGGATGATGGCGGTGGAGCGGGGAGAGGGTCGAGCGGCTGTGGGGTCGGGGTGGCTAGGGCTCTGTCCTCTAGGGCTGGGCTTAGGGCGGAGGAAGGATTTGGGAAGGCGGTGTTGGAGACTCGGGCAGCGGCGCTGGGGGTGGTCGAGGAGAGGGTGGCGCTGGGGGTTCGAGGAGAGGGTCAGGCGGAGGGTGGTGGTGGCAGAGGAGGGGGTCTCGGGCGGAGAGGGTGGCCGGAGACGACGGGTTCGTCGAGGGGTGGCTGGGCTAAGAGCGGAGGGGAGACGCGGCGAGGAGGTCGGCGGAGCAGGGGTTGCACAGGCGGGTCATCGATGGCGGGGAGTGGCGGCGCTGCGGGTTAGGTTCCGGCGTCGAGGCGGAGGAGAGAGGGTTATATAGCGGCGCCGGAACAGTGAATTCGTTTAGTATTAGGGTTTCGGTTCCGATCGAGTAACGGGTCCGGGTCCGGGTCGGGTTCAATCTGAATCCGGCCCGATCCGCTAATGTTTAAATGCGGTTTCGGGTAGGCGGGTTTCGGGTCGACGGGTAGACCCGTATCTGACCCGCAGGGTTGGGTTCGGTTCAGTTGAACCGGGTCTGGGTTGGTTTGGTTTATTTATAAAAAATTGGGTTTTATTCAGGGTTTAATTCGATTTATTTAAACTTAGTTTTTTAGGGCTTTAAAAATGCTTTCGGGGTCCAATAAATTTCCGAAAAATTATCCTATGTCTAATTTTTTATTTTACACCAGAAAATATTATTTTTATAATATTTTAATATTAATTAACAATAATTAAAAATCATTTAATTATAAATATCTTAGTTTTAATCCCAGAAAATTACAGAAAATTGTGTAAAAATTATTTTAAATTTTTTTAAAAAAATCAAGGGGTTTACAATCTACCCAACTTAAAACAATTTTATTCTCGAAATTAAACTAGGGTAGGGTTCTCTCTATCAAATCTCACTTGATTACGGTCTAAAGAATTTCTCTCAATTGAACAATCCGATCTCTACCCAACTTAGAATTTATCCATTTATCATCTAAGGCTATACATCTAAGAAAGCTATGCCCCAAATTATTTAATCATGTTATGGAATCCTCAAAGTTTTTAACACCAAACATATCATCTATGATATGCCCTTAATCATTTTTATAAAAGATAGTCACCAAACAATGTGATTGGCCTGTGGGGTATATCTAGTACTAGCTATATATCAAATTTATACCAAGCAAGATAGTTTGTGTAAACCCCCTGATTTTTTAAGAATTTTTAATTTGGATTTTTCATAATTTTCTGGAATTTTTCGGGATTTTTCTGTAATTCAAACCTAGGCTCTTGATAATTAAATAATTTTTAATTACTGTTAATTACTATTAAAATATTATGAAAATAATATTTCATGGTGTAAAATGGAAAATCGGACATAGGGTAATTTTTGTTGAATTTATTGGACCCCGGAAACGCATTTTAGGTCCTAAAATCTATTGGCTTTATAAACCGAACCAAACCCAAACTAAATCTGAACCGAACCCAATCTGGCTGAACCAACCGCATATTGGGTCGGGTCGGGTCGGATCCGAGCCAAACTCGACCTGGACCCAAAACCCAATTGGAACCCTAGCCTCCGTCGGATTTACTATGCACAGCCTATAAAATCTCCTCGATTTTCGTGCCCAGCCTCGGAACCCTAGCCGCAGCCCCAGGCCTGAACCCTGATCTCCGCCTCCCTCCATCTCTCCCCTTCTCTGCCACGTTGACCTCCCCGCTCTGCCTCGCCCGGTGCCACCCGCTCGTACCCGACCCGCGAGACCATCTCCTCCCCCACGTCTGCTGTGACCGATTCTTCCGCCGCCTCTCCCTCCGGCCACGTTGCCGGCGACCCCGCCTGTATCCTCCGGCCCGCACCCCACGACCCCGCCACCTGGTCGCCTCACCCGGCCACCCCTGGCTCTCCGTCCACCTATAAAACCCCCTCCCTCACCTTCTTCCCCTAAGCTCCCCTGAACCCTAGACTCCGGCCACTCCCAAGCCGCGACCACCACCTACTCCTCCTACTTCCTCCCAGCACCTCGCCTGCATCCTCCGACCCTGCCCTCCTCCGTCCCAGCGCTTTCCCCTCTGGCAGAGCTCCGCTCCTCCCCGCCTCATTCGCTCGACCCCGCTGCCCCAACTCCTCACCGCACGGCTCCGTCCCAGCGCCGGCCACCACTCCCCTGGCCCTCCTCCGCCTCCCCGAGAGCCGCCCGCCTCGCCGCCAACCTCCGACAACCCCGGCCCTAGCCGCAGCGCCGCCAAGCTCCGGCCAGCAGCCCGAATCCCTAACCCTATGGCAGACACGGTCAGGACACGGACACTTCGTGTCGACGCGGACACGAAAACTCAGTTTTTTGGAGCTCTGTTCAGGTACCCGTTTCTCTCTGCTCGTTTACCCATTTTTGATTTTGTCTGTTGCATCGCAAACCCTGCGTGACCCTCTCGATGCCCGTGCAACCCACTCGGTGCATCGCGTCCTGTGGTGATCGCACATCGTGATCCAAAAACAGGAAAAACAACGCCCAGTTTCACCCCGGAACTGAGTACGCCCCGCCAAACGGGACGACTTGGTCGTGTGCGATCTTCACCGAAATGTGTGCGTCGTCGATACGGATGTGTGGGATTTCGTAGAAGTTGATTTGGATGTGCGTGCACACCGGAATCAACGCGTATCCGCCGACAACGCCCCATATTCGTCTATTCTGGAACACGCTGTAACTTTGTGTACACACGTCGGATCTAGACAAAACTTGCGTCATCGGACTCGTAGCGATACGCTAGTCTTGTGACCCAAGTTTGGTTCAATTCTGAGAACGATGACGAAATCGTGTATCGTGGGCCCCACGGGCTCCACTTGACGGGCAATTTTGTGATCGGCTCATCAGAATCCAATTCTGGAAGTTCTGTTGGGTTCGTATCATCATTCCTGACTTGTTGACACTGAGTTTGACGAATTTAGAGACCTTTGACCCTGACACGTTTTTCGGTGCGAAGCGGCCCACATGTGGACCCTGCTTTGACCAAAAACTGTGATTTTTGCCCCTGTGTCCAAATTGGACTCAAGGACAGGCGTTTCTAGCTATTTGATATTTTCTGAATCTAATGGTGATATTTATTTCAGCAGCCGGAGTAGTACCTACAGATCATACTGAGACCAGAGCTACAGTTGGAGCCAGAACCACAGGCAAGTGTACCTTGCCAAACTTTGCAGTCTTGTTACATATTTCCTTGATTCTTTTACATTGTTGTGCATGCTTAACCTAGGACCGTGTGACTTACTTAGTGTCCGATTATAGTCGGGTGCCAACACCGTACGCGGTGTTGTGTATTGTCATCTAGAGATGGACATTCGTGACCCTTTACATCCTCGTACTTATCTTATCAAGTACATTATACCAAGACACTTGACACTATTCATGAGATAGAATCTTCCTGAGATATTCATGGTGATTCTGTATAAGATACAGGTTTATGACATACACAGTTTACATGCTTAGATTATATCCTGACTTGTTGCATTAGTTTTGATCCTGCGTGTCATGGACATGAGACGTGAGATTTTATTGGGTGAGGAGAGTATTACCATATCAAAGGCTGATTATATTATATATATTGACATCTGGATGTGTCTTAGTCTCTGACACAGAGCTATGGCACCAGTTCTGGCCCTTCGAGAAAATACTGCTATGGGTTTCTCCGACACTGATCCTGTAGTAGTCTCAGCCCGAGTATGACTAGAACTCTCAACTTGCATATCACTTAGCTGGTTATATATTTACCCTATTGTTCATTTATTGCTGCACTGTATTTATTTTGGCTTATATTTTCTGTACCTTGTTATGTCCCCTGAGGACCTGGAATGGACTATGTCCCCAGGATTAGCTGACGAGATCTATCCCGAGGTATACGGGACCGGAGCATTAGCATTAGCAGAAGCAGGTGCATACATTGGAGCAGAACCAGGATCTGAGGACGAGACTGTACCAGAGGACTCCTCCTGAATATTGGCTTGAGATACTCATTTATTTCTATTCTAGTTATTTTATTTCCAGTCTATTTCATTGATGCATTAGACTTATTCTCGGATTGTTCTCCGAGACACTTTTATTGAGATTGCTAGTTATTTTATTTGCTTTTATTCTGGCATTTGATCTGTGATTATCTGTTGTGGATGAGATTAGTATAGACTGTGACTTGTATCATTGGACCTATTTATTGTTGTACTACAGCTTAAGCGTTCCCCGATGGATACATTAGATTGGGTTTGTCCATCGGTGCGTGCTGCTGGCCATTGCCACGTATCCGGTCCCTCGGTATTATGGGACTGGGGCGTGACAGTTTGTCTTTTCGAAATAAGGGAAGATAAAGATCAATACTAAAGAGTTCAAAGGAGAGGTAATAGAATAGAAGTATCGGGATCATGGCGTTTAAAGAATTCAAATGGGAATTGTCAAGACAGTTGTGGATTGAAATCATATTTTGGTAATTCCTTATTCGCATGCTCGTATTAGTTCAGCTACGTAACCGATACGATCCGCTCAGACATATCTAGAGGGCAAGTATAGGTGTCTACTAGTCAACTATATATCTCAATCAACGTAAAGTATTATTATGAAGGGCGAATCAAGCGCACTATGGTTGATCAGACCGTAATACACTGATTCTGAATTGTATTATTGTGGGCCTCCCCAATAATACATATGTCATGAACAAGCTCGATAAAGAATAAGCTTGCATAAACTAGGCAATAATAGCAGCATAAGTCAAGGTAGTACAGCAAATATAAGTACGCTAGATGATGATGAAAGGAGGTACAAATTAATTCAAGTTCACAAAAATAAATCAAAATAAGCAATAATAATAAAGGACTACACAATCTCTACAGTTATCATACAACCTCCTTGTTTAAGTCGCTAGTCGACCAAATAGGGGCAAGGACCTCTAAATTCTATTGTCTGAATAAACACTGTCGTCTTTTGCTAGCATGCGATTAATGTCATTCAGTTACACTTCAATAATTGGTCAAAAGGCTATATGATTTTAGGTTGTGAGGTATACTACCTAACTTATAACAATTTAACTACTATTGTAATTGTCTTAAAGATACCGTAGAAGCTCCTGCTAAGTCTACGAGAAAGGGTCTTAGTACCTATTATGGTATCCTCCTATATTATATAGGTTATGGTCGTCTTAAGCCTTAGTCTTAGTGCTTATAAAACAAGTGTCGATAGTAAGAATATAAGAGTTACTAGCCGTTAAGGGGGAAAGGGATCTAACTTGTATCGAGGTGGGGGTACAAATTACGCGACTTAAAGCTAAGGGGTAATCATTAGGTCATAATCTACAATAATAACTTAAATTGTCAAGTTCTAATTACCAATCACATAGTTAAAAAAAAATTAGAGTAACAACCAAAATAAACAATAAGAGGCGCACAGGAATCAAGGCAGGATGTAAGTCAAGAAATTAATTCGAATCCGATATAGATGTCAAGAACGATTCAAGCAAGTGGATGAGATCCAAAAACTTATCATATTTTTATTGCAGGCTTGCTCGGTCCCTAAGTTGAAACTGAAACAATTTAGTCATTGACCTGCATGGGCCACCACAAAAATCAAGTCACGCCCCAGTCCCAAAATATCGAGGGACTAGACACGTGACAATGGCCAGCAGCACACACCGATGAACAAACCTAATTTAATGGATCCATCGGGGCATACTTAAGCTGTAATACAATAATAAGGGTCTAAATATACTAGTCTCATACACAGAAATGAATACAACAATATCATAATCATAAAGCAAGATCAATCTCAATATAATATAAACTCGAGAAAGAACCAGATAATGAGTCTGATACATCTGTCAAGATACAAGAATAAAGATAACCACAGCAAATACTGAGTATGGATAAAGCCTATACTCAGAAGATACCCGCAGAGATCACTCGTCTACTGGATCTGGTACTGCTCCAGTGCCTGCTCCTGATAATGCTCCTGCTCCGTATACCTCGAGATAGATCTCGTCTGCTAATCCTGGGGACATAATCCGGATCCAGGTCCTCAGGGGACATAGCAAGGTACAAAATAACTCAAGCCATAATAATGCAGTGTAGAAAATAAATGAGTAAATAGGGTAATACTAAATAACCAGCTAAGTGAAATGCAAGATGAGAGCAGCACAAGAACTCAGGCTGAGACCACTACAAGCTCTGTGTCTGGGAGCCTGTAGCAGAGTTTACTATGTATTTTACTATGTAATTTACTATGTAGTATATATATATATGAAATCAGCCTGTAGCCTATGTGTCTCTCCCCACCCAATGTAATCACATGTCTCATGTCCATGAGGCCTCATGTCCATGTCACGTAAGATCATATCTAATACAGCAAGTCATATAATGTCTATGTCATAAAACCTGTATCCTATACAGAATCACCATAAATATCTCAGGAAGATTCTGTCTCATGAATAGTGTCAAGTGTCCTGGGTTATGATGTACTTGATAAGACAAGTACGATAATGTATAGGGTCTCGATATCCATGTCTAGTGACGTTACACAACTCCGCGTACGGTGTTGGCACCCGACTATTAATCGGACGCTAAGTAAAGTCACACGGTCCTAGGTCAAGCATGTACAACAATATAAATACAGTCAAAGAAATAAATAACAAAACTGCAAAGTGGGCAAGGTACACTTGCCTGGGGTTTGAATACCAACAGCTGTCCCTGTATCAGTGGATCCTGCAGGTACTCCTCCAAAAGCTGTAATAAACATCACCAATAGGTTTAGAAAATATCAAATAGCTAAAAACGCCTGTTTTTGAGTCCAATTTGGACACAAGGGCAAAAATCACAGTTTCTGGTCAAAGCGGGGTCTACATGTGGCCCGCTTCGCACCGAAAAATGTGTCAGAACCAATGGTCTCCAAATTCGTCAAACTTAGTGTCAACAAGTCCAGAACGATAATATGAATCGAACAAAACTTTCAGAATTGGATTCCGATGAGCCGATCACAAAATCGTCCGTCAAGTGGAGCCGTGGGACCCAGGATACGCGATTTTGTCAACGTTCTCAGAATCGAACCAAACTTGGGTCACAGGACCAGCGTATTACTACTAGTTTGATGGCGTAAGTTTCGTTTCGATCCAACGTGTGTACACAAAGTTACAACGAGTTCCAGAATAGGCGAATACGGGACGTTGTCGGCGCGCACCTTTCGGTGAAGACCGCACGCGACCAAGTCGTCCCGTTTGGCGGGACGCACTCAGTTCCGGGGGAAAACGGGTTATTATTTTTTTGTTTTTGGATCACAGTTCACGATCGCCACAAGACGCGACGCACCGAGCGGGTTGCACGGGCATCGAGAGGGTTACAGAGCGAAGCGACTCGACGAAACAGAAAACGGAGCAACGAGGAGAGAGAACGGGTTACCTGAACGGGGCTACGCGAAACTGGGTTTTCCCGTGTCTGTGAAGCGACTCGACGCTGCAACACAGTACTGCTGTGTCCGGGCTAGGGTTCAGACGGCCGGAGACTCGTCGGGGCTGCACGGCCGGGGGAGGAGCTACGCCTGTTGCTTCGGAGGGTGGCACGGCAGCTGGTCGAGGCTGGGGCATGGCTGGGGATAATGGCGGTGGAGCGGGGAGGGGGTCGAGCGGCTGCGGGGTCGGGGTGGCTAGGGCTCTGTCGTCGAGGGCTGGGCTTAGGGCGGAGGAAGGAGGAGGGAAGGCGGTGTTGGAGACTCGGGCAGTGGTGCTGGGGGTGGTCGAGGAGAGGGTGGCTGGAGACGACGGGTTCGTCGAGGGGTGGCTGGGCTAAGAGCGGAGGGGAGACGCGGCGAGGAGGTCGATGGAGTGGGGGGTGGACAGGCGGGTCATCGTCGGCGGGGACTGGCAGTGCTGCGGGTAAGGTTCTGGCGTCGAGGTGGAGGAGAGAGGGTTATATAGCGGCGCCGGAATAGTGAATTCGTTTAGGATTAGGGTTTTGGTTCCGATCGGGTAATGGGTCCGGGTCCAGGTCGGGTTCAATCTGAATCCGGCCCGATCCGCTAATGTTTAAGTGCGGGTTCGGGTAGGCGAGTTTTGGGTCGACGGGTTAGACCCGGATCTGACCCGCAGGGTTGGGTTCGGTTCAGTTGAACCGGGTCTGGGTTGGTTTGGTTTATTTATAAATAAACTGGGTTTTATTCAGGGTTTAATTCAGTTTATTTAAACTTAGTTTTTTAGGGCTTTAAAAATGCTTCCGGGGTCCAATAAATTCCCAAAAAATTACCCTATGTCTATTTTTTCATTTTACACCAGAAAATATTATTTTCATAATATTTTAATATTAATTAACAATAATTAAAGATAATTTAATTATAAATACCTTAGTTTTAATCCCAGAAATTACAAAAAATTGTGTAAAAATTATTTTTAAAAATTTAAAAAAAATCAAGGGCTTTACAATCTACCCAACTTAAAACAATTTCATCCTCGAAATTAAACTAGGGTAGGTTTTTCTCTATCAAATCTCACTTGATTACAGTCTAAAAAATTCCTCTCAAGTGAACAATCCGGTCTCTACCCAACTTAGAATTTACCCATTTATCATCTAAGGCTATACATCTAAGAAAGCTATGTCCCAAGTTATTTAAACATGTTATGGAATTCTCAAAAATTTTAACACCAAATATATCATCTATGATATGTCCTTAATCATTTTTATAAAAGATAGTCACCAAACAATGCGATTGGCCTATGGGGTATATCTAGTACTATTTATATATCAAATTCATACCAAGCAAGATGGTTTGTCTTTCCAAAATAAGGGAAGATGAAGATCAATAATAAAGAGTTCAAGGGAGAGGTAATAGAATAGAAGTATCGGGATCATGGCGTTTAAAGAATTCAAATGGGAATTATCAAGACAGTTGTGGATTGAAATCATATTTTGGTAATTCCTTATTCGCATGCTGGTATTAGTTCAGCTACGTAACCGATACGATCCGCTCAGACATATCTAGAGGGCAAGTACAGGTGTCTATTAGTCAACTATATATCTCAATCCACGTAAAGTATTATTGCGAAGGGCGAATCAAGCGCACTATGGTTGATCAGACTGTAATACACTGATTCTGAATTATATTATTGTGGGCCTCCCCAATAATACATATGGTATATATGCCTCGAGTACCTATTGCTTGGTAGTCTCATGGCTCGAGTACCCAAGAATCATATGGTATATATGCCTCGAGTACCCAAGAATCATCGGCTCATAGAGCAAGACTCATTCAGGTATTTGAATCCTTGGTAGTCTCTCTCAAGCGGGAGAGATGGTATATATGCCTCGAGTACCTATTGCTACACCCATCTCCGCCCAAGAGACTACGCATCATCCAATGGCTAAGTGAATCAAGATTAAATATGTCACATCATGAATCAGTACGACTAGAGACTTGCATGGTCACGAACAACTCGTGTACGAGGTAATAACATGGATTCCTCGGACGATCGTCGGGGCACCGGGATCGTACCATCCTAGGAGGAATATGGGTATTTCGTGACCAAATCGGTATGATGCTTCCCGGTTTGGGATGATGCAATATATTTAATGGTGGAGCCATTGGTAGTGCATCCTATACTTGGATAACCCGTATGACTCTAATATATATGGTAGTCTCTCCATGTTTGGTCAGGATGGTGGGTAATGCCCATGACTCTTGCGCTATGCGTCATCTCCGTACGAGAATAAGCATCATCCTTTATGGCTAAGCCAGTGACCTCATGTTCATATAGATAAGTCATCCTCGGTTAGCGGTAATCCGCGTGCTGGTTATGGCATCACATATGGAATCTAAAATACCTAAACGGATATGAGTATAAGACTTGTACATATTTGAACCCTTGAACCTCTTCTGTAATACGTCTAATAATCCATGTAACTCGTGCACCCAAATCAGAAATACGCCCATAATACTTATGTTTGCATATGCGATTCCGTGGATTTTATTAAATATATTCGTATTTTGTTTAACTTAAATTTATCTCTGGCCAGGGAAGGACAAGTGGTAAGTTGGTAAGTATAGCCGTATTTCTCTTACATCGTACGGCGCACTGCCATACGAGTTAGTCTTTTCATTATGCCATAAAACTAATCCTAAGACAAGACTAGAAAGACAACTTAATAGATGGTGCACAGAACCTATACAACATGTTTGGATTTGTCGAGCAGGCGAGAAGCCTCCCCACCAGTGTATTTATGTACAGATAATCCACCAGATTACTTGCAGGGTGCGGAAGAATCTCGTTCGGTGTGGAATCATTCATGTTAAGGCATTAAGTTTACTCTGGAGTCTTGGAGCATTGCGTTCGGAGCTGAAGCACATATACAGGACATAATGTTGGAATATCGCCTATGTATCGTTCCAAAATTGTAGCCACTTGGCACGCTTTTATTGTTTCAAGAGAGAGGACTTGAGCTAGTTATAATCTCGGCCTAACGCCGCTTGTAATACTGATTCAATATCATTAAAGTGCTTCTTTTACTTTCATACTTGTGTTATTCAATACTTTTGCTATGACAACTTTGTGAACTTGTTATCTATTGCCAGTAGAATTTTTTATTCCGTAGCACTCGGACTATCTGTGCGACTCTGTAGCTTAGCTATTTTTCTACCTGTTCGGATCATGGCCTTGCACGGCCGCAGCTTATGCTCGTACGGTATCATATCTAGATGGGAACGATTATCCCGTAGGAGCGCTGGTGGGGTAATTTTCTCCTAGCGAGGACGATCGATTCTGCGGGAGATCGAGACGTGATAGTAGTCCAGCATCTAAATAGCTCTGTATGAGGCTTTGTATGGACGGAAGTGTAGGTCACCGATCTGTTGGAATAAAGTTGGGGAGCGTCTAATCTTTGGGCCAGAATTAGCCGAGCAAATAGTCTAAAAGGTTCGGTTGATTCGAGAGCGACTAAAAGTCGCACAAAGCTAGTAGAAGAGGCATGTCGATATTCACTAATGACCTCTTGAGTTCTTCGAAGGTGGCTATGTGTTTCTGAAGGTCTCGCCTATATGAGAAGTCACGAGATTTAGAGTAAAGGGGAAGCTAAGTTCGAGATTCATCGGTCCATTCGAAGTCCTCAAGCAAGTCACTCCAGTTGCCTATTAAATTGTATTGCCACCAGCCCTGTCAGATGTGCATGATATCTTTTATGTTTTATAGCTTAGGAAGTACGTGCATGACCCAAGCCACATAGTAGATTTTGGTCAGCTGGATTTGCAGGCAGACTTGTCATACGTCGAAGAGCCCGTTCAGATATTGGATCGAAAAGAAAAGCAGCTTCGGAATCGTGCAGTCCCTCTCGTACGCATACTCTGGCAAAATTACACGATCGAGGAGTCGACCTGGTAACTTAAATCAGATATGAAGGAAAAACTTCCCTCATTATTTCTTAGGGGTAGGTTCCATTCCAAACTTTCGAGAATAAAACTTTTTATTAGTTGGTTAAGATGTAGTGCCTCGTTCCCTCTTTTCAGGAGCGCGGCTAAGAAAAATTTGGTATCGTTTAACTGGGATAGATTATTCAAGATCCTTTCCTCGTTATGGATTAGTTTCTTCAGAATCAAGTCCCACATTCAGCGGATTGTGCCTCAAGGAAGGACTCGGCAACAGAGTCACGAGGGGTCTTTCCGTTGTATTAGTTTCTTAGCTCATTTTTGATGCCGCTTGGTTGCTTTCGTGTTGGTTTTATGACTTTCGTTTTCTTGAACAATTTTGATGGATTTCGTGGTCTTAGTTCTTTGAACTTTGTATTTGGTATCGAACTTTTGAAGACCAGGACAAGAAGATATTTATCATTTGTTGATGCATGCAGGTGATCGAGTAGGCGACGCGCGAGCGGAGTCCTAAAGATCTTTCATTTCTCTTTCCTGATTCACCAACTTATGAGTGGCCTTACTTTCTATTAGTTGTCCCTTCTTCCAAGTCTTCACTCTTAATAATCTGAGTCATTTGTCCATCCGATCAACGATACAATAATAATAAAATGAGTCAAGATAAAAAGAAGTAGACTTGAAATACTTAATGCTTGTCACATACACAAATTCACCAAACAATCATATTGATGTATGCTTATCCGCTATACTTGTATCTATTTTATGTCTTACTTGTAGCTAGAACTTATTCATCTATAACTGTGCAATGAGTAGTATATATTTGTAATATGATCACTTGAGCAGGTAGACTATACTATCAGAGTATGGCATGAAGTTTATTTCCTTATGTTGTCTTGCATATTTTGTTTGATAACCTAGTTTTTAGATGATGCATGATCAAGGATAACTTGTGGACAATAAGAGAGTTCTAAGAATGGTCGTCGGGGCACTGGGACCGCTTTGGCCTAAGTAGAATATTTGCTAGTATAGTCCTAGCATTGAATGAGTCAGGATGTCCGCTAAGGGATAACTCTCCGAAGCAGAAAGACAGTCGACTATCCCATGTCCGACCAGTGACTCGCTAGTGTAGTCCTAGCATTGTATATTTAAATTGTGCAAGATAAATATGTCTTCATGGAAGGGAAGGACATGGTAAGTTTCTACAAGTGGTTCAGACGGCGCAAGTAAAAATCATCGAGTGGTAGAATATTTTTTTTATGTCATTTACTTCCTTTATTGCTTGTAAATTAATCTAGGGCAAGATAGGAAGATCACATAATAATAATGTTGCATGTTCACATGAATACTATATTGATTTGGTGTGTTGGGTTAGCTCGCCCTCACCGGTATATTTCGATGTACCGACCCTCCTTGCAGCAGTTTCTCTGAGCCAAGACGACGCGGCAAGGAGCTGAAGCATTCCTCCAACCTGTTCACCTTTTGACGCATTTGTATTCATAACTTTTGGAGTATACATACATACTTTGGGAGCTCACATATACCCCTTTTTGAAGCTCCAAGTTGATGGTGCAAACACGCACCCAAGGTGGTTTATCTTTTAAAATTTTAGTAAGGGATGTAATGTGTGTATTGTAAATCCCCTCAACCAATTTAGGGTTTAATTGAATTAAATCCGGAGACTAGGATTTATTTGGCATTTAATTAGAATTATACGAGACAATTATAGGTACCCTCTGACCATGGTGTAACATTAGCTACGCAATGTTCATTAATTTTTGCCTGGCGTAGTTAACTATTAATCTAGTTAATTTTTGGAGGCAAATCTCACCTTAAGCAGAACCGAACCAAGCCCATGAATACCCTACAACCTCCCATGTAGACAAGCTTCCCACCTTAAAGAGCCCAGACTGGCCCAAATCTCAAGAATAGCCTACGAGAGCCAGCACCTATAAATATATATTTCCTCCCACATTAAAAACCCGAAGGAAATCATAAATCCCCTTAACCCTAGCCGAACCCTTCTCTCTCTAACCGAGCACCCCCCTTCCTTTCCCCCGACTTCCCAACACCCCCACCGTAAGTCGCCACCATCTCCGCCTCAGCCCTCACCTGACCACCACCTCCACCACCCCAACATCACCGGCACCGACCGCTATCCCCATCCCCACCAACCGCAAAACTGAGCAATCAAACCGACGACAAATCCCGACTGCCCAGCCATCTCCAGCACTGCCAACCACCCTGTCCGGCCGACCCCGACCTTCCCCCATGTTCGGACCGGACCAACATCACCCCAGACCGCCGGCCGCCATTGCCAGGCTACTGCTGTCGCCGCTGCACCTGCAGTTGCTGCTGCAAGCCGCTGTCGCCGCTGTCTGGATCGCCTGTCGCTGCCGGAGCACCGCCCCCACCGGAGGACGACCAGGCTGCGAGGAGACCTTTGTCCAGCCAACTAGGTAAACACCTATATACTCCTCTCTCTCATATCGTGTTCGTTATGATCGTTGTGTCGTCGTGTCAAGACTTGTAGTGTTCGACACAAACTCAGTTAACCCTAACCAGGTATATGATGGTATATTGATTAACAAGATTTAGAAATTGGGTTAATAATTAATGTAAACCCCCTCGACCAATTCAGGATTAATTAGAATTAAATCAAGAGACTAGGATTTATTTGGAATTAATTAGGATTAATGTGCGTAAAGTATACGTCTTAATACACCTTGTCGTTGCTTCGAGGATGGAGCATCCCACCATTAGTATCTTCCACCCAAAGTCGCGAACACCTTTTAGACATGCCAAACTACCCCTCTGACCATTGTGCAACCTTAGATACTCGCCATTGCGTCTCGCCTTAGCTACGCAACATTTCTTAAGAGAACGCCTTGCATTTATTAATTTAATTAAATTCGAGGTCAAGTTTACCTCAAACAAGCCCGATCAAGCCCGCCTTGCACTCTACTACGTGGACCAGCCCCCCAACAAGGCAGGACAGGCCCACACTCGAGGCCAGCCCATAACCTCCATCACCACATATAAATACAAACCTTCTCATGCAAAACCCTAAAAACCCATCATTCACCATCCACTTTAAACCACAGCCGACCTCCCCCATCCAAACCGAGCTCCCCTCAACCGGCCGGACACCCGACACCTCCACAGCCCGCTCCCGACCACCTCACTCGATTGCTCTCGACCACCACAGCCGCCAACGCCGACTGCTCCCGACCGCCCACAGTCCTCGGCCCGTGCAGCCTGAACCCGCCCGACGCCGCCCGACTCCGCCTAAAACCGCCCGACGCCGCCCGCGCCGCCTGAACCCTCCTGACGCCACCCGAGCCGCTATCGCAATCCCGACTGCCCCCACCACCCATGAGGCTGGATCCGTCCACGTCGACCGGAGCCACCCTCATCGGAGGGAACAGCCGACCAGCGAGCGGACCCCTTCGCTCGATCGATCAGGTACTCGTTCGTGGAACCCGTCTCTCTTGTGTTCTAGTAATTCTCCTTCGTGTCGCCGTATCAATATGGAAATATATTAATAGCTTATAAACTTAGTTAATATTATATACATGGAAGTTGATGTTAATCTGATATTAATTAATAAATAATTATTCTAAATTAGCGACCAGTTACCAAGGACATGTAATTCACTAGAAACACCTGGATATAAATCCTAGTATGTTCAAAATGGAGAATAGAGACATGTCCGCGCATAACAAAAACCATGGACGACCCGTAACTAGATAATTATTGCCTCAAGACGCCTGTTAACCGAAGACAGAACACGTGTACACCCTAGCTACGTGCACACGTGACGCTGTACTCGAGCAACAGTGAACTCGTAACAGTATTCAAGAATAGCGTCTTAATCGTATGTAGATAATGCGTAGTATCTGATGTTTGTATTATTTTGTTATATTGTATGTCTAGGGTCTTTGGATCAGCCAGGAGATGCTATCAGAGCAGGCTTTTGGCATTCACCTCTTGAAGACTCAGGCAAGATATCTTGCTATATTTTGCTGTCTAATTTAAATTATGCAAATATTGCATTGTATGCTTGTTGTTTTGCCTTATACAACTGTGCATGTCCGAGATTGTCTTGGGTGCATTCGACGGATACGTCAAAGATTAGTATACATGGACTTAGTCATTAGCAGACTCACCCTATTGGAGGATATCATGTTATCTTCCAAGACCTGACACTTTTACACGTATTCATAGTGATAAATCTCATGTTGGGGTGCGAGTTCGCGTGTTCGACTAGCTATCGCCGCGTATGACTTGCATCATGGTTAGCAAGCAATCTAGGATTATCTCAGTATAGAGACTTGGCATTTAGATAAGGGGTATGCGCGTCGATTATTTGACTGGTATATCTATATTGGGAGGAGAGGACAACTAGTAGGCATATGGGATACCCCACTCCTTTACACTGATACTGCACTCGACGGAGTGATACGGACGTATTTATATATTACTGATACCACGTTCTGTAGAGTGTTGGACGTTACTTGATGACATTGCAGATACCACACTCTATAGAATGTCGGACGTTACTGTATTCATGCGCCCGTGTTATAGGGGGCATGTGTGGCATATACTAGCCGGTTGCCACAATTGGTGAATTACGTCAGTATATGTCTAGCCTACACCTTCTCATATACTCACAGTTGTCCTCACATTGCATACACTTAGATGGTTAGCACACCCTTTATTATATTTATTTTATTCAGTATTTATATATGGCATGTTTCTACGTATCTTGTTACGTCCCTCTGAGGACCTGGTACCTTTCCAGATTTGGACGAGACTTTCTACCCCATAGTATACGGCCCCGGACAGGAGACGAGATTCGCTACAGCTGAGGAGTTAGAAGTGCAGCCGTCAGAGTTCTCGTGACCAGTTGGTAGGCCTTCAGCCTAGATTGGGTGCATCATTATCTAGAGCCGATGCCCTAGTCATTATCTTTTATATCTCATTTTAGTATTTTATTTCGTCATAGTAGTGGGTTTGTTCCCATCTGACATTATTGGTTGTACTATGATATCTTGAGACTGGTATTTATCTTTCAGCAGTTTATGTAGTACTTCTTGCTCTTTATATTATGGATGAGATTAGATTACCTGTTATTGACTGATATTGGACATGTTAGTATTTTAGGACAGTGTAGCACTCTTCGTGGATCTATTAAATTGGGATATCTTCGGAGACATGTCAGCTGGCTATTTCCACGTGGCCTAGTCCCGTGTATTTTGGGACTGGGGCATGACATGGTTTTAGTGGTGGCCCATGCAGGTCCTCTCTTTTCGCTTATGGTATGGTAACATGCCCAGCAAGCCTGCAATAGGATAGTAATTACTAGGTCTCATCCACTTTTGATTCTTCTTTGAACTTCCTCGATACTGCTTCTAAATATTTGTATCCTGTTTATTTGTTCTCGTACTCTTTTAATGAAGTCCTATCTCTTGCAGCAAGATAAATTTGCGCAGTGGACGAGGAGCACCCCGTGCCGCGGTGCCAGATAATACCACTCAAGGAGAGGAGGTACCCCAAGGGCATCCCCCGCTACAGACCCTACTAATACATTGGCAAGAGACGTCGTAGGGCGATCTTACCCCGCAGCCTGAGGGACAGACTTCCCAGACAATCCCCATGCAACATTGTGAGGGCCAGACTTCAGGAGCTACACCGATGTCGTAGATGGAGAGGCCGACATATGAGGAGACGCCTACTGCACAGCTAAAGATTCCACTACCACCGCCTCCACCTTATCCACCCCAGATGCCACAGCTAGACGGCCAGCCACAGATGCTCTAGTTCTTCCAGGCAATAATGCAAGCACAGTGGCAGCAGATAGAGACATTATGACAGAGTCTGATGACAGTACTAGAGAGGACACTTGCCCCAACACCAGTACCAGCACCTCCACCAGCCCAGACATGTGGCATTGTTAGATGGTTCCGACAGATGGGACCAGATACTTTCTCGGGCAAGGAGACTGCCGAGCAGATCTCCGATTGGGTCGCCAATACGGAGATGTTACTAGAGGCTTCACAACTGCACCCCGACCTTTGGATGACCGCGGTGAGGGCCCAACTAAAAGGCAACGCCCACCACTGGTGGGATTCCATTGAGCGTAGTATAGGGAAGAACCAGACATGGAAACAGTTCCTAGAATACTTCAATGCGAAGTATTTCCCAGCTACAGTCAGAAATGCCCTGTACTCCTAGTTCCTACATCTAGAGCAGGAAAATATGACTGTTGACGCATATAACGCGGAGTTCAGCCGCCTTAGCAGATTTGGTGCCGTCTTGATACCCATCGATCTTGAGAAAGCCCAGAGATTTTATTACGGCCTCAATTTCGAGCTATAGAGGTATACCACTACACAGGCGAGGATTTCTTATGAAGAGTTTCTTGCAGAGGCAAGAATCCAGGAGGCCATCGTCAGAGAAGCTAGACGTTCCAGTACGACTATACCAGCCAGAGCCCAGCCCGGAGCAGGAGGACCGATCCGTTGTCCCGGAGTACAGACACAGCAGAGGGCAGCGCCATACCCCCAGCAGGAGCTTCCAACTTGTCACCATTGTGGCAAGAGGGGACATGTCGTTAAAGATTGCCGAAAGAAGTTGGGATTATACATGATATGTGGATCGAGTCAGCACCTTGTCAGGGATTGCCTACAGCGTAGAGAGGCAGCACTACAGACAGGACAAAGGCCAGCAGCACCAGTTCCAAGGATACTACCCCCACCAGGAGGCCAGCGACCACCAGCAACCGAAGGATTTTAAAGGGGACCACCCTTGGCCCCACAGGAAATACAGTTCAACCAAAACCGACAGCAGACAGGAGGACCGAGGCAGGGACAAGCCTTTGCTTTAGCGGCTACTGAGGAGGAAACAGAAGGGGAAGCTATCACAGGTACCATCTTAGTTGCATTATTACCTGCAACTGTATTGTTTGATTCTGGAGCTACATTATCATTTATATCTAGTAGATTTATAGAAATGCATAGAGTAGCGACTTCCCCCTTACCTAAGAGTTGGAAGATTCTTACCGGAGGAGGTTTCGTGCCGGTTACCAGCACTATCAGAACGTGCTCGGTAGTTGTATGTGGTAGAGAGATGAGAGCGCGATTCTTGGTATTGCCTATGCCGTACTTTGATGTTGTGTTAGGCATGGACTGGTTAAGCCAGTATAATGCTGCACTGAACTGCCGGAAGGGTAGCGTCACTTTTAGACCACCAGATCAACCGTAGTTCGAGTACATGCGAGGGACCGTCAAACAAGGAGTAGGACAGATAGCGGGAACTTGCATGGCTATAGAGATTGTACCCCCACCAATAGTTACAGAATTTGAAGATGTATTCCCCGAAGAACTGCCTAGCTTACCGCCAGATAGAGACATGGAGTTCACCATCGAACTAGTACCCGGAGCAGCACTGGTATCTTCTAATGTATACCAATTGGCGAAGAAGGAGTTAGATGAGCTGAATCTACAATTAGAGGAGTTACAGAGCAAGAGATTTATCCGTCCAAGTGCATCACCATGGGGGGCACCAGTGTTGTTCGTACCCAAGAAGGATGGAACAGTACACATGTACATTAATTACAGAGACCTTAATGCTCTGACTATCAAGAATAAGTACCCCTTGTCGTGGATTGATGATTTATTCGACCAGCTGACAGGAGCAGTGGTGTTCACAAAGATTGACTTGAGATCGGGTTATCATCAAGTGAAGGTGCAAAGAGAAGACATTCAAAAGACAGTATTCATGACTCATTATGGTCACTACGAGTTCTTAGTAATGCCATTTGGGCTGACGAATATGCCAGCTGTATTTATGAACTTGATGAACAGAGTATTCCACCAATACTTAGACCAGTTCGTGGTAGTCTTCATCGATGACATTTTGGTGTATTCGAAGAGTCACGAGGAGCACGAAGAGCATCTGAGACTAGTGTTAGAGACTCTTAGGAGAGAGAGGCTTTATGCCAAACTGAGCAAATGTGAGTTTCTTCTAGATCATGTTGCTTTCCTTGGACACGTCATCTCAGGAGATGGAATTTCAGTGGATCCGGCGAAGATTTCATCAGTAGAAACATGGCCAACCCCTACCAATGTCTCAGAGGTGAGGAGTTTCCTAGGACTTGCCGGATATTACTGGAGGTTCGTAGAAAACTTCTTGAAGATTACGGAGCCAATGACCCGCTTGACCCGTAAGGAGCAGGAGTTCACCTAGAAAGAGGAGTGTCAGAAGGCATTCGACGAGCTGAAGAAGCGTTTGACTACTGCACCTATCTTGACTATACCTTCTGGACTCGGAGGATTCGTAATCTATAGCGATGCGTCTGCAAAAGGATTAGGATGTGTCCTGATACAACATGGAAAGGTTGTAGCATATGTTTCTAGACAGTTGAGGACACATGAGAAGAACTATCCCACCCACGACTTGGAGCTTGCAGCAGTAATCTTTGCCTTGAAGCTTTGGAGGCACTATCTATATGGAGAGAGAGTGGAGATATTTACTGACCGTAAGAGCCTAAAGTACGTCTATACTCAGAAGAATCTTAACTAAAGCAGAGACGATGGCTCGAGGTGATGACAAACTTCGAGATCGAGCTACAGTACCACCCGGGAAAGGCCAACGTAGTAGCTGATGCATTGAGCAGAAGACCCATGGCATTCTTCATGACCACCCAAATACATCTATTGAGAGAGCTAGAGCAGATGGGTATAGAGGTCGTTATGCCAGGAGTAGTTGGACAGTTGTCGAGTTTTCAATTATAATCGAAATTAGTGGAGAAAATCAAGGCTGCTTTGCCAACAGACGCCACAGAGGACAGAGGCTGGAATACAGACATGACTGAGAATACATGAAGACGGAACTATGAGATGCGGAGATCGTCTCTATGTTTCAAATGGAGAACTTCATCAGGAGTTGATCGCAGAGGTACACAGTTCAACCTATTCTATTCATCCAGGAGGCACGAAGATGTACAAGGACTTGAGACAGTACTACTAGTGGAACAGAATGAAGAAAAAGATAGCACGCTTTATAGCCAAGTGCCTGGTGTGTCAGCAAATCAAGGCTGAGCATCAGAGATCTGCAGGATTGCTTCAACCACTACCTATACCGGAGTGGAAATGCGAGCACATCACTATGGACTTTGTCACAGGCTTTTCGAGGAGTCCTATTGGTCGCAATGCAGTATGAGTAATTGTGGATAGACTCACCAAGTCCGTACACTTTTTACCCTTCAGAGTTGGGCAATCGACGGAGGCCTTAGCAGATATGTACATAAGGAAGATTGTGCGCCAACATGGAGTGCCAGTTAGCATCGTGTCTGACAGGGATATAAGATTTACGTCTTACTTTTGGCGGAGTATGAAAGAGAGTCTTGGTACTCGCCTAAAGTTTAGCACAGCATATCACCCACAGATAGATGGCCAGTCAGAGTGCACTATTCAGACGTTAGAAGACATGTTGAGAGCGTGCATGCTTGACTTCGGAGGATCATAGGAGGACCATTTGTATTTGGTCGAGTTTTCCTACAACAACAGCTATCAAGCGAGCATCCAGATGGCTCCCTATGAAGCATTGTATGGAAGAAAGTTTCGTTCCCCAGTATGCTGGAGCGATATAGGCGAGCGATAAATTCTTGGACCAGAGTTGGTTGTTCGTACAGTAGAGAAGGTGAAAAAGATCCAAGGACACCTACAAGCAGCACAGGACCGACAGAAGCACTGGGCGAATGCACATCGACGACCCTTAGAATTTTAGGTTGGAGATCACGTATTTCTAAAGATCTCACCTACTCGAGGGATTATCAGATTCGGAGGCAGAGGGAAGCTGAGCCCGAGATACATCGGACCATTCGACGTATTAGAACGCGTCGGAGAGGTTGCTTACAGATTAGCCTTGCCGCAGACCTTGGAAGGAGTTCATGATGTCTTCCATGTATCTCAGCTGAGGAGGTACATACCAGATCCGAGTCACATACTTGACCACTCAGAGATCACAGTTGGCCCGAGCTTATCATACCAAGAGGAACCTGTTGAGATTTTGGACAGGAGTGAGAAAGTACTGCGAGAACAGACTATTCCCTTAGTTCGCGTCGCGTAGAGACATCATGCACCAGGCGAGTCGACTTGGGAACGCGAGGAGGACATTAGACAGCGCTATGCCCATCTCTTCGAAGGACTAGGTACGTATTAGCATTTTTAAATTCAGTCAGAACTTCTTACCATGCGTATATTTTAATTTCGAGGACGAAATGCTCTAAGGAGGGTAGATTGTAAACCCCCTCGACCAATTCAGGATTAATTAGAATTAAATCAAGAGACTAGAATTTATTTGGAATTAATTAGGATTAATGTGCGTAAATTATACGTCTTAATACACCTTATCGTTGCTTCGAGGTTGGAGCATCCCATCATTAGTATCTTCCACCCGAAGTCGCGAACACCTTTTAGACGTGCCAGACTACCCCTCTGACCATTGTGCAACCTTAGATACTCGTCATTGCGTCTTGCCTTAGCTACGCAATATTTCTTAAGAGAATGCCTTGCATTTATTAATTTAATTAAATTCGAGGTCAAGTTCATTTCAAACAAGCCCGATCAAGCCCACCTTGCACTCTACTACGTGGACCAGCCCCCCAACAAGGCAGGACAGGCCCACACTCGAGGCCAGCCCATAACCTCCATCACCACATATAAATACAAACCTTCT
Source organism: Iris macrosiphon (assembly GCA_036927795.1). Taxonomy (NCBI): domain Eukaryota; kingdom Viridiplantae; phylum Streptophyta; class Magnoliopsida; order Asparagales; family Iridaceae; genus Iris; species Iris macrosiphon. Next base: position 106,933,688 of record JAYESA010000015.1, on the reverse strand, counting down.
CATGCAAACCCTAAAAACCCATCATTCACCATCCCCTTCAAACCCTAGCCGACCTTCCCCATCCAAACCGAGCTCCCCCCCAACCGGCCGGACACCCGCTATCTCCACAGTCCACTCCCGACCGCCTCACCCGACTGCTCCCGACCTCCACAGCCGCCAACGTCGACTGCTCCTGACCGTCCATAGCCCTCGGCCCGCGCCGCCTGAACCCGCCCGATGCCGCCCGACTCCGCCTGAACCCGCCTGACACCGCCCGACTCTGCCTGAACCCGCCTGACGCCGCCCGCGCTGCCTGAACCAGCCTGACGCTACCCGAGCCGCTGTCCCGATCCCGAATGCCCCCATCTCCCGTGAGGCCGGATCCGTCCACGTCGACCGGAGCCACCCTCGTCGGAGGGAACAGCCGACCAGCGAGAGGACCCCCTCGCTCAGTCGATCCGGTACTCGTTCGTGGAACCCGTCTCTCTTGTGTCCTAGTAATTCTTCTTCGTGTCACCGTGTCAATATAGAAATGTATTAATAGCTTATGAACTTAGTTAATATTATATACATGGAAGTTGATGTTAATCCGATATTAATTAATAAATAATTATTCTAAATTAGCGACCAGTTTCCAAGGACAGGTAATTCACTAGAAACACCTGGATATAAATCCTAGTATGTTCAAACATGGAGAATAGAGACATGTCCGCACAGAACAAAAATCATGGACGACCCATAACTAGATAATTATTGCCTCGAGACGCCTGTTAACCGAAGACAGAATATGTGTACACCCTAGCTACGTGCACACGTGACGCTGTACTCGAGCAACAGTGAACTCGTAACAGTATTCAAGAATAGCGTCTTAATCTTATGTAGATAATGCGTAGTATCTGATGTCTGTATTTTTGTGTTATATTGTATGTCTAGGGTCTTTGGATCAGCCAGGAGACGCTACCGGAGCAGGCTTTTGGCATTCACCTCTTGAAGACTCAGGCAAGATACCTTGATATATTTTGCTGTCTAATTTAAATTATGCAAATATTGTATTATATGCTTATTGTTTTGCCTTATACAATTGTGCGCGTCCGAGATTGTCTCGGGTGCATTCGATGGATACGTCGAAGATTAGTATACATGGACTTAGTCATTAGCAGACTCACCCTATTGGAGGATATCCTGTTATCTTCCAAGACCTGACACTTTTACACGTATTCATAGTGATAAATCTTATGTTGGGATGCGAGTTCGCGTGTTCGACTAGCTATCGCCACGTGTGACTTGATTTGCTACAACTGAGGAGTTAGAAGTGCAGCCGTCAGAGTTCCCGTGACCAGTTGGTAGACCTTCAGCCTAGATTGGGTGCATCATTATCTAGAGCCGATGCCCTAGTCATTATCTTTTATATTTTATTTTAGTACTTTATTTCATCATAGTAGTGGGTTTGTTCCCATCTGACATTATTGGTTGTACTATGATATTTTGAGACTGGTATTTATCTTCCAACAGTTTATGTAGTACTTCTTGCTCTTTATATTGTGGATGAGATTAGATTACCTGTTATTGACTGATATTGGATATGTTAGTATTTTAGGACAGCGTAGCACTCTTCGTGGATCCATTAAATTGGGATATCTTCGGAGACGTGTCAGCTGGCTATTGCCACGTGGCCTGATCCTATGTATTTTGGGACTGGGGCGTGACAATTAACCACTCCTTAATCATAAGACCTGTTGTTAGAAATATATAATTCATCAATAAAACTTAGACGTTGTCAAGTATGCTGAATATGGGAATTTAAGGGCCAACATTTGTACTAGACATAATGAAGCTTCGTAAAACCCTAGACGTAGTATTCATTGTCTCAAGGCGCACGTTAACAGAGGACAGAATGCGTGTACACCCTAGCTACGTGCGCACGTGACGCTATATTCGACCAGTCGTGAACTTGCGGCAGTACCCAAGAGTAGCGTCGTTATCATGTGTATATATTGCTTAGTGTCTGATGTCAGCATTATTATATTATATTGTATGTCTAGGGTCTTTGGATCAGCCAGGAGACGCTGTAGGAGCAGGCTATTGGCATTCACAGCTTGAGGACTCAGGCAAGATACCTTGCCATATTTACTATTTAAATTTAATGCTGTATATGTCGTATGTTATCTTGCTATTCTATTTAATATAACTGTGCACGTCCGAGATTGACTCGGGTGCAGGCGACGAATGCGTCGATGGTTAGTATACTTAACCTAGTTATTAGCAGACTCACTGTAATATCCCGTTCCGCTCAAGCGGACTGCCATTTAAAACAGCAGTAGTGCAACTGTCCCGACCCGCCTTGCCTCAAACGAGAAGCAAAAGATATCCAGACTTATCCCTACAGGAATCCGGCTTAGGCTTTCAGAGGCTCGCTTGACGTATCGCTCTACCGAGGCGAATCATCGCTAAGGTGGGTGGCTACGGTGAACTTGTCTTTGCTTAGCCAGCACACATAAAATCTAGAATATTCATGCTAGTCGCTAGGTGAATAACCCCCTGTATGCTAATAAATCCAACGCACCTAGCTAAGGGAATAATCCTAACTTGTAGTGCTATCTAGAACATGGAAAATGAAATACTGCTTATATTCAGACCCTCGCATGCTAAGTCCCTAACGGCTTCATCTCTCGGCTTACCTTCGGGTTCGAGCAAACGTGTTTACTTATGTTCCTTAGAAACGCATGCTTGTCTGCTTGAATGTTGCCATATTTTCATCCAAACCCCGGGAGACTACTACGTAGTCGTTCCGTGCCTGAATGAACCTGCAAGTATCCGGGACCGTTGGGTCGCCAAGGCAAATCCTCGAACCAGGGGCACGCATCAGGGTAACGAATACTGAACGAGAATCCTATCACGTGCCAACTGAATGATAATCACATCAAGTTTATATCTGAACAAGAATCACTTCATGTAACAAACTAATCTCAGCTCTTGGAGCAAACGCTCGTTCAGATCATGAATCAATGGATTATCATTCAAGTTGTGGATTTGAAACTGACCCTGACCTGCATGTCGCGGACAACTTGTAAAAAGGTGATCTTCGGATCTTGTTCCACGGGCGGTCACTAGGGCACTGGGACCGTTCATCCGGATGGAACTTCACGATAGTCTCACGTGCGGACAGGATGGCGTGTAGCGCCTCACGTGCTTCGTTGCATACCATCCTTGTTAAAAGACTAAACGGTCCTTTATGGCTATGCCAGCGACAAACGTTCATATAGATAAGTCATCCTCGCTTAGCGGCTATTCGCGTGCGAGTCATTTCATCGCATCAAGAAACAACTGAACACCTGAACGATCATGTTAAAATGACCCTCATGTTTGCATATGCTATGCCTCCTGAATGTTATACTTGCCCGTGCTTGAATTAACGATGTTTGCCTCAATATCTGCCTTGGACAGGGAAGGAGATGGTAAGTTGGTAAGTCTCGCTGTATTTCCCTTCATGTTGCACGGTGCACTGCCACACGGGTTAGGCTATTCAATATTTGCATGAAACTGATCCTAAGGCAACTAGAAAGACAACTTAATAGTTGTGCACGAAACTTATATTACGTGTTTGGATTTGTCGAGCGGGCGAGTAGCTTTCCCACCAGTGTATTTAATGTACTGATAATCCACCAGTTTGTATGCAGGATGCGGGAGAACCTCGTTCGGTGCGGATGCCTCCAACGTGCGTGCTAAGGCGTGGAGATCACTCCGAAGCAACGGTGCGTCCGGAACTGAAGCACATATACAAGACATAATATTAGAACATAGCCTGAATATTGCCTGTACAATCATTCCACAGTTATAGCCACTTGGCACACTTTTACTGTTTCAGAGAGAGGCTTGAGCGACTTGTAATCTCGGCTATACGCCGCCTGTAACACATGTTCATATCAATAAAAGAGCTTGCTTTACTTCAACTTGTGTTTCAATGCTTCCGCTATATTTGTCAACTCAGAGAACTTGTTACCGAATCGCTATGCGTTCATGACTCCGCTGCACTCGGACAATCTGTGCGACTCTGTGGCTTAGAACTCTTACCGCCAGCCAATGAACCCGGCCTTGCACGGGCGTGGCTCACGCTCGTGCGGCATCAAGCCCGGATAGGTCAAGCGATCATTCCGCGGGAGTGCTGGCGAGGGTGATTCCCGCCTAGCGGGAATGGCCGATTTGCCTGCGAGAGATCGGGGCATGACATAATGGTATCAGAGCCTGGCTTCTACGCCTTTGGACTTTGATTCGAATATCTCTATTTCGAAAGCTCGTTCGTGGGTTATGTGCACGCTCTCTCTCAATGCCTCGATGGAATGTTCCAACAATAAGTCTAAATACTTTCAAAATGCGTTTTGATTGATATGATTGCTTGTATGATATCATGCTGCGAGTGGCCTTTGTGCCAACCTGTGCGAACCCTTGAGAGTATCGCTAGTAGCTTGTCCGATTTTACTAACTCTAAGTTTGGTTGAATACATCTATTCGAGGGACGCCTTGAACTAGTGCACCATCCAAGACTTAAGAAAAGGTGAAACTCGAGTGCTAAGACTTTGCTATCACTAAGCTGGTTGACGTGTTCACGCTAGAAGTGCACTTCGAAAGTGCGCACGATCCAGTCTAAGCGATATGCTGATTTCGATGCTTGTGCAAGTGAATATCCAAATGAACAAGTACAACTACTTGTCTAGGATTGCCTCAACCCTAGATTACTGCTTGTCCTTAGTAAGTCTCGAGGACGAGACTTTTTTTGAGTTGGGTAGGATATAACACCCCGTTCCGCTCAAGCGGACTGCCGTTTGAAACGGCAGTAGTACAACTGTCCCGACCCGCCTTGTCTCAAACGAGAAGCAAAAGATATCCAGACTTGTCCCTACAGGAATTCGACTTAGGCTTTCAGAGGCTCGCTTGACGTATCGCTCTACCGAGGCGAATCATCGCTAAGGTGGGTGGCTACGGTGAACTTGTCTTTGCTTAGCCAGCACACATAAAATCTAGAATATTCATGTTAGTCGCTAGGTGAAGCACCCCCTGTATGCTAATAAATCCAACGCACCTAGCTAAGGGAATAATCCCAACTTGTAGTGCTATGCTAGAACATAGAAAATAAAATACTGCTTATATTCAGACCCTCGCATGCTAAGTCCCTAACGGCTTCATCTCTCGGCTTACCTTCGGGTCCGAGCAAACGTGTTTACTTATGTTCCTTAGAAACGCATGCTTGTCTACTTGAATGTTGCCATGTTTTCATCCAAACCCCGGGAGACTACTACGTAGTCGTTCCATGCCTGAATGAACCTGCAAGTATCCGGGACCGTTGGGTCGCCAAGGCAAATCCCCGAACCAGGGGCACGCATCAGGGTAATAAATACTGAACGAGAATCCTATCACGTGCCAACTGAATGATAATCACATCAAGTTTATATCTGAACGAGAATCACGTCATATAATGAACGAATCTCAGCTCTTGGAGCAAATGCTCGTTCAAATCACGAATCAATGGATTATCATTCAAGTTGTGGATTTAAAACTGACCCTGACCTGCATGTCGCGGACAACTTGTAAAAAGGTGATCTTCGGATCTTGTTCCACGGGCGGTCACTGGGGCACTGGGACCGTTCCGATCCGGATGGAACTTCACGATAGTCTCACGTACGGACATGATGGCATGTAGCGCCTCACGTGCTTCGTTGCATACCATCCTTGTTAAAAGACTAAACGGTCCTTTATGGCTATGCCAGCGACAAACTTTTATATAGATAAGTCATCCTCGCTTAGCGGCTATCCACGTGCGAGTCATTGCATCGCATCAAGAAACAACTGAACACCTGAACGATCATGTTAAAACGACCCTCATGTTTGTATATGCTATGCCTCCTGAATGTTATACTTGCCCGTTCTTGAACTAACAATGTTCGCCTTAATGTTTGCCTTGGACAGGGAAGGAGATGGTAAGTCTCGCCGTGTTTCCCCTCATGTTGCACGGCGCATTGCCACACGGGTTAGGCTATTCAATATTTGCATAAAACTGATCCAAAGGCAACTAGAAAGACAACTTAATAGTTGTGCACGGAACTTATATTACGTGTTTGGATTTATCGAGCGGGCGAGTAGCTTCCCCACCAGTGCATTCAATGTACTGATAATCCACCAGTTTGTATGCAGGGTGCGGGAGAACCTCGTTCGATACGGATGCCTCCAACGTGCGTGCTAAGGCGTGGAGATCACTCCGAAGCAACGGTGCGTCCGGAACTGAAGCACATATACAAGACATAATGTTAGAATATAGCCTGAACATCGCCTGTACAATCATTCCACAGTTGTAGCCACTTGGCACGCTTTTACTGTTTCAGAGAGAGGCTTGAGCGACTTGTAATCTCGGCTATACGCCGCTTGTAACACATGTTCATATCAATAAAAGAGCTTGCTTTACTTCAACTTGTGTTTCAATGCTTCCGCTATATTTGTCAACTCAGAGAACTTGTTACCGAATCGCTATGCGTTCATGACTCCGCTGCACTCGGACAATCTGTGCGACTCTGTGGCTTAGAACTCTTACCGCTAGCCAATGAACCCGGCCTTGCACGAGCGTGGCTCACGCTCGTGCGGCATCACGCCCGGATGGGTCAAGCGATCGTTCCGCGGGAGCGCTGGCGAGGGTGATTCCCGCCTAGCGGGAACGGCCGATTTGCCTGCGGGAGATTGGGGCGTGACACTCACCCCATGGGAGGATACCCTGATATCTTTTGAGACCTGACACTCTTACACGTTTCACTGTAGCATCCATATTGGGATACGGGTCCACGTATTCGACTAGCTATCGGTCCGTATGACGTGCATCACGGTTAGTACATAACTCAGGGCTACTTTTATTCATAGAGACTGGTATATAGATACATGGTATTAACGTCGAGTATTCGATGTGTGTATCTACATTGGGCGGGGAGGACCACTAGTAGGCGTATAGGATACACCCATTGGAATCTGTAGTATTCGGAGTAGCCACGGATCCAATGACTCCCTTTATTCAGATTCCCCGTTCTTCGGAGTGGTATGGACGTATATATACTTACAGATTCCCCGTTCTTCGGAGCGGTATGGACGTTATACTATTCAGATTTCCCGTTCTTTGGAGCGGTATAGACGTATATATACTTGCAGATTTCCTGTTCTTCGGAGCGGTATGGACGTTATGCCTACACCTACTCATACGTACCAAAGTTGTCCTCACATTGCATTCACTTAGATGGTTAGCACACCCTTTATTGTATTTATTTTTATTTAGTATATATGGCATGCTTCTATGTATCTTGTTACGTCCCTCTGAGGACCTGGTACCTTTCCAGATTTGGACGAGGCATATTACCCCATATTATACGGTCCAGGACAGGAGACGAGGTTAGCTACAGCTGAGGAGTTAGAGGTGCTACCGTCAGAGTTCCCATGATTAGTTGGTAGGCTTTCTGCCTAAGATTGGGTGCATCATTATCTAGTTAGCCGATGTCCTTGTCATTATCTTTTATCTATCATTTCAGTATTTTATTTCGTCATAGCAGTGGGTTTGTCCCCACCTGACATTATTGGTTGTACTATGATATCTTGAGACTGGTGTTTATCTTTCAGCAGTTTATTTAGTACTTCTTGCTGTTTATATTGTGGATGAGATTAGTTTACCTATTAATTGACTGATATTGGATATGTTAGTATTTTAGGAAAGCGTAGCACTCTTTGTAAGGATCTATTAAATTGTGATATCCTCGGAGATGTGACAGCTGACTATTGCCACGTGACTTAGTCCCGTGTATTTTGGGACTGGGGCGTGACATGGTTTTAGTGGTGGTCCATGCAGGTCGACTTATTCGCTTGTCGTAGGGTAACATGCCCAGCGAGCCTACAATAGGATATAAATTACTAGGTCTCATCCACATTGATTATATTTTTGAACTTCCTCCGTATTGCTTCTAAATATCTGCATCATGTTTGCTTGATTCCGTACTCTTGTGATGAAGTCTTATCTCTTGCAGCAAGATGAATTTGCGTAGTGGACGAGGAGCATCCAGTGCCGCGGTGCCAGATAACACCACCCAAAGAGAGGAGGTACCCCAAGGGCAGCCCCCGCTACAGACCCCGCTGATACATTGGCACGAGACTTCTCAAGGCGATCCTACACCACAGCATGAGGGACAGACTTTCCAGACGATCCCCACGCAGCATTGTGAGGGCCATACTTCAGGAGCTATACCGATGCCGCAGACCGAGAGGCTGACATCTGAGAAGACGCCTACTACACAGCCAGAGGTTCCATTACCCCCACCTCCACCCTACACACCCCAGATGCCACAGCTAGATAGACAACCACATATGCTATAGTTCTTTCAGACTATGATACAGGCACAGTAGCATCAGACAGAGACGTTACGACAGAGTTTGATGGCAGTACTAGAGATGACACCTGTCCCAGCACTCGTACCAGTACCTCCACCAGTCCAGACAGGTGGCACTGTTAGATGGTTCCGACAGATGGGACCAGATACCTTCTCAGGCAATGAGACTGCAGAACAGATTACCGATTGGGTCGCCAACACGGAGATGCTACTAGAGGCGTCACAACTGCACCCAGACCTTTGGATGACTGCAGTGAGGACCCAACTAAAAGGCAATGCCCATCATTGGTGGGATTCTATTTAGCGCAGCATAGGCAAGAACCAGTCCTGGGAACAGTTCTTAGAATACTTCAATGCAAAGTATTTTTTGACCACAGTTAGAAATGTCATGTACTCCCAGTTTCTACATTTAGAACAAAGAAATATGACTGTGGACGCATATGACACGGAGTTCAGCCGTCTTAGCAGATTTGGTGCCGTCCTGATACCCAATGATCTAGAGAAAGCTCAGAGATTCTATCACGGCCTCAATTTTGAGCTACAGAGGTATACCACCACACAGGCGAGGATTTCTTACGAGGAGGTTCTTGCAGAAGCGAGGATCCAGGAGGCCATTGCCAGAGGAGCTAGGCATCCCAGCACGACCATACCAGTCAGAGCCCAGCCCGGAGTAGGAGGACCGATCCGTCGTCCTGGAGTGCAGACACAACAGAGGATAGCACCATACCAGCAAAATGAGCTTTCGTCTTGCAACTACTGTGGTAAGAGAGGACATTACCAGAAGGACTGCCGAAAGAGACTAGGAATATGCATAATTTGTGGAGCGAGCCAGCACTATGCCCGGGACTGCCTACAGTGCAGAGACATAGTACCGCAGACAAGATAGAGGCCAGCAGCACCAGTTCCGAGGATACTACCCCCGTCAGGAGGACAGCGTCCACCGGCACCTGGAGGATTTCAGAGGGGACCACCCTTGGCCCGACAGCAGGCACAGTTCGATTAAGCCCGATAGCAGACCGGAGGACAGAGACAGGGACGGGCCTTTGCATTAGCAGCTACTGAGGAGGAAACAAAAGAAGAAGCAATCAATGGTACCATTTTAGTTGCATTATTACCTGCGACTGTATTGTTAGATTCTGGAGCTACATTATCGTTTATATCTAGTAGATTTATAGCAATGCATAGAGTAGCTACTTCCCCCTTACCTAAGAGTTGGAAGATTCTTACCGGAGGAGGTATAATGCTAGTTACCAGCACTATTCGAACGTGTTCGGTAATCATATGTGGTAGAGAGATGAGAGCGTGATTCTTGGTGTTACCCATGCCGTACTTTAATGTTGTGCTAGGCAAGGACTGGTTAAGCCAGTATAATGCTGTTCTGAACTGCCGGAAGGGTAGCATCACTTTTAGACCGCCAGATCAATCGGAGTTCGAGTACATACGAGGGACCGTCGAACAAGGAGTAGGACAGATAGCTGGAACTTACATGGCTATGGAGATTGCACCCCCACCAATAGTTCCAGAATTTGAGGATGTGTTTCCAGAAGAATTGCCAGTCTTACCGCCAGATAGAGACGTAGAGTTCACCATTGAGCTAGTACCTGGAGCAACACCGGTATCTTCTAATATGTACCGATTGGCGAAGAAGGAGTTAGATGAACTGAAGCTACAATTGGAGGAGTTGCAGAGCAAGGGGTTTATCCGTCCTAGTGCATCACCCTGGGGAGCACCAGTGTTATTTGTACCTAAGAAGGATAGAACAGTATGCATGTGCATTGATTATAGAGCCCTTAATATTTTGACTATCAAGAACAAGTACCCCCTGCCAAGGATTGACGATTTATTCGACCAGCTGACAGGAGCAGTGGTGTTCACCAAGATCGACTTGAAATTGGGTTATCATCAGGTAAAGGTGCGAAGAGAAGACATTCAAAAGACAGCATTCAGGACTCGTTATGGTCACTACGAGTTCTTAGTGATGCCTTTTGGACTAATGAATGCACCTGTTGTATTTATGAATTTGATGAACAGAGTATTCTACCAATACTTGGACCAGTTCGTGGTAGTCTTCATCGACGATATTTTGGTGTATTCGAAGAGCCACGAGGAGCACAAGAAGCACTTGAGACTAGTGTTAGAGACCCTGAGGAGAGAGAGGCTTTATGCCAAGCTGATCAAGTATGAGTTTCTTCTGGATTGTGTCACTTTCCTTGGACATGTTATCTCAGGAGAGGGCATCTCAGTAGACCCGGCGAAGATTTCATCAGTAGAGACATGGCCAACCCCTACCAATGTCTCAGAAGTGAGAAGTTTCCTAGGACTTGTCGGATATTACCGGAGGTTCGTGGAGAACTTCACGAAGATTACAGAACCGATGACCCGCTTGACCCGTAAGGAGCAGGATTTCACTTGGACAGAGGAGTGTCAAAAGGCATTCGACGAGCTGAAGAAGCGGTTGACTACAGCACCCATCTTGACCATACCTTCTGGACCCGGAGGATTCGTGATCTACAGCAATGCATCTGGAAAAGAATTAGGATGCGTCTTGATGCAGCATGGAAAGGTTATAGCTTATGCTTCTAGACAGTTGAGGACACATGAGAAAAACTATCCCACTCACGACTTGGAGCTTGCAGCCGTAATCTTTGCTTTGAAGCTTTGGAGACACTACCTATATGGAGAAAGAGTAGAGATATTCACTGATCACAAAAGCCTAAAGTACGTCTACACTCAGAAGGATCTGAATCAGAGGAAAAGACGTTGGCTCGAGGAGATGACAGACTTTGAGATTGAGCTGCAGTACCACCCGGGAAAGGCCAAAATAGTAGCTGACGCATTGAGCAGAAGACACATGGCATTTTTTTTGACTACTCAACTATATCTACTGAGAGATCTAGAGCAGATGGGTATAGAGGTTGTCATGCCCGGAGTAGACGAACAGTTGTCGAGTTTTCAGTTGCAATCGACGTTAGTGGAGAGAATCAAGGCTGCTTTGCCGACAGACGCCAGATTCCAGAGGCTTAGATAGAGGACAGAGGCGGGAATACAGACAGGACTGCGAATACATGAAGATGGGACTTTGAGATGCGGAGATCATCTCTATGTTCCAAATGGAGAACTTTGTCAGGAGTTGATAGCAGAGGCACACAGTTCAACCTATTCTATTCATCCAGGAGGCATGAAGATGTACAGAGACTTGAGACAGTACTACTGGTGGCATGGAATGAAGAGAGAGATAGCACGCTTTGTGGCCAAGTGCCTGGTGTGTCAAGAAGTCAAGGTTGAGGATCAGAGATCTGCAGGATTGCTTCAACCACTCCCGATACCAGAGTAAAAATGGGAGCATATCACCATGGACTTTGTTATAGGATTTCCGAGGAGTCCTAGTGGTCGAAATGCAGTATGGGTAATCGTGGATAGACTCACCAAGTCTGCACACTTTTTACCCTTCATAGTTGGGCAATCGATGGAGGTCTTAGCAGATATGTACATGAGGGAGATTGTGCGCCTGCATGGAATGCCAGTTAGCATCGTGTCTGACAGGGATACGAGGTTTACATCTTACTTTTGGCAGAGTATGTAAGAGAGTCTCGGTACCCACCTGAAGTTTAGCATAGCATATCACCCACAGACAAATGGTCAGTCGGAGCGCACCATTCAGACGTTGGAAGACATGTTGAGAGCGTACATGCTTGATTTTGGAGGATCATGGGAGGACCACTTGCACTTGGTCGAGTTTTCCTACAATAATAGCTATCAGGCGAGCATCCATATGGCTCCCTATGAAGCGTTGTATGGAAGGAAGTGTCGTTCCCCAATATACTGGAGCGATATAGGCGAGCGACAGATTCTTGGACCAGAGTTGGTTGTTCGTACAGTGGAGACGGTGAAGAAGATCCAAGGACATCTACGAGCAGAACAGGACAGGCAGAAACACTGGGCGAATGTGCATCGACGACCCCTAGAGTTCCAGGTTGGAGATCACTTGTTTCTAAAGATCTCACATACTCGAGGGACTATCAGATTTGGAGGCAAAGGAAAGCTGAGTCCGAGGTACATCGGACCGTTCGATGCGTTAGAACGCGTCAGAGAGGTTGCTTACAGATTAGCCTTGCCACAGACTTTGGAAGGAGTCCATGACGTCTTCCATGTATCTCAGCTGAGGAGGTACATACCGGATCCGAGTCATGTACTTGACCAATCAGAGATCACAGTCGGCCCGAGTTTATCCTACCAAGAGGAGCCTGTTGAGATCCTGGACAGGAGCGAGAAGGTACTACGAGGTCAGACTATTCCCCTAGTACGCATCGCGTGGAGACATCATTCACCAGGCGAGTCGACCTGGGAACGCGAGGAGGATATTCGACAATGTTACCCGCATCTCTTCAAAGGACTAGGTATGTTTTAGCATTTTTACATTCAGTCAGTGATTCTTGCCATGCGTATATTTTAATTTCGAGGACAAAATACTCTAAGGAGGGTAGATTGTAAACCCCCTTAACCAATTTAGGGTTTAATCGAATTAAATCTGGAGACTAGAATTTATTTGGCATTTAATTAGAATTATGCGAGACAATTATAGGTACCCTCTGACCATGGTGTAACATTAGCTACGCAATGTTCATTAATTTTTGCCTGGCGCAGTGAACCATTAATCTAGTTAATTTTTGGAGGCGAATCTCACCTTAAGAAAAACCGAACCAAGCCCATGAATACCCTACACCCTCCCATTTAGACAAGCTTCCTACCTCAAAGAGCCCAGACAGGCCTAAATCTCAAGAATAGCCCACGAGAGCCAGCACCTGTGAATATACATTTCCTCCCACATTAAAAATCGTAAGGAAATCATAAATCCCCTTAACCCTAGCCGAACCCTTCTCTCTCTAACCGAGCACCCCCCTTCCTTTCCCCCGACTTCCCAACACCCCCACCGTAAGCCGCCACTATCTCCACCTCAGCCCTCACCTGACCACCACCTCTACCACCCCAACATCACCGACACCGACCGCTATCCCCATCCCCACCAACCGTAAAATTGAGCAATCAAACCGACATCGAATCCCGACTACCCAGCCATCTCCAGCACCGCCAACCACCCTGTCCGGCTGACCCCGACCTTCCCCCACGTTCGGACCCGACCAACATCACCCCAGACCATCGGCCGCCATTGCCAGGCTACTGCTGCCGCCGTTGCACATGTAGTTGCTGCTGCAAACCACTGTCGCCGCTGTCTGGATCGCCTGCAGCTGCCGGAGCACCGCCCCCACCGGAGGACGACCAAGCTGCGAGGAGACCTTCGTCCAGCCAACTAGGTAAACACCTATATACTCCTCTCTCTCGTATCGTGTTTGTTATGATCGTTGTGTCGTCGTGTCAAGACTTGTAATGTTGGACACAAACTCAGTTAACCCTAACCAGGTATATGATGGTATGTTGATTAACAAGATTTTGAAATTGGGTTAATAATTAACCACTCCTTAATCATAAGACCTGTTGTTAGAAACATGTATTTCATCAATAAAACTTAGACGTTGTCAAGTATGCTGAATATGGGAATTTAAGGGCCAATATTTGTACTAGACATAATGAAGCTTCGTAAAACCCTAGACATAGTATTCATTGTCTCAAGGCACACGTTGACCGAGGACAATGCGTGTACACCCTAGCTACGTACGCACATGATGCTGTATTCGACCAGTCGTGAACTTGCGACAGTACCCAAGAGTAGCATCGTAATCATGTGTATATATTACTTAGTGTCTGATGTCATCATTGTTATATTATATTGTATGTCTAGGGTCTTTGGATCAGCTAGGAGATGATGCAGGAGCAGGCTATTGGCATTCACAGCTTGAGGACTCAGGCAAGATACCTTGTCATATTTACTGTTTAAATTTAATGCTGCATATGTTGTATGTTATCTTATTGTTCTATTTCATATGACTGTGCGCGTCCGAGATTGAATCGGGTGCAGGCGACGAATGCGTCGATGGTTAGTATACTTAACCTAGTCATTAGCAGACTCACCCCATGGGAGGATACCCTGATATCTTTCGAGACATGACACTCTTACACGTTTTACTGTAGCAATCATATTGGGATACGGGTCCGCGTATTCGACTAGCTATCGGTGCGTGTGATGTGCATCACGGTTAGTACGTAACTCAGGGCTACTTTTATTCATAGAGACTGGCATATAGATACGTGGTATGCACGTCGAGTATTCGATGTGTGTATCTACATTGGGCGGGGAGGACCACTAGTAGGCGTATGGGATACACCCATTGGAATCCGTAGTATCCGGAGTAGCCACGGATCCAATGACTCCCTTTATTCAGATTCCCCATTCTTCGGAGTGGTATGGACGTATATATACTTGCAGATTCCCCGTTCTTCGGAGCGGTATGGATGTTATACTATTCAGATTCCCCGTTCTTCGGAGCGGTATGGACGTATATATACTTGCAGATTCCCCGTTCTTCGGAGCGGTATGGACGTTATGCCTACACCTACTCATACGTACCAAAGTTGTCCTCACATTGCATTCACTTAGATGGTTAGCACACCCTTTATTACATTTATTTTTATTCTGTATATATGGCATGCTTCTATGTATCTTGTTACGTCCCTCTGAGGACCTGGTACCTTTCCAGATTTGGACGAGGCATATTACCCCACAGTGTACGGCCCAGGACAGGAGACGAGGTTAGCTACAGCTGAGGAGTTAGAGGTGCTACCGTCAGAGTTCCCTTGATCAGTTGGTAGGCTTTCTGCCTAAGATTTGGTGCATCATTATCTAGTCAGCCGATGCCCTAGTCATTATCTTTTATCTATTATTTCAGTATTTTATTTCGTCATAGCAGTGGGTTTGTCCCCACCTGACATTATTGGTTGTACTATGATATCTTGAGACTGGTGTTTATCTTCCAGCAGTTTATTTAGTACTCATTGCTGTTTATATTGTGGATGAGATTAGTTTACCTGTTGATTGACTGATATTAGATATGTTAGTATTTTAGGGCAGTATAGCACTCTTCGTAAGGATCCATTAAATTGGGATATCCTCGGAGATGTGACAGCTGGCTATTGCCACGTGACTTAGTCCCGTGTATTTTGGGACTGGGGCGTGACATATATCTTTTAAAATTTTAGTAAGAGATGTACATCTTGTGAGCCCACACGGCCCCCCTTTACTTTTGAGTCAAGAGTTTGTACCAAAGATGTACATTATCAATAAAAAATCTTTTTCTTGCTTCAATGTGTGTTCTTCTACTTGTGTACTCTGCTATTATGTTTATATATATATATATATATATATATATAATTATGACCAGGCCTTTTGCGAGCGTGCCTTACACTTGCACAGCTTCATGCCCAGGGGAAAATTATCGATCATGTGGAATCAGAACGTGACATCTGGGGAAGACAACTCTAGCGGTCATGGAAGGAATGTCCAGAGCAGCGATTCGGGAGTAGCAGAGAGGTCAATAATTACTACGTCGAGCGGACAGGGGATGGAAATTGAGATCGATACTAGGCTCGATAAAGTATTGGATCTGTTCAATACTCGACGTATATCTATTGAGGATAGCATGGATGGAGTAGACGAAAGAGGATCTGGAAGGGATCAACGCCTGCTTGTGTTCCAAGCACAAAATACTATACTGGGCAGGGGTGTAGTGGGTTGGGGCAGAGGAAGGATAAAACCGATGAAGCACTATACCAAAGGAGCTCAAAAGAATAGAAGTAGCAGTAGTCAATTGAAAGGGGAGGAGGGAACATCATTCGGGGTAATGAGAGAAAGAAAAGACAATCAAGGCCTTTGCGGGACCACATTGGGCGTAGTGCATAGTATTTGCAGGGGGAAAAAGGTATTGTGCATTGATAACCCACGATGGAAGGAAGTGCACCAGGCAACTGCTAAGGAGGCAATACAGAAGGATGGTCAGAAAGAGGTTGTTAATTACCTGTTAAAGACTCAGATAATATACATGGGCATGAATCACTGATTTAATGTCAGTGATCGTGTGGAATGTAAGGGGGCTTGCATCCTAGGTAGATGGAAAGATATCTATAATGTGCTGAGGAAGGAAAATTGTTATATTAATGCCTTGCTGGAAACTAAAATCAAGATGGACAAAATGTTGGCATTGAGGACACCTACCAACTGGAGTCAGATCCATAATTTACAAATTTGCGACATGGTCCGCATTTGGGTTAGGTAGGATTCTTGAAGTTGGGATGGGTAAGTGTTGCACTTGTCTAACCAATTGATTACAGTTTATTTAGCCAATAAGGGAGGCTTCAAGTTTATTATAGGTACATCTTATGGGCACATTGACAAACGCAAGAGGAATGGCTTATGGCATGATCTCGGTTGGTTTAGCAGAATGGTGGATGCCAATGTGGACTTCATCTGGTCGTTATGGGTGATTTTAACGCGTTGCTCTATAGACATAAGAAGGAGAGTGATAAAGTGGTTTCAGATTGTATCCTCCATGATTTTTAATAATGTCTCCTTCAGTCTGGCTTATAGCCTTTGGAGAGAACGGAGCATATGTGGTCGTGGCACAATAAAGCTGTCCGAAAGGGAGTGGTGTGCCAGCTGGATCAGGCTTTAGGAAACCGAAGTTGGTTCGACAAGTACCCTGGTTTGAGGGCAAAAGAGTTGATGGCAGGTACTTCGGATAATTCCCTGGTCTGCATACGAATTATTAACCAACCAAGTTCTAATGCGAGAAATTTTTGGTACAACAACTGTAAAAAATATGTAGGCCGCATAGAGTTCATGCCCCCTCAAAGTAAAAGTAGGCCGCAGAGGGACCACATAGAGCCCATGCGGACCGAACAACCAAGGAGTTGGAAGCCGCATAAGAATAATCCATGCGGCCTGAACAAGCACGAAGTAAGGGGCCGCATAAGATACCTCTACACGACATTCAAAGCCTGTCAGAAATCCTGATACACCACTCATCACCCAGAGCGCTTCGAGAATCATGAGAGATACGACGACTCATAAAAAGACTGAAAGTCACATAAGTGCATTAATAACTTTGTCTGATATGCCATGCCACGTGTTTCCTCATATGCAGCTACGGTCCTATGCGGCCTCATCATAATGTGGCCAAAGTGTCCATCCGACCAAGGCCAGATGAGAGCTCGCATGCGGCCACAATGCCATGCGGTCGAAGTATCCATAAGACTAAGGCCAAAAGAGAGCACATATGCGACCAAGACGATTATGCGGCCAAGACGTTATGTGGCCCTCAACTTACAAGATCTTTTTGTTGCAACCAAAGGGATCCTTACACGATCATTACAAATCACATGTCCAGCTGACTAAGTCATGCACACCTCATAACCGAGATTTTATCAACTGCATATCTCAACTAAGGCTACGTGACAGCCTGCCAGTAGTATGCGGCTATACTTACAACCGCATTATATTGAATGAGCCCTATGCAGCCACCAAATAGAGGCATATGTGATATCTATAATCCATTAGCAGGATGACTATAAATAGCAAGGGTAGAATACCCTACAAGCCCCGGCTAGCCATGTACGTGCACACATGCTCAAGAGAGAAAAGGGAAGAGAGCATCCTCATTCCCTCGTTGGACCATCAACGGAGTAAAGGGGTCGTTGCAGTACTCGATCTCCATCGTCACATTCCCAAATAAAAAATATTGTACTTAGATTTTTTGTCTAGGATTTCTTTGTACCTTTTATTTGTTGTTCAACACAAGTTTCCCAAACTTATACTTTAATGGCAAACAGGATGACGACTCTGCTGGGGATGACCTTCTCCTCCGATGAGAAGGTCATGACGCAGTCTGACGCGTCGAAGCTGGGTTCGACCCAGAATATACTAGTTGTACACTTTGACCAGCAAGCCTTTGAGGAAATGCTCTCTAAGCGCAGCGCTTCACCAAGGCTGGCAAAGCCTAAGAGGACCCATAGGATATGGGTAGCCAAGGCCATTATGCCTCGCCCAACTATGGAGCATGTGCTCCTTCTCTCTCTCCCTGCCACAAAAAATGTACATTATGCATCCACACGAGCTGATCCCACTCATGTTGCAGCCTCTTCTAACATGGAAAGTGCTCAACACTGGAGCCTTGGTAGAGAAAAATACTACGATGCCAGGAGTTTTAGTGATAAGGTATGTTCTATACAGACAAGTCAAAGGCCATATAAGAAGGCTCATGCGTCATCAAGCCCCAGCCGCAAGCAGAAGGCTATATACAGCCTCGACGGCAATCGAAGTTTCGTATTCGACCGAATCTCATGCGACGATGGTTCCACAGGCCATGCTAAGAAATGAGAAGATATAAACTTGGATCCTTCATACTACGCACCGGCAAGTGCTAGGACAAAGAAGTTTAGGGAAATACGAGCTCGCCAAGCTCAAGCAATTGCTCATTCAACCGACCGTCAACAGGTGCCGCTAACTGTAATACGTGCCCCTGATGGAAAGTTGTATAAGACCGACCCATTCATCCATCCCGCAGTAGAAATTGGACGAGCTCAGTCTAAAAAGTCTTCGATTAGCAACCTGGGGAAAGTTTGTGTACGAACCCTAAGTCCTGAAGGAAAGACAACACCTACGTATCCATGTGCTCGGTCTACCTACATTTATAAAGAAGGTTTAAAGGTGTGTCAGCCCTCACTTGAATTACACAACGTGATCAACCACAAGCACAATGAGAGGAAAATAACCACAGCGTGTGAGAGGTCCTTTCCTGGATACCACTTTGCTTGCATCATCATCAACTGCTGCTACGCCAAAATAGTGGTACCCGTAAATCGACAATCATTATTTTAGAGACTGCAACCAATGGCACCTACTCGGCTGTAACCCGGAGAACAGGTACAAGCACCAGAGGAAGAGGAGATCCCCTTTGCCTCATATTATTCTTCTCAAAAGGCCCCTTTCATGAGGGGAGGTCGAAAGTCCAGCACCTCCAGTCCGTTGCTCTCGTCCGATGGGTTTAGAAGGCAGCTCCAAGGAGGACATGCAGTGAAACCTACGAAAGGTATTTTCATGGGCACCCACTCAATGAAGAAGCTATCAGCTATTGTGGGTAGTTCCTCCTCAGGACCCCAAGTGGCTACACAAGCTAGGGGTTGTAATCACCCGGACCTCTATTATAATTTGGCATTCCGAGAAGACAGTGATTTCCAAGGAACAGATGCTGAGATCCCTGGAGGTGACCACCCTCGTCAAGAAGATGCAGCTTCCTACACTAGGGAAAGTTTTTCCTCTGAGTCCGAAGAGGATACGACATTACCAACATTCTCGGAAGACTAATCACGACAAGAGTCTAAGGAAAAAAATAAAACATCTACTGTCCCATCCATTTTCCCCATGTAAGAATATCATATATGACAGGGGATGATTATGAGGGCCCCAGCGATTGATAATACCTTAAAACCCTCGAGGCCATGATGCAAACCATGACTGCGTCAATTGAGGCCTTGACCAAAACAATACTGGATATAAAGGCAAATATAGCCTCACAGCTACCAAGGACTTCAGGTCAGGCAAACCTGGATCCGGGGACCAACGGGGACTCAAACTCAATCGCACCACCCGTTGGTGGCAATAATACCCTGCCCGGATCATCGGCTCCTTCTGTAGTGGATGAAGCTCGGGAAGCAATAAAGGAGGTCTGGGAGCTCCGAGCTCGACTAGACTCAATCAAAAATCGGGACTCACTACGTGAGCTTGGAATACGACAACCTTACCACCTCGAGTAGAGTCATATGCCATATCCGCCCAAGTATAAGCCCTTCAACCTGAATCCATTTGACAGGAGCACATCTCTATGTCAATACATGAGTTACTTTGAGACTATGATGGGGCACCTACCTCACAGTGACGATCTCCTCACCAAGCTCTTCGTGGGGGCGTTGTCTGGAGTAGCCTTTGATTGGTTTTACAGTCTACAAGATAAATGCATCTCGTCGTTCGACGATCTAAAAAGTATTTTCCTCGCTCGATTCTATGACTGAGGAAACGATATGACAATGTCTTCTCTGATGGAAATTATATAGAAAGAGAAGGATCTTGTACACGGGTACATCAAACGATACAGGAAAGCGGTGCTAAAGTTTTCCCGACAATCAGGAGTCCACGCTAATGGAAATATGTCATAGGAATCTACTTCCAACAGTCAGCCTATGGATGGGTGACAGTCAGTTCAAAGACTGGATGGCGTTCATCACAAATGCAGTCGGCGCTGAAAAGAAGGTAATGGATGCCCGACTCTTGGGAATACATTCATGGATGATAGGGAAAATATCCTTACAACAACAATAATGACATCGATAATAATAGTCATGATGAAAAAGGAAAGCAGGCCCTTATCGCCAACCTAACCAAAAAGCCTGAATAGAAGCTGACGAAGGCTGCAAAACCGAAAGAGACCTACTCTTTCGAAGATGATGACTTCATAGAAATTTTTGACGTACTAATTAAGAAAAACAAGCTTCGGCTCCCCGACATCAAGCGCTCTGATAAGTCAAGGTGAATAATCCAAAGTACTGCTACTACCACTGGTACGTTCACCATGCGACACAGAATTGCTACATACTAAAGAAGTACATCCAGTGTCTTCTTGACACCAAGGCCCTTACCTTGGACTTCGATGACAAAATAGTTGCCACCAACATGGTGTCTCTTCAGTTCCATAGCTTTTCGACAACAAAAACCAAAGACGGAGTGATCCCGATCCCCAGGGCAACAATGTTGGTTGTCAATCTCCCACCAGCTCATGAACAAATAGCCAGGCTGGTACCTTTCACCATATCTTGGAAGGAGGTCATGTGGATTCATCTAGATCTTGCTCCAAATATGATGCATCAAGCAGCACCTTCTGCCACCAAGTCCAAGGGCAAGAAGTCCAAGTCCTGCTACACGATTTCTCTCCCTCCCTAGGAAGCTATAGCTGGAACAACAAGGCCAGGCCTGACGTACCAACGCGGGTATGATATGCCTGATGATGGTGTGCGCCCAACCACCGTACCTACCATATCTTATCTGAGTCTATCCCAACCTCTGGCAGCAGACAAGTCCAAGTAGAAAGAAACTCGCTTTAATAAACCGCTATGCAAAGATACAGCTCATGGGCTGGAAAAGCCCTACAACTTCGACATCTTGGCATAACTGGCAAATACTCCAGCAAAATTTTCACCATTCTAGCTTCTTCGACTCTCCAAAGATACTCGGGATGCTCTGAGTGAGGTATTACAAAATGTCAATCCCTACCTGGCGCATGTCAAGCCGTCAGTCGAGAATCTTGATGTATGCCCCCAATGCAATAATGTTATGGAGGCGATACCCAACATCACGTTCTCGCAACAAGATATATTCCTAAAGAACAATAGGCACGATCATTTTTTGTATTATATAGGGTACATTTGGGCCATCAAGGTGGACTGGATGCACATCAACCTCGGTTTATCAATCAGCGCAGAGTCTGCGTCATACCTTGGGCATCCTGATTCATTGTCTAGCAGCAATAATTACTGCCATCAATGGGTTCAACGCAGGAAGAAGCTACCCTCTGGGTAAGATTTGCCTGAAATACCAATTCGATGACTTAAAAGTAGAGGTCACTTACTACGTCATAGACATAGATGTATCCTACAATGCCTTGTTGGGACGCCCGTGGACACATGAGTACATGATCGTGTCATTAAATCTGTACAGTACCTAAAATATATTGACGAATATGACATTGTCAAAATAGAGTTTGCTGATGTCGATCTGTTCAAAGGGGTCAAAGCCTATTACTCTGACATGATCCTCTACAAGCAAGTCGACCAAAATAAAGGTGGCAATGATGTCAAAAATGAGGCAGAGACTGGGACAATATTAGATTAGCCCTTGAGAGTCAGTCCCAAAGCACATGCTCCTGACACAGTCTCTCCCCTTGTGGTAAAATTACACAAGAAGGCACATGAATCTCTGGTAGTTTACCTTCGTAGACCGAGTCGACCGCCGAAGGAAGATCCGACGCCTATAACAACTTCTGATGTCGTCGCTCGCACTGGGGGTAGATCTTACGAAGGACAAACTAGAGAAATACGTAGCATCTCATGCTAACATTCCTTCTCTTGAGGATGTAAGTCCTGAGGATAAGATACTTTATTTTATGAATAAAGGGTTATCTTTGAATAACTCTGATGTTGCACATCTAACCATATTGTATTCCATTGAGCACGGTCTAGGCCTGCACCAGCATACACAAGTGACTATAACCTATGCAGTGAACCAAATTCTCCCCATTCAAAACTCTTACTTCATAATTCCAACAAAAAAAAGGGGAGACAAACTCATCATCTTCGGCAGAGTAGAAAGTCCCCAATCTTTCATCCCAAAGGAACTGGAGCCAGAATCCGATACCAACAAAATACCACTTCACTTGTACAGCTCTCAAACCAAGTACCTTATCCAGAAGATGGGATACAAACTATGGCAAAGGCTGACGGCTGCCTCTACGTCTACATGTTCCTGCAGGCAAGTTGGAAGATTACTACCATATGACCAAGAATGGCTTAGGGTACGTTACGTCTCCCACAACCCCTGAAGGCTTAGATAAAGAAGATGAGTTACACTCTTACTCTTCAGAATCTTCTGCTTGGGACTCTGATATCAGTATCGGGAGATGCTCAAACAAGCGTTGTCCGCTAATATGGTATTAGATGACCATGAGAAAGACGACAAGAATCTACCTGAACTTTTTGAAGTAGAATCGTGTGCCAGTGCCTAGACTCACAATGGAAGATGCAGTTCGAGCAAAGAGAACCGTCCACCGAGGATGAAGTCGTACAAGTCGATCTGGACGATAAATCCTCCCCTAAACCTATCTTCATCAGCAAAATTCTACCCGATGAGGATCGAGAATCCCTACTATAGTTCCTTAGGAAGTACATCGATATCTTTTCCTAGAGTTACAAAGATATTCTAGGACTGAACCCCCAAATTGGGGTCCATAAACTCAATATCTTGCCAAACGCTAAGTCGATAAAGTAACAACAATGACGGTTCCGGTCGGACATCATGAATGTTATCAAAGCCGAAGTCAATAAGTTGATAGCTAGTAGTTTCATCCGCAAGGAACAACATTTGGATTGGGTAGCCAACATTGTGCCCGTCGTCAAAAAGAATAGAAAGATTCGAATCTGCATTGACTTTCATAATCTAAATACGGCATGCCCTAAGGACGAGTTTCCTCTTCTGATCACAGATATAATGATCGATAATACTTGTGGCTTCGAGCACATGTCCTTCATGGACGGATTCTCAAGCTACAATCTAATAAAGATGTTTCTGAAAATGAGAAGCATACATTATTCTGAACGCCGATAGGATTATACTACTATACAGTCAAGCCCTTCGACCTGAAGAACGTAGGTGCTACATACCAGCGAGCTATGAGCACCATCTTTCATGAACATCTATGTAAGGTGGTGGATTGTTAAGTTGATGACATCACTGTCAAGAGTCGCTCTAAAGATGATCACCTTTGAGACTTGCTGTATGTGAGGGCAATAGAAGTTTCTACCACACCAGCTCAAGATAAATCCTACCAAATCCTTCCTGGAAGTTTTCAGCTATAAATTTTTAGATTTTGTCATAACTTCGAAGGATATCCACGTAGACCCTTACAAGACAAAAGAAATCCTTGAAATGCATCCGCCGAAGAACCTCAAAGAAGACTAACATACATCAAGGAGCTTTATATCAAACATCTCTGGACATTGTCAGTCGCTCAATCAGCTCATGAAGAAGGGAGTCTTCTTTATCTGGAATGAAGAATGTCAGTGCACCTTCAACGACATCAAGGAGTATCTCATGAACCCCTGAGTATTGGTGGCCCCAGTTTAGGGAAGACCCATCTTGCTGTATGTAAGGGCAATGGATCACTCCGTCGAAGCTCTACTAGCCCAGAAAAGTGATGCGGTCATGAGCAGGCCATCTACTATCTCAGCAAAATAATGGTCGACGCAGAGCACAGATACAACCCCATTGAGAAGGAGTGTCTCGCTCTGGTCTTCGCCATTCAAAAGACCCGATATTACGTGGCAGGACAAACCATCCATGTGATCTCTCAAGTTAATCCTCTCAGGGTCCTTATGACTAAACTCGGAGCTTTCAACTCTCGCCTAGCCACATGGGCAAATTATTGTCTCCGTACGATATGGTATTTTATCCCATAAAATACGGTCAAAGGCCAAGCATTGGCATATTTTCTGGCAGCCCACCTGTAACACCCCGTTCCGCTCAAGCGGACTGCCGTCTCAATCGGCAATCGTGCAGCTGTCCCGACCGGCTTTGCCTCGATTAAGAAACAAAGGATATCCAGACTTGCCCCTACAGGAATTCGGCTTAGGCTTTCAGAGACTCGCTCAGACGTATCGCTCTACCGAGACGAATCATCGCTAAGGTGGGTGGCTACGGTGAACTTGTCTTTGCTTAGCCAGCACACATAAAATCTGGAATATTATGCTAGTCGCTAGGTGATTCACCCCCTGCATGCTAATAAATCCAACGCACCTAGCTAAGGGAATAATCCCAACTTGTATTGCCTATGCTAGAACATGGAAATTGAAATACTACTTATATTCAGACCCTCGCATGCTAAGTCCCTTAACGGTTTCATCTCTCGGCTTACCTTCGGGTCCGAGCAACGTGCCTGCTTATGTTCCTTAGAAACGCATGCTTGTCTGCTTAATGTTTGCCTTGTTTTCATCCAAACCCCGAGAGACTACTAAGTAGTCGTCCCGTGCGTGATTGAACCTGCAAGTATCTAAGACCGTTGGGTCATCAGGCAGCCCCGAACCAGGGGAATGCATCAAGACAAGTCAATCACTGTACAGAATCAAGATTCAAGTATCTCGTGTTCTCGTGTTCAAAGTGTATTTGCGTCCTCAATTCCAGTGCACTCTTGTTCCCGTGTATCTCGTGATAATTGACTGACCCAACCACTGCATGTCGCGGACAACCTGTGCACAAGGTATTGAACGTTCAAGTTCCTGCGGACGGCTACAATCGGGGCACCAGAGCCGATCCGATCCGGACGGCACTTTCTGATAGTCTAACGTGAGTGGGCGGCATGGAGTGAATGCCCCAATGGCCTAGCGTCTCGCTCCATACCGTCCCGGGCGAGGTGACGTGTAGCGATACAAGACCTCTCGCACCCAACCGCCCAAGACTATAAACGGTCCTTTATGGCTTTGCCAGCGACAACTGTTCATATAGATAAGTCATCCCCGCTTAGCGGCTATCCGCATGCGAGTCACTGCATCACATCAATGAACAACTAAACACCTGAACGATCATGATAAAACGACTCTTATATTGCATATGCTATTGGTTTGGTTTTCATCAAGTATGCCTCCTGAATGTTTTATACTTGCCCGTGCTAGATTTAACAATGTTTGCCTTGGACAGGGAAGGCCAAATGGTAAGTCTCGCCGTGTTTCTCTCATATCACACGGCGCACTGCCTCACGAGTTAGGCTATTCAATATTTGCATGAACTGATCCTAAGGCAAGTAGAAAGACAACTTAATAGTTGTGTACGAAACCTGTATTACGTGTTTGGATTTGTCGAGCGGGCGAGTAGTTTCCCCACCAGTGCATTCAATGTACTGATAATCCACTAGTTTGTATGCAGGGTACGGGAGAACCTCGTTCGGTGCGGATGCCTCCAACGTGCGTGCTAAGGCGTGGACATCACTCCGAAGCAACGGTACGTCCGGAACTAAAGCACATATACAAGACATAAGTTGTGAACATCGCCTGAACATCGCCTCTACAATCATTCCACAATTGTAGCCACTTGGCACGCTTTTACTGTTTCAGAGAGAGAGGCTTGAGCGACTTGTAATCTCGGCTATACGCTGCTTGTAACACATGTTCATATCAATAAAAGAGCTTGCTTTACTTCAACTTGTGTTTCAATACTTCCGCTATATTTGTCAACTCAGAGAACTTGTTACCGAATCGCTATGCGTTCATGACTCCGCTGCACTCGGACAATCTGTGCGACTCAGTAGCTTAGAACTCTTACCGCCAGCTAATGAATCAAGGCCTTGCACGGGCGCGGTTCACGCTCGTGCGGCATCACGCCCGGATGGGTCAAGCGATCGTTCCGCGAGAGCGCTGGCGAGGGTGATTCCCGCCTAGCAGGAACGGTCGATTTGCCTGCTGGAGATCGGGGCGTGACATGTTGGTATCAGAGCCTGGCTTCTACGCCTTTGGACTTCAATTCGATATCTCTGTTTCGAAAGCTCGTTCGTGGGTTATGTGCACGCTCTCTCTCAATGCCTCGATGGGATGTTCCAATAATAAGTCTAAATACTTTCAAAATGCATTTTGATTGATATGATTGCTTGTCTGGTTGTATGCTGCGAGTGGCCTTTGTGCCAACCTGTGCGAACCCTTGAGAGTATCGTTAGTAGCTTGTTCGATTTTCACTAACCCTAAGTTTGGTTGAATGCATCTATTCGAGGGACGCCTTGAACTAGTGCACCATCCAAGACTTAAGGAAAGGTGAAACTCGAGTGCTAAGACTTCGCTATCATTGAGCTGGTTGACGTGTTCACACTAGAAATACATGTCGAAGGTGCGCACGATCCAGTCTAAGCGGTATGCTGATTTTGAAGCTTGTGCAAGTGAAGATCCAAATGAACAAGTGCAACGACTTGTCTAGGATTGCCTCAACCCTAGATTACTGCTTGTCCTTAGTAAGTCTCGAGGACGAGACTTTTTTTAAGTTGGGTAGGATGTAACACCCCGTTCCGCTCAAGCGGACTGCCGTCTCAATCGGCAATCGTGCAGCTGTCCCGACCGGCTTTGTCTCGATTAAGAAACAAAGGATATCCAGACTTGCCCCTACAGGAATCCGGCTTAGGCTTTCAGAGACTCGTTCAGACGTATCGCTCTACCGAGACGAATCATCGCTAAGGTGGGTGGCTACGGTAAACTTGTCTTTGCTTAGCCAGCACACATAAAATCTGGAATATTATACTAGTCGCTAGGTGATTCACCCGCTGCATGCTAATAAATCCAACGCACCTAGCTAAGGGAATAATCCCAACTTGTATTGCCTATGCTAGAACATGGAAATTGAAATACTACTTATATTCAGACCCTCGCATGCTAAGTCCCTTAACGGTTTCATCTCTCGGCTTACCTACGGGTCCAAGCAACGTGCCTGCTTATGTTCCTTAGAAACGCATGCTTGTCTGCTTAATGTTTGCCTTGTTTTCATCCAAACCCTGGGAGACTACTAAGTAGTCGTCCCGTGCGTGATTGAACCTGCAAGTATCTAAGACCGTTGGGTCATCAGGCAGCCCCGAACCAGGGGAATGCATCAAGACAAGTCAATCACTGTACAGAATCAAGATTCAAGTATCTCGTGTTCTCGTGTTCAAAGTGCATTTGCGTCCTCAATTCCAGTGCACTCTTGTTCCCGTGTATCTCGTGATAATTGACTGACCCAACCACTGCATGTCGCGGATAACCTGTGCACAAGGTATTGAACGTTCAAGTTCCTGTGGACGGCTACACTCGGGGCACCAGAGCCGATCCGATCCGGACGGAACTTTCTGATAGTCTAACGTGAGTGGGCAGCATGGAGTGAACGCCCCAATGGCCTAGCGTCTCGCTCCATACCGTCCCGGGCGAGGTGACGTGTAGCGATACAAGACCTCTCGCACCCAACCGCCCAAGACTATAAACGGTCCTTTATGGCTTTGCCAGCGACAACTGTTCATATAGATAAGTCATCCCCGCTTAGCGGCTATCCGCATGCGAGTCACTGCATCGCATCAATGAACAACTAAACACCTGAACGATCATGATAAAATGACTCTCATGTTGCATATGCTATTGGTTTGGTTTTCATCAAGTATGCCTCCTGAATGTTTTATACTTGCCCGTGCTAGATTTAACAATGTTTGCCTTGGACAGGGAAGGCCAAATGGTAAGTCTCGCCGTGTTCCTCTCATATCACACGGCGCACTGCCTCTTGAGTTAGGCTATTCAATATTTGCATAAACTGATCCTAAGGCAACTAGAAAGACAACTTAATAGTTGTGCACGAAACCTGTATTACGAGTTTGGATTTGTCGAGCGGGCGAGTAGTTTCCCCACCAGTGCATTCAATGTACTGATAATCCACCAGTTTATATGCAGGGTGCGGGAGAACCTCGTTCGGTGCGGATGCCTCCAACGTGCGTGCTAAGGCGTAGATATCACTCCGAAGCAACGGTGCGTCCGGAACTGAAGCACATATACAAGACATAAGTTGTGAACATCGCCTGAACATCGCCTCTACAATCATTTCACAATTGTAGCCACTTGGCACGCTTTTACTGTTTCAGAGAGAGAGGCTTGAGCGACTTGTAATCTCGGCTATACGCCGCTTGTAACACATGTTCATATCAATAAAAGAGCTTGCTTTACTTCAACTTGTGTTTCAATGCTTCCGCTATATTTGTCAACTCAGAGAACTTGTTACCGAATCGCTATGCGTTCATGACTCCGCTGCACTCGGACAATCTGTGCGACTCAGTGGCTTAGAACTCTTACCGCCAGCCAATGAATCAAGGCCTTGCACGGGCGTGGTTCACGCTCGTGCGGTATCACGCCCGGATGGGTCAAGCGATCGTTCCGCGGGAGCGCTGGCGAGGGTGATTCCCGCCTAGCGGGAACGGCCGATTTGCCTGCGGGAGATCGGGGCGTGACACCACCATGTACCAAAAATCTTGAAGCTTTATGGGGAGATCCTAGATGAAGTAAGAGACTCCAACATGACGAGCTCGGAGGTCATTGGCGAATGTTCTTTGATGGTGCTTCAAGAACAGGGCCCAAAGGCAATATCGTCGCTGGAGCCAGAATATTATTAATCTTCCCATATGATTTGGTCATCAACCGTGCTTACTTCCTCACAGAGCCATGCTCTAACAATGTGGCCGAGTACAACGCTCTCATCATTGGGCACCAACTCGCTAAATAAGTCAGAGTAGACTACCTGGAGGCCTACGATAATTACAAGCTAATAGTCAGTCAGGTCCGGGGTGAGTACCAGGTTCGGTACGAAGACTTGATTCCCTACCACCAAGCCATGCTCGAAATAATCTCCACCTTCGAGGGGTTCTTCATAGAGTATATCCCTCGACTGCAAAATATTAAGGTAAACTCCCTAGCCGGCCTCGCTGCCTCCTTGGAAGTCTCGGTCAAAATCTATCAGCTAATCACAATGGTCAGTCTAGAGCTGGTCTGTCCAAAAAATAACCTCTGTATGTGTCTAAGCTACACAGCAAAAGTAAACACCGATATCCAAAACTGGAGGCTCTCATTCATCGACTACGCAGTCTATGGAATTCTCTCTAAGAACATAAAGGAAACCACTTCCATCAGAAGATGTTCCCTCTAGTTCTATTACGATACGGCTACCAAAATATTGTATCATCGACAGTCTTCTTCTACAATGCCTATCAAATACAGAAGAAAAATAGCCTCTTCGCGAGGCTCATGATGGGGTTTGTGGTACCAATCAGCCCGAACCCAAGCTACAGGACCGTCTCCGGAGAATGGGCTATTATTGGTCGATAATGGTAGCGGATGATGTTGATTGTCCGAGGAAGTGCCAAGCATGCCAAATCTACACATATTTTATCTACCAGCCCTTAGAATTTCTACACCCAATGGTAGCATCTTGGTCATTTGAAGCGTGGGTAATGGACATTATCGGGCCAATTAGTCCACCTTCTTCTAAGGGACCGCTTCATCTTGGATATCACAGACTACTTCTCCAAGTGGACGAAAGCGGTTCCACTCACTGAAGTAAAGACCTCAAACTTGATCACCTTTGTCAAGCATCACGTCATATACCGCTTTTGCTTGCCACAGAAGATCATCTACGACAATGGTCCATAGTTTATAAGTCATACATTCTACCGATTTTGTAATAAAAATTGAATCCAGAACGTGGCCTCAACTACCTACAACCCAACAGCAAATGGTCTGGCAGAAGTATTCAATAAGATCATCATAAAGCTATTCAAGAAGTTTGTATCATCTAATAAGCGCAACTGGAATGAGAAGTTGGAGGAGTGCATTTGGGCCTATTGTACAACGGTATATTGTCACCAACTGGAAGATGCTAGTTTTCCTGGTCTACAGAAGCAAAGCGGTCCTCCCACTCGAGGTCAAAATTCTATCACTCCGAGTGGCTCTCTCCAACTGGTTAACCGTTGACGACAATCACCACCGACGGCTATAAGAGTTAGAAGCACTCGATGAGAAGCGTCTTCTAGCTCAACAACATATTGAGCTATACCAAGTACGTCATTCTGGAACCTTCAACAAACGGGTCAAGGAAAGAACTTTCCAAGTGGGTAACCTCATCTTGATAGTAAAAAAGACGATGGTCATGACCCACAAGACGGCCGATAAATTCTAACATAAATTGGAGGGCTCGTTCATGTGGAGTCGATATGTATTCTCCAATGGCGCCTACCGGCTCGCGAAACCCAACGATGACTTGCTCATGATGCCTATCAACGTCAAGTTCCTTAAAAATTACTATGTCTGAACTAGATTGGTACTCCCCTTATCCCCAGTCGAACAATAAAGATGCATATTTTTTCCCCAGCAGGTGCCTACGTACAGTACGCACCATCTTTTCAGAAAATCTTGGTTAAAGCCATTGTCTGTATTCAGGAGGCCTGAATACGCAACAAATAGTGAATCCTCAAAAGCTCTCCAGTGGAGCAATTCTCAGGTCTATCCACACTTTTTAGTAGACCAATCATAATCAGTTATCTTGGGCATTAGTTCACGTCCACATCACCTTTGAAATACTGTCCTAACAGTTCTCCCCAGCTGGCCATGTCCATATAACCTTTGAGTAAACCTCTTTGTATGACTATCGATTGTCACGTCCATAATACCTCTGATATCGGTCGTCATCTCAAACTTATCACCCATACTTACTTTAAAGTGCGCCAGTAGTATTAAGTCCAAAAAATCTATCACGTCCATATTACCTCTTTGTCTCGAACCTATTACTCTCACCCGAATGCACAAAAAATAATAGGTCCACCAAAGATCCCCTAAGGAAATGTCCTCAATAACTACGGTATCATACTACATCCATATTACCTCTAGTACAATATCTAAGGTTCTCATATACAATCATAATAAAAGGAAAGCTTTTTATTTCTTGTGCATAAGGAAAACTTAAACTACATTCAAGGGACAACTAATGCCCCAAAGATAAAATCAAGACAAAAATGTAGTTTTGAAAAGCAAAACAAATACTACTAGTGCTCCTGGTTTGAGCACAACTCTTCTATTCGCGCACAAAGTTGGGTGATATGGTTATCCAAGCACGCCTTGGCCCGGTGCTCAATTTCTAAAGAAAAGGCTTCAGGATCCTCATAGCGGGTATAGGACTCATGCTTGTCCTTCAGCTTCTGCATCATGACCTCAACACCAGCCGTATTCTTTGCCACTTTGCTCGCCTTGGCTCGGATGGCCTTCTCCTCTCGCTGGGCCTCTCGGAGACTATTCTCCAGTATGTCGAGCTTGACCTGGAGTTTTTTGATTTTTTTCAGTCACCTCAGTCACTTCCTGGGTCAAGTCCTTCTGCCTTGAGAGACAACCCTCTCAAAAATCACTCATCTTGTCGCACCTCTCCTGCAAACCCTGGAGGTCCCGCTATAAGCCCTACTTTGACGAAGCATAGAATGCCTTCTCCTTCTTGACAGACTTCGAAAACTTACCATACTCATAGGATATCTGTCTTCCCATGTCTGTCTATTGGTACTGGTTTAACTCTGTCAGGCATTTCTCTACTTTGAACATCTTCTGATCCAGGAGGTTGGCTATTTGCTCAAAATTTGAGAGGGACCTCAGAGATTTGACCTGGCCATTAACAAAGTATCTAGCCCAGGTGAATGATTAGTTCTGCTCCAACACACTCTGGACTTCCTTCTTCAGAAATATATAAAAGCTTTATAGGAAAAGCCTGACGGTTTTATCGATCTCCTGCAGTGTATCAGGGGTCAAAGGTGGCACGACAAAAGGAGTAGCCACAAGAACAACAGGTTGCATGATGGCCCCCAACCGTCTAAGAGGCAAAGGAGTAGCGGAAGAGCGGCCGACGATCTTCCTTGCTACCAAGTCTTTCAGGGTCGTACGGAGTGTCTGCACATCCGACAACTTTATAGCAGACAGCTGGGTAGCACTGTGACCAGGAACAGGGGTACTAGGGCATCCCACGGCGTCTACACTCGTCTATATGTCAATATCAAATTATATCATGGCAACCTCGGAGGACGACCCGGTAGCCATAGTTCCAGGAACATCGGAGACGGCCTCCTCGGAAAGGCTCACTCCAGCATCCAAAGAGGCTGCAATAGAAGGATGCTCAACAGCAACCGTGGATGGAGCTGCTATTATATACAAGTGATATCGCTTTGCTTGCTCGAGCGGAAGCCTTCTCGAAGAGTTCCCGATCGAACCATAAGATGATTAATCTAAGTGAGTGGGCAGAACTGTATTCTCTTATTCTTGTACGCCTTAATAATGAATCTGAGTTTTCTACTACTTGTTCTAAGAAGATAGTTTCATAAGAAGAATGATAGAACCTGACTCTGCATGCTTAATAAGTGAACTCGTATTGCTTGTCATTAAAACGAATCTTCTTGCCTAACTAAGAGAACTTGTATGCTTGTCTAAAGAGATGGAACCATTGTCATGCTAGTTAAAGATAGAAATATTGTATGCTTAGTTACACGGACACCGTTATCGAACGAACCGCTGTCGTGATAATAAGAAAGAGTAAAAAGATTGCTTGCACTTATCCATGTATCCTATGCTAAATTAGAAAAGTTGTTTGTCTAAAAAAGATAGAATTGCATGCTAGATTTATAGAACTGTTCTTGCTTGTTACTTGTTAAAGAGTTAGATTGCTTGAACATGTTTCATTGATCGCTTATAAAGAGATAGAACTGCATTAATAGCTTGAACTTGTGCATCTAGACTAATAGTTCGCCCTGAGACTTGAAGTCCTTATTCACGGGAGGGTATGACTATTAGGCAAGAGTATTGAGAGCTCCGGCTCTATAGCTTAATAGATATGCTTGCTTGCTTGCTTGTTCTGGATTTTGTGCATCAATAGAATTTATCTGATAGAAATGCATTCATGCATTGGTCTGACAACTTGTGCACAAGGTTTATCTCTCGAGCGGTTCTTGGGACACTGGGGATCTTTCGGCCTGGAAGAGATCTAGAATTTCCTGAGGCTAGAAGTCCTTATTTACGGGAGGGTGTGACTTTTAGTGTAGTGCTGAACCATAAGTCCCGACTGCTATTTTGAGAGTATTTTAGTGTATAGTAACTCATGCGTTTCAGTAGCTATTAGCCGATCTGTTATTAGTGAGATGGGCTTGTACGTCCCACTTGCTAATCCCGTGAAGGGGACCATCATGTAGTTAGGGCACATGCTAGGCTAACCTTCTAGCATACCTAACTGTTTGATGCAGAGACGGACAGGGAAAGAGAACCTTAAAATATATGTATGCATATGTTGCTAACTTGTATGTCTGCTGCAGGAATAATCATTCGGCCATGGGTAAGGATCACTGAATAAGTGATCACATGTATTTCCTTATGTTTCTATTCATAAATGCTAAATGAGATATAAATCTGCTTTACTTGTATATGTTGCTGCCCCTTTTGTATCGAATTATGTAGTCTACTTGAAATACTTGCCTTGATATGAGATGAACAGTCCACTAGAGAACCTTGTTTCCTAAGAGATTGAATATGGCTCACAATATATGCTGCGCACTACACGATATAATACTGTCTCTATAGCTTGCATGTATGTATTGAATATGCAAACTGGTTTCAAAGCTATATTTTTGAAAAGATATAAACTGACTATAATCCTGAGCTGTATGTAATGAACATAGGTAAAAGTAGCAAGATCACTAGTAAAGTAATATTTTGCCACATGCTTACTTAATGTGGGTTTCAGGAGGAATTGCTTCTGTTCAGTTAATTTTATACTCACCGGTACATTCTCCAAAGTGCTGACCCACCAACAGTTTGCTTGTTCTCAGGTGTTGGATCGTCCGAGGAAGCGGTAGCCGTGCCTCATCCCCAGGACCCAAAAATCTAGAGTCGATGCCTTGAGCCATATCGAGATTGCTTTGAACTACTTTTGTGTAGAGAAACATAATGTATGGAACGATATTATTGTAATCGAGAGAAAAGAGCGATTGAGCGAACTATAACCTCGGCCAAGCGCCGCTGGTAACACTTTTAAATATCAATAAAGAGCTTGTTTTTATATGTCATTGTGTTTTTTACTTTTTATAATATATGTGCCGCTGCTCCTGTCTTGAATAGATTACTTGTTCTTGTTCAAAGCTTTGGCCTTGTACAAGCGCACTTTAGGCTTGCACGATATCACGCCCGTGCGAAGACGATTATTTCTGTAGGGACCAAGCAAGGATGAACGACCCTTCAGGATTGGGGCGTGATATAATGGTATCAGAGCGACTCGATTCTTTGCCCATTTTGTTACCTTCGACTCTGAGATGTGTCCGATGTTGTATTGCAATAAGCGTTCCATACAATAAGTCAGTAAATATTTTCAAAGTTACCAACAAAAGTTTTTTTGGATTTGTTTTATTGTTTGAGATATGATTATGATTTCTGATGGCTAGAGTTTTATTGAGTTCTGATTGCTAGAGTTTTCTATTGAGGATGGTGAAGGATGAGGACTATCATTGCTCTGGATTTTTGTAAGTTTCTCCTTGAGTTTCTAGGACGAAACTCTTTCTTGGTGGGTAAGTATGTAGTGTCCCGCTCCACGTAGGCACTATGTACAAGTGATATCGCTTTGTTTGCTCAAGCGGAAGCTATTTCAGAGAGTTCCCGATCGAACCACAAGACGATTAATCTAAGTGAGTGGGCAGAACTACATTCTCTGATTCTTGCACGCCTTAATAATGAATCTGAGTTTTCTACAGCTTGTTCTGAGAAGATAGCTTCATAAGAAGAATGATAGAACCTTACTCTGCATACTTAATAAGTGAACTCATATTGTTTGTCATTAAAACGAATCTGCTTGCCTAACTAAGAGAACTTGTGTGCTTGTCTAAAGAGATAAAACCATTGCCATGCTAGTTAAAGATAGAAATGTTGCATGCTTAGTTACACGGATACCGCTATCAAACGAACCGCTGTCGTGCTAATAAGAAAGAGTAAAAAGATTGCTTGCACTTATCCTTGTATCGTATGCTAAATTAGAAAAGTTTTTTGTCTAAAAGAGATAGAATTGCATGCTAGATTTATAGAACTATTCTTGCTTGTTACTTGTTAAAGAGTTAGATTGCTTGAACATATTTTATTGATCACTTATAAGGAGATAGAAGTGCATGAATAGCTTCAACTTGTGCATCTAGACTAATAGTCCGCCCTGAGGCTTAAAGTCCTTATTCACGGGAGGGTGTGACTATTAAGAAAGAGTATTGAGATCTCCGGCTCTATAGCTTGATAGATATGCATGCTTGCTTATTCTGGATCATGTGCATCAATAGTATTTATCTGATAGAAGGGCATTCATGTATCGGTCTGATAACTTGGGCACAAAGTTTATCTCTCGAGCGGTTTCTGGGGCACTGGGGATCATTCAGCCTGGGAGAGATCTGGAATACCCTGAGGCTAGAAGTCCTTATTTATGGAAGGGTATGGCTTTTAGTGTAGTGCTGAACCATGAGTCTCGGCTGCTATTTTGAGCTTATTTTAGTGTATAGCAACTCATGTGTTTCAGCAGCTATTAGCCAATCTGTCATTAGTGAGATGGGCTTGTACGTCCTACTTGCTAATCGTGTGAAGGGGACCATCATGTAGTTAGGGCGCATGCAGGTTAGCCGTCATGCATACCTAACTGTTTGATGCAGAGACGAACAAAAAAATAGAACCTTAAAATATATGTATGCATATGTTGCTAACTTGTATGTTTGCTACAGGGATAACCGTTCGGCCATGGGTAATGATCACTGAATAAGTGATCACTTATATTTATTTATGTTCCTAGTCATAAATGCTAAATAAGATATAAATCTGCTTTACTTATATATGCTGCTGCCCCTATTGCATTGAATTGTATAGTCCACTTGAAATACTTGCCTTGATATGAGATGAATAGTCCACTAGAGAAACTTGTTTCCTAAGAGATCGAATATGGCTCACAATACATGTTTTCCACTGCACGATAGAATATTGTCTCTATAGCTTGCTTGTATGTATTGAATATACAAACTGGTTTCAAAGCTATGTTTTTGAAAAGATGTAAACTGACTATAATCCTGAGCTGTATATAATGAACATAGGTAAAAGTAGCAAGATCACTAGTAATGTAATATTTTTTTATATGCTTACTTAGTATGGGTTTTAGGGGGTGTTGCTTCTGTTCAGTTAATTTTATACTTAACAGTACTTTCTCCAAAGTACTGACTCACCAACAGTTTGCTTGTTCTTAGGTGCTGGATCGTCCGAGGAAGCAATAGCCGTGCCTCATCCCCAGGACCCAAAAATCTAGAGTCGATGCATTGAGCCATATCGAGATTGCTTTGAGATGCTTTTGTATAAAGGGACATAATTTATGGAACAGTGTCATTGTAATCAAAAGAAAAGAGAGCTTGAGCGAACTGTAACCTCGACCAAGCGCCGCTTGTAACACTTTTGAATATCAATAAAGAGCTTATTTTCATATGCCATTGTGTTCTTTACTTTTCTATAATATATGTATCGCTGCTCCTGTCTTGAATAGCTTACTTGCCCTTGTTCAAAGCTTTGCCTTATGCAAGCGTACTTTAGTCTTGCACGGTATCGCGCCCGTGCAAGGACGACCAATTTCGTAGGGACCAAGCGAGGACGAACGGCCCTTCGGGATCAGGACGTCACAGCAGGCCCTGCAGGGTGTTCTCCACCCCCAAAGGATTGAGGGAGAGACTCAAACCACTTTTGAACGAGCCCGCCATCTTCTTCTTCCTCTACACCTTTCTCAGCAGCCACGTACACCGTTTTCAAGGGAGTGGCAGGGTATGCAGAGCCAGAAAAACCAGTTTTTAATTTTACCACG
This sequence comes from Iris macrosiphon, assembly GCA_036927795.1. Lineage (NCBI taxonomy): Eukaryota > Viridiplantae > Streptophyta > Magnoliopsida > Asparagales > Iridaceae > Iris > Iris macrosiphon. The sequence continues at coordinate 106,896,119 of JAYESA010000015.1, read as the reverse complement.
ACGATTGAGAGCTGAAGCCAAAAAATCTTATCTCATATAAATTTACTGAAATGACATACCAGAGGAAGGTGGTGTAGGTTGCGGCTTGTCCAGCGTTGTTAGAGCCTTTCCCATGGCATCTAAGTCATCCATAGATATGTGCTCCAAAGGGGAATAAGGCTCCACTGAAGCGCATCCAAACCCGGAGCTCTCGAAGCCTCAGGTACAGGTTCAGCATCAGCCTCTAGAGAGGTGGTCTCCTTTTCATTCTCGGAGTAAGAGACCGTCGAGGGAGCAGCCCACCGAGGATGATCCCTCTTCGATGGTGTATGCACATTATTAAACAGACCAGAAGAAAGTTATTTATAGAGAGGACCGGGAAGAATTAAATTGAGAGGTTCTATGGGTACCATCAATGCATCTAAAGGGGTCTGGTTCTGAAGCCGCTAATGCAAGGGGTCTTACCTCTTTGCTCACGGTCCCCTTTGCAAGGGACTTTGACTTCGCCGTAGGTCCTATCTCTGAGACCACCTCAGTCGTCGCCTTCTTGGAATAACGAGCATGATGTGTCTCGAACTTTGATTTGCACTTAGCAGGTAGAGGATCATCGAAAGTAGAAATTTTTTTCCTCGGTCAACGGGTCCAGCTCCATGCTCAATGGTCTGGAAACTCCTTTACCTTTCTTTGGCATCCTATGCACCCTTGCTTTTGGAGGCATCAGTATGGGGCCTTCGATAAAACTCCTCTCTGGGTCAAAGTCAGCCGGCAGGGCATTGGTCGTACAATAATACTTCTGTGTAGAGCATTCTTGACACGACGCTGACCATTGGCAACTGAAACAAGCTCGAGTGTCAGTGGCACTATAGTAACACCATGATCGGGCCCTATCGAGTAAGTTATCGTTGTATCCGAGGGAAGCACTTGGGTGACCCAACATGAGCTGAGTGTAGCCAAACTGACGAGCGAACCGGCTGGACAGATAAGGTTCCACAAAATAATGTCTTTATTTTGGTACACTAAATGGGAGGGACGGATGGCTTAGAGCCAGCGAAAGAGCCTCTTAGACAAATTGTGAGGCACCCTCCCCCCTCCCCTCCCGTCATCTTGGTAAACGACATTTATTTCGTCATCGTTGAACTCTGGCTCAGACGTGATAAAAGTCCAGCCAGTCATGAAGGAGAGTTCTCTCCTACCAGCGGGGACCTTATCGCACTTCCACTTCATCCCTTGGTACCTAAAAATCAGGGCGTCCACAGCCACCATGTCCTCATCAGTCCCAGGGCTCATCAAGGACCCGTGATGCATGAGAAGCCAACACATCAAATAATGGTATGGGAGCTCGACCCTGTTAAAATATCCTTTACCGGGGTGGTCCTCCGCCTTTTTAGCAAAGTTATGGAGACCTCGATGGATACAGCATATCATGGCCGGTAGAAGGGCCAGCTTATGGTCGAAAGCTAATTTTACGGCCGGAAGGATGAGGGTGCGGCTGATCCTCTCTATTGTCCCAGACCCTCCAGGGACAATGCAGTTGTGCAACCAGAGTATCAAGTATCCCACTAGCATGGTATTAGCGGATAACTTGTAGGTGTCCATATAGAAGTAGCTGAGCTCCTCTTCGAAGTCACCCAGCTCGTCAAGAGGCTCATCCCCTTCCTCTGAGGAACCCTTAACTTTCTCACCCTCAGTAGCAACCAGTTCCCTCTACGTCTGAATTGAATCAGCCACTTCCTGTTTGGATCGTAGTGCCCGAACATGAACTCTAGTAGACTCCTTTGATTCTAGAAAGAGGTAGCGAGTCCAAGTCGTCATATAAGGAGAAGACCCCTCAGTAGATTTCTTCTTCTTCGACATCCTCTGATAAATGTCGTGGTGGCATAGCAATTCCTGGTACACCGCCAGGATCTTCGGGTTCTCTATTTCTAATTCTATGAGTTTTTTATTACTCGGGGGTATACTCTTTGTAGGGTTCTTTGCCCCAAAGGTGTTTGGAGACGGTATGCATCTCATGCAAGGCCAGTTCCATATCGCCGTCGGGCGTAAAGAAAGTCTATGTGCGAAGGTTGTATAATTCTATATGGGCTACGAAGAGGGAGCAATTTATCTCCAAACCATAATACATACCCTAACGGCAATAAATAAGTCGGCGGCCCTGAGTTCAGCTCATACTTCTTTAGAATCTATAGGGTCAAACGACACCAGAAGGGGGCTATAATATGCCCAGATAAGAGCCCGCAGTTGTCCCGTGGTATAGGTCCCTTTCTTGGCAACTTGATGAAGGAAGGTGTATGTTGCATATATGCTATGGTTCGGTCCCAGTTCACATCCGACAAGATTGGGCTTCAATCTAAGCAAGGAGTACAAGGGTGACTCCTTCGCACTATAAAACTCCCCTTTGTTCTTTCCTGTCCCACATCGAAAATTGCCAAGGAGGGCCCCCTGTGGCTCAGGGGTTAAGTTCTAGTTCATCAGTCGTGGACCCATCATCACCTTCAGGTCCGACAAAGGCATGTGACGTTCAAAAGAAGAAAATGTCATCTATGTCTCACGGAAGGTAAAAGACCAGTTCTTCCTGGTCGTCTCCATCTCGGACTGAGAAGAATCTAGTGTATCCCCAAATAACAAGTACGGCTTCTTAAAGAAGTGTTTCACATATTTAGCGGGGATCTCCCCCGAGTTTATATAGCTCAAGAAGAAGAAAGGCATCTGCTCAACGATCTTCTGTTGACGTTCAGGTGGGAGATCTTTGTCAGCTGGGTCTTAATGGCCGCAATCAGGTCTCCGAGGTTCATATTCAACGGAAGCAGACCGTAATTAAGGACTAGTTCACCAGAGGGTGCGGTGGGCAAAGTCACTGCAAAAAAACCCACAAAGAAGCTTGGTCAGAATCATTAAGAGGAGTATCAATATTCCAAAGTGATATACTTATGCGATTGCATTGCTCATGCGGCCCGAGCCAAATCATGCGGTAGGGTTATTTATGCGACATAGTCACTCATGCGGCCGAGTTGACCCGTGCGGTCTGTCACGCTCCAGTCCTAAAATACGTAGGACTAGGAACACGTAAGCATGCCAGCCGTATGTATATGGCAACTCCAATATATGGATACCATAATACACACGTATGCTGTAATATGAATATAAACTCACCTGTGGTATATATATGGTCACAAGTCACAGATATACTAAATCTCATCCACGCAACAAGTCACAAAAATAAAATAGCTAAACTAGAATAATGAGTCTGAATAATCCAAAACTAATAGTCGGGTGGAGATAAATCCACTACCAATGACTATATCAATACTAAAATGGAGGAGAATGGTAATTCTCTAATATAAGTAAGATGATGATACAAAGGTATCAGCGAAGCGATCCGTCGCTGGAGATAATCAAGGATGCTCAGAAGGTAAGACCTCCTCGAAAGAGATAAGTGGTAAGTCCTGATCCGTGCTCCTACGAAAAGTCATGAACATCTATACCTGGAAAGGGACCAGGTCCTCAGAGGGACATAACAAGATACATAGAAGCAAGCCAATTTGAATACAGTAAACATGCATAATAGGTAGAAAATATGAAAGTACGCTGTACAAGACAATCTATATGAATGTAAATGACAACAATTTTTTGATGTATGGGCAAGGGTAGGCTACTCGATCTAAATCTCACAACTCACATACCCGTTTAGAATATCAGAAATTGACATACCGCGGGGGTAGCGACCAGCATGTGACTCCAGAAATCGACATACCATGGGGGTAGCGACCATCGCGATACACTCCCGTAGTGCGAGCTAGATACTATGATTTACCAGAGTGGTTAAAGCCCATACGCCTATTGAATGTCCTCTCATGATACTAAGTGTCATGTGTGTGTCAACATATCTAATATATAGTAATGACTGAAAGAAACTACACATGCAATGAATATACAAAAATGCAATGAATATACAAAAATATAATAAGCATGCAAAGTACTGTAAATAATTTGGCAAGGTATCTTTCCTGGTCTGAAAAAGAATAAAGTCCAAACTCAAGGCTCGTCCGATCTACCCGTCACATAAATTAAACAAGTTAGGTTACAAAAGTGGGTGAATAGGTTCCTCCATTTTAATCTATTTTAATTCTAAATAAAATAACCTAACATAGTATTTTTAATCTTATTATAATCTAATTTGATTACTAAACCCTAATTTTGGTCCAAAGAAAATTAACTTTACGGATTTGTGATCCGTGATACGCAAATCGAGGCAATCCGTTGACCAAAAAGTCAACTGGCTCAAATCCTAAATTTGTGTATAAAACCCTATAGATTTGAGCGCTACATGAATGCCATAATCGACAGTTTTATAAAATCACAAGTCAGTAAAGAGTTATGGTCACAAGGGCGAATAGATGATAGTTTTTGGTGATTTCCTATTTACGTCTATGTTGCACAAATTTTACAGTAGTTTAAACTTCTATGTTAAATTCTTAAAAAGTAATTTTATTTAATTTCATCATGTCAACTTTCCGAAACTTCAAACGGTTCATAATTTCGAGTTCGAGATCTCCCGCAATCTCAAAAATACCAAAATACGTCTGATTTTGGACAGCTGACACTTTTAGAATTTTCTGAAAAAATAGGTTTATAAATTATTAAAATAATTTATATATTCAGAAAACTAACCATGATATAGTTCTAACAAAAAAAAACTGGAGCGCGTTTGGAGCCTGGGGCTAGGAGATATCGTCTTTTTAAGTCGTCATAACTACTAGAAAATGAGGCTGAATTTATGACGAATTTTCACTCTTTTTTGGACCAAAAAGAAAGAATTTTGAGGAAAAAAAATATGAAGGATGAGGTATTTATAATGGTGGACACTACTTAATTGAATACGATTAGGATTGGCTAATTTGTATATGATTAGGATCAGTTTAAATAATGATAGGATATGCATGAAGTTTATTTTCTAGTAGGTTCAGGATTTGAATTAATTTAAAATAGAGTTTGAGTTTATCTCAATAATTTATAATCTTAAATAAAATTAAGGATAATTCAAATAATTTATATATAATTTTATTAATATCTATTAACACTAAATTATTATCTATCTAATATTAAGACTATATATATCCAAATAAATTCTAAATAATTTCAAAAATCTAAATAAATTTCTTAAAATTCTAAATAAATTACAAAAAATATAATTAAATATTTTAACATAAAATAAATATTTGGTAGGAATAACATGCAAGTATGGTCTCAGTAAATTATGGAAGTCCTAAAAATTTAGGTTCCCTATGTTTTAATTACCTAAAAATTCTAGAAAAATCTCCAAAAATCAAAAATAGCCTAAAAATGATTCTAAATAAATATTTACATAAGTAAATATACTAAGAAATTTATTTTCTAATTAACTAAGAGAATACTCTAAAGTAATTTAATATCTATAATAAATATAATAATATAAAATATATACAAAATATCTATTTTTGGTGAGGGGGTTTACAATCTACCCAACTTACAAAAATTTTGTCCTCGAAATTGACACTACCCATATTCATAATAATCACTATTGCTATTACACTACATTGCTATCTTACAGTGCTTCCTCAAAGTCATGGTCTGTCATTCTAACACTTCTCATTTATTGTCCATACACTATTCTATTTCTAACTCATCTACACTACCCAACTTACAAGAATTCTACTGGTAGTCAAAGTCTCTTGAAGCTATTGTCTATGTTGTAAGGCAAATTTATTTATTGGGTCGAGTATCATGGGATACCCGTCTGGAATCTCATAACTATAATTTTTTCTGTAACCGTCAAGTATTATAGTCTAATATTACCATACCACATGACCAGTATGTCTGCAAATACTTCGACTACTTTACTATAACGGTCTAGCTGCAGCTGTCGCTACTTCGCCAGCGATTTGTCATAGTCATCAGTTCGTAACAAGTGTCTTCAACTCTTTTCTTGGCTTAGTCTAAGTTTTAGTGCAACAATTAAGGTCTTGACTAACTTATAAAACTATTAAAAATGTAAACTAATTCAACAATCCAACTAATTAACGTTTAGACTAAGGGATGCTATTCATGGTTTAAAATAATAAGAGGATACAGATATTGCTATAGTGCATATAAGGGTTATCATTATGAACTTATCTTTTAGTTATTAATTATTTACTAAACTATTTATGTTTTTAACTAACAAAATAAGGGTGAGGTTGAAGTAATTCAAACAATTCATAATGGCACGAAAGGATACGACTATGATAGGAAGAGTTAAGCACGAGATAAGGAATGGATATAGAAGAGAAAATGAGCCTTCCCAAGGGCGAGATGGTGATAGGGAAAGAATACTACTGTTACTACTCGCGTTACCTATTAGCATCGCGTGTATGCCATCTGGGTAGAATATCAATATATCCTATAACTGCTAAACCACTATATATATAATTCTACGTCTACTATGCACCTAAGATCTCGTGTCATAAAGGGGGTCATGAGTATGCAATGACAAATATAACTAAAGGTCGTACCTGTATCTACGACTTCCTGTGTCTGTGCTTCCTTATTTGTCATCATGAGCGCTTGGCCTATGAGGTATATCTAGTACTATCCGTGTATCAAACTTATACTAAGCACGAACGTTCGTCTTTCTGAAATAGGGGAAGACGGAAGACAACAATAAAGAATTCAAGGAGAAGGTGATAGAGTACAAGTACGGGATTCAAAGGGATTAGAGAATTCAAAAGAGAGTTGCCAAGGCAGTTGTGGATTGAAATCTTATTTTGGTAAATTCCTATTTGCATATTCACATCAGAACAATTATGTACCTGACATAATATGCTCTGACCAGTCTAGAGGGCAAGCATATTCGTCTAACAAGTTGAGTCAACTATATTTCAATCCACGTAAAGTAGTGATACGAAGAGTGAACCAAGCGCACTAAGGTTAATCAGACTATAATATACTGATTCTGATTTAGACAATGTATTAGTGTGGGCCCCCAATAATACATATGTCATGAACAAGCTCAATACAAGAATAAGCTTGCAAAACTAGGCTATAATAGTAGCATAAGTCGAGGTAGTAAAAAAAATATAAGTACGCTTGATTATGATGGAGGAAGGTACAGAATAATTTAAGTTCACCAAGAAGATTGGTGTTGTGTCTCTACAGTTGCCAAACTAATTTCTTTTCTAAGTCTAAAGTCAACCAAATGGGTGTATGGGCCTCTAAGTTCTACAGTCTAGATAAACACTAAATTTCTATAGTCTAGATAAACACTATCTTCTTATGCAAGCCTATAGTTGGTGTCATTCATTTACACTATATTACTTTGTCAGAAGGACTATGTGATACTAGGTTATGAGGCATACTACCAAACTTAAAAAAATTTAACTAATAGTGTTATTGAATACTAGAGTATATATACGTAGTACAAGGCACATTCCTAATCCTTATTATGCATGAGAGAAGATTGACGTTGAGAAGGTAACAAGCAAGATGCAATGCAAGTAATCAAATGAGAATGTGAAATAAAATCAAGGAAGGTGATAAATAAGTAGATGAGATCCTATATTCTAATCCTATGCACCGGCTTGCTCGGTACAGTGACGTAATCGAGATAATATGCTCTCGACCTGCATGGGCCACCACAAAAATATGTCACGCCCCAGTCGCAAAATACGTAGGACTAGGAACACGTAAGCATGTCAGCCGTATGTATATGGCAACTCCAATATATGGATACCATAATACACATGTATGCTGTAATATGAATATAAACTCACCTGTGGTATATATATGGTCACAAGTCACAGATATACTAAATCTCATCCACGCAACAAGTCACAAAAATGAAATAGCTAAACTTGAATAATGAGTCTGAATAATCCAAAACTAATAGTCGGGTAGAGACAAATCCACTACCAATGACTATATCAATACTAAAATGGAGAAGAAGGGTAATTCTCTACTATAATTAAGATGATGATACAAAGGTATTAGCAAAGCGATCTGTCACTAGAGATAATCAAGGATGCTCCGAAGGTAAGACCTCCTCGGAAGAGATAAGTGGTAAGTCCTGATCCGTGCTCCTGCGAAAAGTCATGAACATCTATACCTGAAAAGGGACCAGGTCCTCAGAGGGACATAACAAGATACATAGAAGCAAGCCAATTTGAATACAGTAAAAATGCATAATATGTAGAAAATATGTAAGTACGCTGTACAAGACAATCTATATGAATGCAAATGAGGACAAATTTTTGACGTATGGGCAAGGGTAGGCTACTCGATCTAAATCTCATAACTCACATACCCGTCTAGAATATTAGAAATCGACATACCGCGGGGGTAGCGACCAGCGTGTGACTCCAGAAATCGATATACTGCGAGGGTAGCGACCATCGCGATACACTCCCGTAGTGCGAGCTAGATACTATGATTTACTAGAGTGGTTAAAGCCCATACGCCTACTGATTATCATCTCATGATACTAAGTGTCATGTATGTGTCAACATATCTAATATATAGTAATAACTGAAAGAAACTACACATGCAATGAATATACAGAAATATAATAAATATACAAAAATATAATAAGCATGCAAAGTACTGTAAACAATTTGACAAGGTATCTTGCCTGGTCTGAGAAAGAATGAAGTCCCAACTCAAGGCGTCGTCCGATCTACCCGTCACATAAATTAAACAAGTTAGGTTACAAAAGTGGGTGAATAGGTTCCTCCATTTTAATCTATTTTAATTCTGAATAAAATAACCTAAAATAGTATTTTAATCTTATTATAATCTAATTTTATTACTAAACCCTAATTTTGGTCCAAAGAAAATTAATTTTACGGATTTGTGATCCGTGACACACAAATCGAGCAATCCGTTGACCAAAACATCAACCGACTCAAATCCAAGATTTGTGTATAAAATCCTATAGATTTTAGCGCTACATGAACGCTAGAATCGACGGTTTTATAAAATTACAAGTCGGTAAAGAGTTATGGCCACAAGGGCGAATAGATGATAATTTTTGGTGGTTTCCTATTTACGTCTATGTTGCACAAATTTTATAGTAGATTAAACTTATATGTTAAATTCTGGAAAAGTAATTTTATTTAAGTTCATCATGTCAACTTTCTGAAACTTCAAACGGTTCATAATTCCGAGTTCGGGATCTCCCGTAATCTCAAAAATACCAAAATGCGTCTGATTTCGTACAGCTGACACTTTTAGAAATTTTTGGAAAAATAGGTTCATAAATTATTAAAATAATTTATATATTCAGAAAACTAACCTTGATATAGTTCTAACAAAAAAAATTGGAGCGCATTTGGAGTCCGGAGCTAGGAGATATCGTCTTTTTAAGTCGTCATAACTACTAGAAAATGAGGCTGAATTTATGACAAATTTTGACTCTTTTTTGGACGAAAAAGAAAAAATTTTGGGGAAGAAAAATATGAAGGATGGGGTATTTATAATGGTGGACACTACTTAATTGAATACGACTAGGATTGGCTAATTTCTATATGATTAGGATCAGTTTAAATAATGATAGGATATGCATGAAGTTTATTTCCTAGTAGGTTCAGGATTTAAATTAATTTAAAATAGAGTTTGAGTTTATCTCAATAATTTATAATATTAAATAAAATTAAGGATAATTCAAATAATTTATATATAATCTTATTAATATCTATTAACACTAAATTATTATCTATCTAATATTAAGACTATATATATCCAAATAAATTCTAAATAATTTCAAAAATCTAAATAAATTTCTTAAAATTCTAAATAAATTACAGAAAATATAATTAAATATTTTAACCTAATATAAATATTTAGTAGGAACAATATGCAAGTATGGTCTCAGTAAATCATGGAAGTCCTAGAAATTTAGGTTCCCTATGTTTTAATTACCTAAAAAATCTAGAAAAATCTCCAAAAATCTAAAATAGCCTAAAAATGATTCTAAATAAATATTTACATAAGTAAATATACTAAAAAATTTATTTTCTAATTAACTAAGAGAATACTCTAAAGTAATTTAATATCTATAAAAAATATAATAATATAAAATATATACAAAATATTTATTTTTGGTGAGGGGGTTTACACGGTCGAACCAACCATACGGTTGAATGGTTTATGCGACATGTCTTCCCATGCGGCAATGTTGCTTATGCGGTTGGGTTGCCCAGGCGGCTGGGCTACCCATGCTACACTGAGAAGTTGGCGCATAGACTCATCCATGCATCCAACTGTGCACAAGTGTCTCTATGTTCTGAACCCAACTTCATCTTCTCCAAAAAGTCTTACCCTTGATCGACGGCTAAACGTCAATGAAAAGTGGAGTAGGGTTCGCCTCAGCAGTGCGACCCTTCCCCTTGGTCTTGCCCTTGCCCATGGGGGCCTTCTTGGCAGTAGTGGAGGAGGAGGAAGCTTTGGGAGGAGCCATGGCAGAAAGAGAGAAAGAAAAGAAGAAAAAGTTTAAAAGATTGTAAAAGTTTTTTTCTCTTTCTTCGACCCCTATTATATAGGCGGCAATATGCGACTTTGGATAACAGCGACGGCCGTTTCGAATCCCAATCTGTCTTAATCCATGTAACAATAAGAGATGATGATGACTCCTTGTTTGTTGATCCACTTTATCTCCTCTGAACTGTCACCTCGGAGTCTGAATCCAAAAGACAGTACAAAATCCCAAGAAATCTCCTCGGAGAATGAGCCAAATCTTAGTATTTAATGATCTGACATCCTGGCAGAACTGACTATGCGGCAACTTGTCTATGCGATATATCACTCACATGATACCAAAAGTGCTCGATGATGCTTCTAGTTCAAAGTATTCTAAACTTGTCATTTTGAAAACTTTGAACGGGGTCTGGTAGAAGTATAAAAATTATGTAGGCCGCATAGAGTTTATGCTCCCTCAAAGTGAAAGTAGGCCATAGAGGGGCCACATAGAGCCTATGCGGCCCGAACAACCAAGGAGTGGAAATCCGCATAAGAAGAATCCATGAGGCCTGAACAACCATGAAGTAATGGACAGCATAAGTTCCCCCGATACGTCATTCAAAGCCTGTCAGAAATCCTGACACACCACTCATCACCCAGAGCGCTTCAAGAATCGTAAGAGAGATGGTGGCTCATAAAAAGAAGGAAAGTTACATTAGTGAATTAATGACTTCGTAAGATATGCTATGCCACGTGTTCCCTCATATGCGGCTATGGCCCGATGTGGCCTCGTCATTATGCGGCCAAAGTGTCCATCCAACCAAGGTCAGATGAGAGCTCACATGCGGCCACAACGACATACGGTCGAAGTGTCCATAAGACCAAGCCAAAGGAGGGCACATATGCGGCCAAAATGTTATGCGACCCTCAACTTCCAAGATCTTTTTGTTGCAACCAAAGGGATCCTTACACGATCTTTACAGACCACGTGTCTAGATGACCAAGTCATCCATACCTCATAACCAAAATTTTATCAACTGCATATCTCAACTGGGGCTACATAGCAGCCTGTCTGTAGTATGCGACTACAGTTGTTGTCACCCTCATATTTCCAATTAAGGGTAGTTTGGTAATTGATACAGGTATTTTATTTTTAGGAGGATTGTATTTAATATTGTGCATGAGTAATTAATTATTTGTTGTATGGTTTAGTGTTTGATTAGACATAGTATTTATTATAGACTTGTGTAGTAGACCTAACCTATTTTATTAGATGCATGAACCCAACATTTGGATGAGTTTAGTTTGGGCCCATTTAATTAGGCCCATGGATTAGGAGGTTGGATTTAATTAGTGAAACCATTAGACTAGAACCTTCCCCCTTAATTAATTTCTTCATGAGAGGCCCCAAGGGGTATTTGGAACATTATACATTGCTTGGAGAGGGGTTTATGACCAGCCATAATTAGGAGGAGAGAGAGTGCTCTTATTTTATTTCTTCCCCAAAATTTCTAGATCTACTTTTCCCTCTTCTAATTTCCCTCCATTCCTCCATCAATTCTCCACCAATTCTTCTCAAATCTTTTTCTAAATTCATCATTGAGGCCTCTACATCAAGGATCTACAAGCAAAGAGCAAGAAACAAGGAAGAGGAGGCCAAGATCTACAAGGAGAGGAGCTACTTTGCATTTGGAGACTTTTCATTGGAAATCCATCTCCCAATAGGTATATTTTAGTTTTTCCTCTTATATTAGACTCTAGATCTAAGATTTTACCATAAGGAACCAACCCACATGCATAGGCTACCCATAGGTTTTGGTTTGGAGTCATTCGGAGACCTACGGTGGAAGTTACATGCATTTTTGGTGCCAATTTTAGGGGAATTCCAAGATTGGCACATGTTGTGTTTGTCAATTGGTCAATTAGACCAAATTGACATATGATTGTTTGTTTGTGACTAGTGTCGTATCCACAATTGGATACGTGTAGGCCGTATCTCGTCAATTTGACAAAATGGGTTAATTTTGGGAGTTTTCCTCCGACACGGGGCCTTGTGCATATCACAATGAGACACGGACACATAGGCACACTAATTACTATATGTGTTGCCCATAATTTATGAATTTGACTTGTTCGTGTCCTCCGGGATGCGTTTGGTTGTGTGTTGGAGCCTGTAGAAGCATGAAAAATATGTCGGATGACTATACGCGGCATATTGGTGCAGAGCAGCGTAAGCAGAGGCCTTCAGAGACATCAAGCGTGCAACAGAGCTTTTTTCGCTAAAAAGCAGCGTGAAATATAAAAAGCTCAAAGGACCATCCGCGTAAGGCAGTACGTCCAAGCCGCTTCAGCGTAAACAGGGTGCTTCATCGCCTCCAGGGCGTAAAACTCATCCTCTTTCAAACGTAGCATTGAGGTGTACAAGAGACGCTTCGTATTCTCTGAAGTGAACCTGTCAGAGCTTGCAAATGAACCTGACGTCTGGACTTCTGACAAAGGGATACGGCTCGACTACCCAAACGACGGCTATAATGATGGCACAGCACTGCGACCCAGGATGTCAAATACCGCCATCCCCTTCGCGTAAACTGCTTTTACAAGCACGAAGGGATACGTTGTCTTGTTTTACACAGGCAAAGCACGAGCTGTTTTACGTTCTGTAGTAAACAAACCGCCTGCCACACCAGAAGCTGCACTCCGTACGGGGTTCAAGGCACGTCTCTTCGTCTAATGCACAGAGCAGTGACAGCTTCTCAAGGCACGTCTCTGCAACTGATGCGCAGAAGGGGTTGCAGACCTTCAAGAACACGCCTCCGCATTTAATGCACAGGATGGTGGCAAATATCGGCATTTATTGCAAGAGATTTGATTATATCTTCAAAAGCCGTAATTTTGGATAAGATGTCCACATCAGCACTATGGCACGGTACGCAGCGGCTTCTACGTCCATCCAGCGTTTGTGCTCTTTCGGCTTCTACGCCTGCTCGGCTTCAACGCCCATTCGGCTTCTACGCCTGCTCGGCCTCTATGCCCATTCGGCCTCTACGCCTGTTCAGCCTCTATGCCCATTCGGCTTTTACGCCTGTTCGGCCTCTACGACCACTCGACTTCTACGCCTGTTCGGCTTCTACGCCTATTCGGCTTCTATGCCGGTTTGATAACTATTTGGCTTCTATGCCATGGTGACAGACATTTGGCTTCTATGCCAACCTCTTCTACACAATGGATACCTACCTATGTGGCTTCTACGTCGTGATCTTCGTAGCGATTATACGTATTTTGTCCCTTAGTTGGACCCGCGTCATACGCTCATTCAAAGGATCATCTATACGCAGGCATTGATTACTTTAACCGTTGTATAAAAGGGTATTGTACTTTCCACTCCTCGGTTTCTACACCGACGGAGTGGTCACTGTCACTAAAACTCTATAAATAGAGACCTCTATTAATGAGGAAAAAGGTCGAAGAAATTAGAGGTCGAGACTTGAAAGATCGAACAAGGTCGAACCTCCAAAGAGATCGAACCAAGGGTCGAAACATTGGAGATTGAGGAGAGATCGAAGAGTCTTCAAGAGAGAGAGAAGCATCCAGAGCTCAGGCAAAGAGTAGGGATCGACGACTTTGGCATCGTGTATCCACCCTCTGCTACAACCTTCGAAGCTGCTTCCTGTCTTCCACGGCACTTCTTCAACATCGTGTGGTCCAAGGGCTAAAGTGATCGACTGCAGATCAGACACCTATAGCAATATTTACCCAGATTAAATAAATTGTACTCCCATATCCTCGTATAGGATCAAATTGTACAAGTTTGTTTGTAAACCAATGAAGGCGGGTTTCGTATAAACCCCATCTTGAATACATTTTCATTCTTTCATTTAATACCACAAACAAGATGGCGACTTTGCTGGGGACATCTTTCTCTTCTGATGAGGAAGCAATTGCTCAATACGATATGGTATCCATGGGATCCGTGAAGAAGACACTGGTCGTCCAGTTCGACCAGTCTGCCTACGAAGACGTGCTTCGAACCGGGGGTAGCTCTCACCCTCTCTCCGTCCAAGACAACAGGAAGCTGTGTAAGGTCTGGATGCCCAAGACATCCTCTACCATTCCTGTGGACTCTCCGATCTCTCCGACCTCTCCGACCAATGAGGTTGTAGCATTGCTCCCTCCGTGCCCTGCACGTAAAATTCAGTCTTCCACTACGCGCGGTACAGACGAAACTTCGGGCAAAGCCTCAACGCTAACCCAGAAGTATCCACTGCGCTCTACGCGTAGGAACCAGTCTCCCGCTATGCGCGGTACAGACAAAACTTCGGACAAAGCCTCAGCGCTAACCCAGAAGTATCTACTGCGCTCTACGCGTAGGAACCAGTCTCCCGCTACGCGCGGTACAGACAAAACTTTGGGCAAAGCCTCAGCGCTAACCCAGAAGTATCCACTACGCTCTATGCGTAGAAACCAGTCTCCCGCTACGCACGGTACATACCAAACTTCTAATGATGCCTCAGTGCCGAGTCGAAAGTACAAATCACGCTCCATGCGCAAGACAATATCTGACCTCTACGGGGAACCAGATGAGCGCCGTAATTTTCGCAAGGGGAAGCAAGTAGCAGAGTACTCAATGCCTCGGCCGTTATGCCAGCGAAGAAGCAATCTGCCTACCCTCCGGATTACGCGGGAAGCCAACGGCCGACTGGGGACCTCTTCAGCTTTACGCCAGTCTGAGAAAATCTCCAAATTATGCCAGGCGAAGTCCCATGACGTAAAGCAAGCTCAGGTTGCGGGAAGGCACCCTCCTCGGGGATTATCCGCCACCCAGATGGCCAACCTGTTGTACACAGGTGGCATAGGGAGAACCACGATGCCCAATCTCCGCATACCCACTGAGGGGAACAAAAGGAACAAGCCGTCGTCTTCTTCCTCTACTCCTCCTGACCTGCACGAATACCTAATCCAAAAGCGTAAAGAGAGGGGACCTTCCAACATGTCTATTATGCCCCCTAGTGAGCAATGTTGTAATAGTCATAAAATTGTGATTGACTGCTGCTGTTCTAAAGCAAAACGGTCAGTTTTCGACCGATTGAGCTACTCTCAGTCTTTCCAGGAAGAAGAGCCCGCGCATGCATCCGTGAACATGGCTTCACACATACCTAGAGGAGGGTCGAGCTCAAGACGTCATCCCTCTGGGCCTTCGAGCCGAAGGAGATTCGAAGACCTCCTCAGGAACACTGAAACTAGGGTGTTCCAAAACACCCGTGCAAGGTCACAGCAACCAGCTTCGTACTCGTCTGATTCCGACGTTGGGGGTCGCCAATCTCCCGGATCAGATGCTGAGAGTATAGAGTCGACTTCTGCAGCGACCTATACTAATCCTTCGAGGACGCCCAAGGAAATGGGAGTTTACGATGTTGAAGATGAACGCGAGGAAGCTTCGCCGTCAGGAAACGCGGAACAACGCATCACTGTGCTGGAGAAATCTCTGAAACAAATACAATCCATAATGGAGAACATGCACCAGATGATGCTAACTCAGCACGCAACAGCCATGGCTCAAGCATCGGTCCCGCCAACTAAGATACGTGTGGGGGTGGACTTACCACCATCCAACCCGAGCCAAGAGCCTGCTCTAGATCAAGAGTCAGCAGTTCCCCCGCTTTCTTACTCGGAGAATATATTATCTTCCGTTGGAGCCACGATACAACCAACTCCACACTACACCATAGTCCCGCTTCCAACTGAAAATCCGATGCAGGCAGTACGGGAGTTGAAAGCCCAGTTTGACGCCTTGAAGCACAAAGATCAGCTCAAGAAACTGGGAATCAACCAGCCTTACCTAGCTATCTGGGAAGAGATCCCTTTTCCTCTAAGGTACAAACCTCAGACTATGGCTTTATTCGAGGGAAAAACATCACCAAGTCAGTACATGAACTATTTCAGTATGATGACGGTGTTGCTACAAGGGAACGACGCCCTCCTCACTCGGGTGTTCAAAGGCTGCCTCTCAGGAGTAGCCTATCAGTGGTACCGTAGCTTGGCGGACAACTGCATTACTTCCTTCGAAGACTTCAAAGCTTTATTCTTCACGCGATTCTATGAGGGTGAAATGGACATGTCTATGTCCTCTCTCATCAAAGTCAAGCAAAGGGAAAAGGAGGACGTTCGCACCTTCGTCAAACGTTTTCGTCAGGCCACCTTACAGATGCCTCCAGGAGTTCCAGACTCTGCGTTAGTAGACATTTGCAGGAAGAACCTCCTTCCCATAGTCTCGGTATTTACAGGACCATATCAGTTCCATGAGTGGCCCTCGTTCATCATCTCGGCAGTGGGCGCCGAAGACAACAGTCGCAAGGTGCACGACAACGGCATTATGATCTTCGCCTTCGATAGAGGCAAGAGGTCATCTCTCAACAGCGACCATTCTCGCAGCTCCAAGGGAAAGGAAGCTCTGACGGTCAATACGCCCATACAAAAGACGGCGACGACCACGCAGACGAGACCCGGGACTTCCAGGTCCGTCGAAGTCTACTCTTTCGATGATAATGATATCCCTAGTATATTCGAGTGTCTCGTCAAAAGTGGCAAGATCACCCTTCCAGAGCTGAGGCGGCCCCAAGAAGTCGGCAATACTGACGACCCCAAATACTACATCTTCCACAGATACGTACACCACCCGACGAAGGCGTATTACGTACTGAAAAAGAAGATCCAGGGGTTAATCGATGCTAAGGCCATCACTCTGCACAACACCGAGAAGACGGTCACGGCCAACATGATCTCTCTGTGGTTTGGCAATCTGCCTTCCCAAGAAGTCATGGACGGTGTCACACCTATTTTCCGGACATGATGGACGCCATCGAAGCTGAAGTCAAGAAGTTGATAGCCTACGGTTTCATTCGGGAAGAACAACATTCTGACTGGGTCGCCAACGTTGTCCCAGTCATAAAGAAAAATGGGAAAATACATATCTGCATCGATTACCGAGATCTGAATGCAGCCTGCCCCAAGGATGAGTTCCCTCTTCCCATCACGGACATCATGATCGACAATACCTGCGGTTTTGAATGCATGTCTTTCATGGACGGATTCTCGGGATACAATCAGATCAAGATGCGTCCTGAAGACGAGAAGCACACTACCTTCCGGACCTCGTTGGGAGTATATTGCTATACGGTCATGCCCTTCGGATTGAAGAACGCTGGGGCTATATACCAACGAGCTATGAGTAACATATTCCACGAGCATCTATGTAAAACAGTAGAATATTACGTGGACGACATAGCCGTCAAGGGCCGCCTCAAAGATGATCACATTCAAGACTTGAGGACGGTATTCGAGTTAATGCGCCAACATCAACTCAAGATGAACCCTACGAAGTCCTTTCTAGGTGTATCTAGTGGTAAATTTTTGGTATTTGTCATCACCGCCAAAGGCATCCAGGTGGACCCTGACAAAGTCCAGGCCATCGTAGAAATGCGATAGCCCCTCAATCTGAGGGAACTCCGGGGAATTCAAGACCGTCTGGCTTATATTCGGAGGTTCATATCCAACCTCTCGGGGAGATGTCAGCCCTTTTTGCATCTCATGAAGAAAGGTGTATCCTTCGTATGGGACGAAACCTGTCAGCAAGCATTCGGGGATATCAAACGCTACCTCACCAGTCCGTCGGTTCTGGTGCCTCCCATCATGGGAAGACCATTCTTGATGTACGTTTGAGCGATGGATCATTCGCTAGGAGCTCTTCTCGTGCAGAAGAACGATGTGGGGCATGAACAGGCTATCTACTACCTCAGCAGGATGATGGTTAGAGCCGAACACCGGTACAACCCAGTGGAGAAAGAATGCTTGGCTCTGATGTTCGCTATCCAGAAGACGCGGCACTATGTCATCGGCCAGACTATTCATATCATCTCCAGGAACAACCCTCTTCGAGTACTGATGAGCAAGCCAAGTGTTCTTAATTCTCGACTCGCAACTTGGGCGATGTTGTTAACACCATATGACATGGTATACGTCCCGCAGAAGTCCATCAAAGGCCAAGCGCTGGCCGACTTTCTAGCCGCTCATCCAATCCCGGAGGCCTCCAAATATACGAAGACATTTCCGACGAAGTTACAGAATGTAATTCCGCAATGGAAAGTGACGCATGGCAACTGTTCTTCGACGGCGCCTCCAGGACTGGTCCCCAGGAAAATGTGGTTTCAGGGGTAGGAATCGTCCTGGTCACTCCTGATAAACTCGTCATCTACCGGGCATATTCTCTTAATGAACCATGCTCCAACAATGTGGCGGAATACAATGCTCTGTTAATCGGGCTCCAAGTCGCTAAAGAGCTGGGGGTCGAGTCCTTGAAAGCTTTCGGTGATTCTCTGCTTATCGTCAATCAAGTCAGAGGAATATATGAAGTCCGAAATCCAGACCTCATCCCCTATCACCAAGCAACGGTCGAGATAGCCATGACATTCAAAGGGTTCTTCCTAGAGCATGTACCTCGATCTCAGAATCTGGAAGCTGATGCCCTAGCCAGTCTAGCTGCGGATTTAGCCACTCCTATAAGAAGGCAGGATTCGGTAATCCTTCTTAACAGAGATTTATTCTGCGTGAAAAACAACTTTCACATAGGACGCAGCTACGCTGTGAACACGGATCCCCCTAGAAGAGACTGGAGAAGTTCCTTCATAGATTTTGTCGCATACGGAATCTTGCCGGAGGACCCCAAAGAAGCAGTATCCGTCAAAAGACGATCATTACGCTTCTACTTCGATGCATCTTCATAGTGCCTATATCGCCGGACCTACGACGGACTGCTATTAAGATGTCTCTCAGACAACGAAGCACAGCAGATTATCCGGGAAGCTCACGACGGCGTATGCGGAGCGCATCAGTCCGGTCCTAAGCTACAGGATCGTATCAGGAGAATGGGCTATTACTGGCCCACTATGATCACAGACGCGATCAACTATGCAAGACAATGCAGAGCCTGTCAGGTTCATACAGACTTCATACATCAACCGTCTGAATATCTACATCCTACGGTTGCATCTTGGCCTTTCGAAGCATAGGGTATGGATATAATTGGTCCTATTCACCCGTCTTCTTCCAGAGGTCACCGGTTCATACTGGCCATCACGGATTACTTCTCCAAATGGGCAGAGGCGGTCCCTCTTGCTGAGGTAAAGGCATCTGATGTAATCAGCTTCATCAAGCATCACGTCATTTACCGCTTTGGGATCCCCCGAAGGATAATCCATGACAACGGGCCTCAGTTTATCAGCCAAACGTTTCATCGATTTTGCGATAAAAATCGAATACATAATATCGCCTCTATGGCATATTATCCAGCTGCTAATGGTTTGGCGGAAACTTTCAACAAAACCATTATCAAACTCTTGAAGAAATTTGTATCTTCAAACAAAAGAGACTGGAATAAGAAGCTGGGCGAATATCTCTGGGCATACCGCACAACGGTATGGACACCGACAGGTTGTACTCCATTTTTACTGGTCTACGGGAGCGAAGCAGTTCTTTCCATTGAAATCTAGATCCCATCGCTCAGGATAGCCGTGACTAATGAGCTGACTCGAGATAAGAATGACCTGTAAAGGCTTCAGGAGCTAGAAGGATTAGACGAGAAATGCCTCTAAGCTCAACAGCGCATCGCGCTCTACCAAGCACGCATTTCCAGAGCTTTTAATCATAAAGTAAAGGAAAGAGTGTTCAAAGTCGGCGAGCTAGTTTTAGCCGTAAGAAGGCCAATGATTCTTACTCACAGGAGTAAAGGGAAATTTCAGCCCAAGTGGGAAGGCCCTTATGTGATCGAGACAACGTTCTCGAACGGCGCTTACAGGTTAGCCCAGCCTAATGGAGACCTGTTAATGGCTCCTATCAATGGTAAATTCCTGAAGAGGTACTATGCTTAACCTCCTTTGCTCAAGTGGAATATAGCGAGAATCCCAAAGTCTGACCAAACTACTTCCAAAGCAAAACTAGTTAGTTCATATTCTATCATGTCAGTATGACCTCTGAATAGGTATGTGCTGCTAGAAGTTTCTCGAGAGTCTATCACGCTCATACTGCCTCTGATATTACTCTCACCCAAACCTGTCATTTACATTCCAAAAGGATGGGTACACAAAGTCAGAAAAGATTCGCTTTATTTGTTCCCGAAAAGAGCAGAATTACATTGGGCAAGCAAAAAAAAGAAAGGGTACATCATTGTGGGGGAGCAGTTAGATCACGAATTAGCTTCGCCAGTGCAGCTACCTTCTCGTCCCTGGAAACCAAGGCATCAGCGCGGGCCTGCTCCAGTCGTGCCTCGGGATTGTTCGTAAAGGACAGTTCGGCCCCTGCCCGAAGAGAGCCAGCTCGGGCAGCTTCTGCACGCTCCAGGTCCCGTCGCGCGGTGCTCAGTCGACCAGTCGCTACGTCTAGACCTGCCAGCTACTGAGAAGCCCACTCCTCTGCCAGAGCGAGTTTCTAATTCAACTTACGAGCCCTCGCTATGTTTCCTTCGTGCTCGGACTGGCACTTCGTCTGAAGAGCGAGAGCCTTGTCACGCCCCGATCTCCCGCAGGCAAATCGGCCGTTCCCGCTAGGCGGGAATCACCCTCGCCAGCGCTCCCGCGGAACGATCGCTTAACCCATCCGGGCGTGATGCCGCACGAGCGTGATCCACGCCCGTGCAAGGCCATGGTTCATTGGCTGGCGGCAAGAGTTCTAAGCCACAGAGTCGCACAGATTGTCCGAGTGCAGCGGAGTCATGAACGTATAGCGATTCGATAACAAGTTCTCTGAGTTGACAAATATAGCGGAAGCATTTGAAACACAAGTTGAAGTAAAGCAAGCTCTTTTATTGATATGAACATGTGTTACAGGCGGCGTATAGCCGAGATTACAAGTCGCTCAAGCCTCTCTCTGAAACAGTAAAAGCGTGCCAAGTGGCTACAACTGTGGAATGATTGTAGAGGCGATGTTCAGGCGATGTTCACAACTTATGTCTTGTATATGTGCTTCAGTTCCGGACGCACCGTTGCTTCGGAGTGATGTCCACGCCTTAGCACGCACATTGGAGGCGTCCGCACCGAAC
Source organism: Iris macrosiphon (assembly GCA_036927795.1). NCBI lineage: Eukaryota > Viridiplantae > Streptophyta > Magnoliopsida > Asparagales > Iridaceae > Iris > Iris macrosiphon. The sequence continues at coordinate 106,874,590 of JAYESA010000015.1, read as the reverse complement.
GAGGTTCTCCCGCACCCTGCATACAAACTGGTGGATTATCAGTACATTGAATGCACTGGTGGGGAAGCTACTCGCCCGCTCGACAAATCCAAACACGTAATACAGGTTCCGTGCACAACTATTAAGTTGTCTTTCTAGTTGCCTTAGGATCAGTTTCATGCAGATATTGAATAGCCTAGTTCGTGTGGCAGTGCGCCGTGCGACATAAGAGGAAATACGGCGAGACTTACCATCTCCTTCCCTGTCCAAGGCAAACATTATTAATTCAAGCACGGGCAAGTATAAGCATTCAGGAGCATAGCATATGCAACATGCAACACGAGAGTTATTGAACGGGACAGTATTTGGTGTGCTCAGTTGTACTTGATGCGATACAGTAACTCGCACGCGGATAGCCGCTAAGCGAGGATGACTTATCTATATGAACATGAGTCGCTGGCAAAGCCATAAAGGACTAATCCCAGACGAGAGTGGAACGCAACGAGAGCACACGATGCGCTACGAACCATCTCGCCCGTACACGATGAATTACATATATAGTCCAAGGCCAAGATGGAATGCAACCAAGTACACGATATGTTGCAAACCATCTCGCCAGCACACGATAGACTACACATGATGTGGTCCTAGGCCAAGTGGAATGCAACCGAGTACACGATATGCTGCAAACCACTCGCCTGCACACGATAAACCACACTTGAAGTTCTATCCGGATCGGAGCGGCCCCAGTGCCCCGGTGACCGTCCGTGGAACTATGCCTCGTTTCTGAGTTGTCCGCGACATGCAAGTCAGGGTTAAACCAATCTCAGGCAACACGATCTATTTCACCAATCTCAGGCAACACGATTACACGATTATTTGACCAATTTCAGGCAACACGATTACACGTTCGGTGAGTAACTTGTCTTGATGCATTCCCCTGGTTCGGGGCTGCCTTGGGTGACCTAACGGTCCTGAACACTTGTAGGTTCATTCAAGCACGAAGCGACTATGTAGTAGTCTTCCGGGATTTGTATGAAAACATGGCAACATTCAAGCAGACTAGCATGCGTTTCTAAGGAACATAAGCAGGCACGTTGCTCGGACCCGAAGGTAAGCCGAGAGTTGAAATCGTTAAGGGACTTAGCATACGAGGGTCTGAACATAAGCAGTATTTCAATTTCCATGTTCTAGGATAAGCAATATGAGTTGGGATTATTCCCTTAGCTAGGTGCGTTGGATTTATTAGCATGCAGGGGTGAATCACCTAGCGACTAGCATAAATATTCCAGATTTTATGTGTGTTGGCTAAGCAAAGACAAGTTCACCGTAGCCACCCACCTTAGCGATGATTCGCCTCGGTAGAGCGATACGTCAAGCGAGCCTCTGAAAGTCCAAGCCGGATTCCTGTAGGGACAAGTCTGGATATCTTTTGCTTCTTGATCGAGGCAAAGCAGGTCGGGACAGTTGCACTATTGCCGTTTGAGACGGTAGTCCGCTTGAGAGGAACGGGGTGTTACATCCTACCCAGCTCAGAAGAAGTCTCGTCCTCGAGACTTACTGAGGACAAGCAGTATTCTAGGGTTGAGGCAATCCTAGACAAGTCGTTGTACTTGTTTATTTGGATATTCACTTGCACAAGCGTCGAAATCAGCATATCGCTTAGACTGGATCGTGCGCACTTTCGAAACGTGCTTCTAGCGTGAACACGTCAACCAGCTTAGTGATAGCGAAGTCTCAGCACTCGAGTTCACCTTTTCTTAAGTCTTGGATGGTGCACTAGTTCAAGGCGTCCCTCAAATAGATGCATTCAACCAAACTTAGAGTTAGTGAAATCTTGGACAAGCTACTAGCGATACTCTCAAGGGTTCGTACAGGTTGGCACAAAGGCCACTCGCAGCATACAACCAGACAAGCAAGCATATCATTCAAAACGTATTTTGAAAGTATTTAGACTTATTGTTGGAACATCCCATCGAGGCATTGAGAGAGAGCGTGCACGTAACCCACGAACGAGTTTTCGAAACAGAGATATCGAATCGAAGTCCAAAGGCGTAGAAGCCAGGCTCTGATACCAACCTGTCCCGCCCCGATCTCCCGCAGGCAAATCGGCCGTTCCCGCTAGGCGGGAATCACCCTCGCTAGCGCTTCCGCGGAACGATCGCTTAACCCATCCGGGCGTGATGCCGCACGAGCGTGATCCACGCCCGTGCAAGGCCATGGTTCATTGGCTGGCGGCAAGAGTTCTAAGCCACAGAGTCGCACAGATTATCCGAGTGCAGCGGAGTCATGAACTATAGCGATTCGGTAACAAGTTCTCTGAGTTGACAAATATAGCGGAAGCATTTGAAACACAAGTTGAAGTAAAGCAAGCTCTTTTATTGATATGAATATGTGTTACAGGCGGCGTATAGCCGAGATTACAAGTCGCTCAAGCCTCTTTCTGAAACAGTAAAAGCGTGCCAAGTGGCTACAACTGTGGAATGATTGTAGAGGCGATGTTCAGGCGATGTTCATAACTTATTTCTTGTATATGTGCTTCAGTTCCGGACGCACCGTTGCTTCGGAGTGATGTCCATGCCTTAGCACGCACGTTGGAGGCATCCGCACCGAACGAGGTTCTCCCGCACCCTGCATACAAACTGGTGGATTATCAGTACATTGAATGCACTGGTGGGGAAGCTACTCGCCCGCTCGACAAATCCAAACACGTAATACAGGTTCCGTGCACAACTATTAAGTTGTCTTTCTAGTTGCCTTAGGATCAGTTTTATGCAGATATTGAATAGCCTAGTTCGTGTGGCAGTGCGCCGTGCGACATGAGAGGAAACACGATGAGACTTACCATCTCCTTCCCTGTCCAAGGCAAACATTATTAATTCAAGCACGGGCAAGTATAAGCATTCAGGAGCATAGCATATACAACATGCAATACGAGAGTTATTGAACGGGACAGTATTTGGTGTGCTCAGTTGTACTTGATGCGATGCAGTAACTCGCACGCGGATAGCCGCTAAGCGAGGATGACTTATCTATATGAACATGAGTCGCTGGCAAAGCCATAAAGGACTAATCCCAGACGAGAGTGGAACGCAACGAGAGCACACGATGCGCTACGAACCATCTCGCCCGTACACGATAGATTGCATATGTAGTCCAAGGCCAAGATGGAATGCAACCAAGTACATGATATGTTGCAAACCATCTCGCCAGCACACGATAGACTACACATGATGTGGTCCTAGGCCAAGTGGAATGCAACCGAGTACACGATATGCTGTAAACCACTCGCCTGCACACGATGAACCACACTTGAAGTTCCATCCGGATCGGAGCGGCCCCAGTGCCCCGGTGATCGTCCGTGGAATTATGCCTCGTTTCCGAGTTGTCCGCGACATGCAAGTCAGGGTTAAACCAATCTCAGGCAACACGATTTATTTCACCAATCTCAGGCAACACGATTACACGATTATTTGACCAATTTCAGGCAACACGATTACACGTTCGGTGAGTAACTTGTCTTGATGCATTCCCCTGGTTCGGGGCTGCCTTGGGTGATCTAACGGTCCCGGACACTTGTAGGTTCATTCAGGCACGAAGCGACTACGTAGTAGTCTTCCGGGATTTGTATGAAAATATGGCAACATTCAAGCAGACTAGCATGCGTTTCTAAGAAACATAAGCAGGCACGTTGCTCGGACCCGAAGGTAAGCCGAGAGTTGAAACCGTTAAGGGACTTAGCATGCGAGGGTTTGAACATAAGCAGTATTTCAATTTTATGTTCTAGGATAAGCAATATGAGTTGGGATTATTCCCTTAGCTAGGTGCGTTGAATTTATTAGCATGCAGGGGTGAATCACCTAGCGACTAGCATAAATATTCCAGATTTTATGTGTGCTGGCTAAGCAAAGACAAGTTCACCGTAGCCACCCACCTTAGCGATGATTCGCCTCGGTAGAGCGATACGTCAAGCGAGCCTCTGAAAGTCCAAGCCGGATTCCTGTAGGGACAAGTCTGGATATCTTTTGCTTCTTGATCGAGGCAAAGCGGGTCGGGACAGTTGCACTATTGCCGTTTGAGACGGTAGTCCGCTTGAGCGGAATGGGGTGTTACAAGCCTCCTCTATGACAGCTTTCCTTTTATCCGCCTCCAGCTTATGTGCTTTGACGGAGTTATCTAGGCTCTCCAGCTGTTTGGTAAGCCGCGCAGTCATGAAGTCGTATCTGGCCCGAACCTCAGCTTCAAAACTGCCCCGAGTCAGCTGCAAATATTCGTTAATAGGTTGCTCCAACCCATTAACCATCGCCTCCAGGGTGTCAGCTACCCCAGAATCGCTGAACTCCCTGACCGCCCCAATCGAAAACTGGGAAGCCTTCTTCAGACGCTCAAAATCCAGATTCTTCGCCAACACCATTGATATCAGCGTGTTCAAACTGGTGTAAAAGAAGCCGGTATACAGCTCGGTCAGCGCAACCAGATCTGGTTGAACGCCAGGAGTGGCCGCAATATTGGCGAGTTCCCTCCAAGAATGATTACAAACGAGGTGGCCACAGCCGCCGCCTCGATGGGTGGTACGACCGAAGAAGGTGCAACAACGACGGTCGAAGTCATCGGCATACCCGCAAGAGGCGAGGTCACGATGACGGGTTCGTCCTCCTCTAGAGGTGACGAAACTACTCCGGGCGAGCTGGCCCCCGAAGGTATTTCCTCCTCGAAGTCGAACGTCTCCGTATCATCGCCAGGAGCCCGAGCAGAGCCAGAAGGCGCCTCAACGCTGTACTCCCCGTGGACGCCATCCCCTGAGAAGAGGACAAGAAAGTTGATATCAATATGATAGTAATCTTTCTAAGAGGAGACATAAAGATGACCTTTACCCGTAGCCAACGGTATATATGCCACGTCTGTAGCCGATGTAGCTATATCACGCCTTAATGACGCAATACGAACTGTCATACCTGGAGAAGGAGGTGGGCCAACCGACATCGCCAGGAGCTCCACCAAGCCTCCACCGAGACGCGGTCGAGGTTCGTCAGCTGGAACCTCGCTGGTCATGCTCACGGACGCTGCAGGAGTTTCATCCGTTGCTGGTCTAAGGGAAGATTCTCCCATTTGCCTCGGCCACGCGGGCGACTTCATTCCACTACCGGAGGCAGTGGCAGCAACGGCAGCCTCAAGCAGGAGTTCTCCAGCACCGCCAGCCAAAACTGAGGGTCCCTCTCCGAGAGGCAGGGAACCTCCAATCAAAGAGACATCCCCAACAGGAGAGACAGCAGGTTCCTCTCTAGGAGCCTCGACGCCAGGAATTCGGAGAGGGCGATCAACCGTCTTCTTCTTCCTTTTGCGAGGGGAAGTCTGCTTCGAAGCAAGAGCCCTTCGCTTCCTAGTGACCGCCAAAGCCCCCGTAGGCGGAGGCACTTTGCACCTCGGCACCGACACCAGAGGCTCATCCGGAGTGAAGGACTCCTCACCTTCGTTAGATGAAACCGAGGGGACTTTGATTCTTCCCCCAGGCTTGGAAGAAGGCACCCTAAAGCTTCCGCGAGTGTCAAAATCGCGATGGAAGGTGTTGATCGCCACGTAGAACTGAGCGTACGAATGAAGGATACGCAGCTCCGTGGAGAGGGTGACGACCGGCACGGTAAAGATTGCTCTCGTGCAGCCCATGATAAAATACCGCCATCCCCTGGCTCCATCAATGAGTTCGCCCCTGGACCTGAAGCTGGTGATGGCATTGCCCACGTGCAGCTGATCTACACAAACTGCCTGGCGAATCGACTGGGCAAGTAAGGCTCGAAGAAGCAATGATCTTCGCTTCTGTACAGCAGATGGGAGGGTCTGATGCAGACCAACCAATTAAAAGCTTCCGGAGAAAGATTGGTCTTTTCTCCACCTAAATCCTCAAGCCTAATCCCCGACTGATTGCGATGTACAGAGGGGACGGTGTAGAGGAGCTTCCAGCAATGACCGAGGCTCAGCGCCAGCCGACAGTCTAAGACTGTGTTCACATTCCAGAGGGAGTCCTTGTAGTTCAGCAAGAAACTACCCCCCGCGCTGCTACCAGGGCCGGAAGACATCACCCGGGGGTTGTGGAGAATTAACCATCCCATCAAGTACAGGTATGGTAACTCTACCCGGGGAAAGCTATCACGTCGAGCTGCATCGACGAGCAGTCCGTCAGTCATGGCTCTCAATCCAGCCTGTATACGGCACACCATAGCAGGGAGCAAGCCCAGCCTTGCCCCGAACACCAGACGGACGGCGGGCCACAGGATGTTCCGGTGAATGCGATCCTCGGACGCAGCCATAGGGAGAGAAAGCCAGCCAGCCTGGCTTCCTCAGACAAAGGCCTGCGACAGCGCCTCAAGTAGCTATAGGCCTTGGTGCCTTCAGGGTACTTTCCTACCCCGTCAGTGAGGAAATGATCTGGAGCTTTAGCCTCCTCCATAAGATCCTCAACGACCTGGGCACTGAGCATGCCCAAGCAGTTCACGGGCTCATTCTTGCCCCCCGAAACCTTCACCGACTTGACGGCCCTGGCCCGGTGGAAGAAGAGGTAGGACATCCACTTAGTGGTGTGAGCCAAGTCAGAAGGCTCATTATAAAAAGCAGTGCACGCGAGGTAGTGGCACATCAGCTCCTGGTATACCTCCACAACCCGAGGGTCCGAGTCCTCCAACTCCCGGTTGGTAGGAACATACTCTTCATACGGGGTATCCCCCATCGGCAGTCTCGAAATCACTGCCATTTCGTGGAGGGCCAACCCCATCTCCCCCAATGGAGTGGCAAAGGTCCTGGTGAGCGAAATGTACCGCTCTATCAGTGCCAAAAACAGGTTAGGGTTGGGAGGCAATCCAACACTCGTCACGCTCACGGCAGCGAACAGTCCTATGACCTCCAACTCTCTCCGAAAATGCTTCAAAGCCCAGTCAACTAGGCAGGACCATCGGAGGTTTGTTGGGGTAATCCACCCATTGCACCGAGGATTCTCCTTGGGGTATACTCCCCCTCGCACTATGAAGTCATTGCAGAAAGTCGACAATTGTACCGGCTGGATTACTGAACTGTCTTTACTCGGGACACTGTCCGGGCACAGTCCCCTAAACAACGTCACGACGCCAGAAGGACGGCTGACAAACGACCCCTGGTTGGCTCATTTCAGGTGAAAGATCTTCCCCGGCTTGCCGTGAAGATCAGGAGTCAGCGTCCACGATATCCTCCTGCGATGTGTGGCATGGAAGAAAGCCGAGATGGAATAATCTCTCGGCATCGTGGGCAAATACAAGGCCACACTCTCGGCGGGGAAAACCCAGGGTTCTCTCTTGGGCTTCGTCTGGGACTGTTTGTCAATCATGTCCCCAAAGAGAAAGGCCGGCTTGATGTACTGGTCCCCGTCTATATACGTCAGGGGCTCTCCGTTGATCATGTTCAGCAATGTCCGCTCACCCTGGGCCGATATCAAGATCTCCCTTCCTTCGGGATACTGGGGTCCGGAGATAGGAAATGTCACGTGCGACAGATCCTCCAAATAGTTCGAGTGCAGCATCCCAGCAGCGGATCCCATCACCTCGGCCAGTGGAGACTCATGCAAGTTAACTGCGAAAGTGCAAAGAAAACACGTCACTTACGAATCTTGCAACATAAAGACCAAGAAATGACAGTCCGTGCTTTACGCCAAGACTGTACAAAATTTGGTCATTTTATGCCGGAAGCCACTTCCTGAAGCGTAATTGGCGGTATACAGTCCGTGCTTTACGCCAGACTGCCAAAATTCTAGTTATTACGCCGGAGGTCCCATCCAAAGCGTAAAACTAAAATTTTATAGTATACACCAAGTTTTCGGCAGTCAGAGCTTTTATGCTCATAACTGCGAAAACATGGAGGTTTTACGCTGACACATTAGAAATGTGGGCGTAAAAGATGAAAACGTCTCCGTGCGTCATCTTCCTCGAAGAGGCTATCAGCACAGAAGATGACCTAGCGCGGTCACGTTCAACGTGTGCGAAGGATTTTTTGTCGTTCTTTGTCATCCCAAAGGCTATACCTCTAAGGCCGGGTGCGCTACTCGTCGGCAGGATGCTTCGCTCAGAAGGAAGTCCATCTTGCCCGGCCAAAGACTCTCTCGCCGGGGCAGAAGAACGAGAAGAAGAGCCTGTGCTCTTTTCCTTAGTGGAGGGGGTTTGTTTCTGCGCCATTTCTGGAAACTCAGAGTGCTCGGAGAAAGAACGAGGGGAAAAACTTAAACGATTGAAGTCTCTCTTTCGCAGAAGACGGATAAAAAGTTTTTCTCTCAAAAGCTTGGGATATATATAGAGTTCGGGTCGACTCCTCGAATCCTCAGACGGGCCCCTCGAAACCCCAACCAAATCTCACAAATTAAATATTTGGTTATGATTGGGTACTACGTCAGCCCACTACTCTCGAAAGACGGACAGTCAGCAAATTCGAAGAGTTTTTTGTGCGAAAGCTGGTCAGCGGTTCCTATGCTAAAAGAGCTTTCTACGCTCGATAGCAACAGATCTACGGTTTTACGCTCGCAAGCTATAAGTCTATGGTTTTATGTCCGGATGCCTTTGTGCTCAGTAGCTTTTACGCTCGAGAGGCCATAAACCTACGACTTTACGCTCAGCAGGTACCAAATTGATGATCTCACGCTCGGTGGCATTTAGTTCATGCTCGGAGGCAACGAATCCAAGACCTTTCGCCCGAAAGATTTCTTTCTTTTTCACAGGCTACAAATCTACAGTTTTACGCTAAGGAGCTTTCTACGATCGACAGCAACAAATCTACGGTTTTACGCTCACAAGCTATCAGTCTATGGTTTTATGCCCGGATGCCTTTGTGCTCGGTAGCTTTTATGCTCGAGAGGCTACAAACCTACGACTTCACGCTCAGCAGCTCCAAATCGATGATCTCACGCTCGGTGGCTTTCTACGCTCAATAGGCTACGAACTCAGGATTTTTAGCTCATCTACACTACGGATCTCTGACTTTCCGCATATCCGAACTCAAGACGGTCGATTACAGGAGTTTACACAGAAGATACTCTGCCTTGACCTCAACATATCCCAAGTACCCAAAGCATACAGAGTTCAAACATTAAGAAATTACTCTTCTCAGGTTAAATGGAGGTTCATCCCGACTCCAGTCAGAATATCTCGTCTAGCAAGATGGCAAACTCAGTTTGACAGCCATTCCTCGACCCTGTTCCAAGGGATTTTTGAGAAGTCACTCTTAAAGACGAAGTCTGAACAAAAAATCTGTTTATCAGAAGTTCAGAGCTCTACGCGGTTCCTCAGTCCTAGCAACATGACAGTTCTAAATGCTCAACAGCGTTCTATGGACTATTTGCTATGCATAAAGGACAGGACCTAGCACTCTCTCTAAACAGAGTCGGCATAAAAAATCAGACGTGTTGAAGCTACACATATTCAGACTTCACAGCAACGTATGGCAAGATGATCATATGAAGAAGAAAGATAATTTTATTAAAGATTAAAGTCATGATTACATATGAGGGAAATCCTGTCTACAAAGGGTTTTTCTTCATTTTTATGATTATATCTGAGGGAAACTCCGTCGACAGAAGGGCTTCCCCGTCATCGTCTGAAGACCGCACCGAGGAGCCGCTCTGACAGGGTCTCGAGCTGCTGATGGTCTTCCTCTTCTTCCAAGAAGATGATCAGTGGCAGGAGGATACAAAACTGGGCAGATGACCCATCCTCCAACAGAAGAAAAAGCAGGGTAATTCTGCTTTCCTACAGACCACCGCCGCTCTAGCCGGTCTGTCTGCCTCTCGTCACCCGGGGGTAACAGGAGAAGACACCGCTTGCAAGCCGTGTGGTCTAATACGACCCTTCCCTTCTCCTGGAAGAACAGCCATATAAAGTTGTTGATTATCCCGAGCAAGGGAGGCTAAGATATCCTTCCATGATCCATCGTTGCAGTGGACACTTGCTCGAAGACGCCATCTTTTTTGGCTCCTTACACGCTGGAAGAACATGATCTCCTTCTTCCTCAAGTCGACCCGGCGAACTCCGGCGATCATCTCTGCATGGTGATAGAAATATGGGGAGAATGGGTTAACTCCACCAGCCTTTTTATAGGCGAAAGGGGTCACACCGGTCCCCAATAAATCCGCCATAAAGTCGGCATCGACCGTTTCAACGCTCCATTCAGAAACATTTTGAGTCACGAGGAGCGGTTCATGCTTCATTCAAAGCGTTCCAAATTCCGAGGAATTTGAAAGCTTTGAAGGGGGTCTTGTAGAAGCATAAAAAATACGCCGGATGACTATACGCGGCATATTGGTGCAGAGCAGCGTAAGCAGAGGCCTTCAGAGCCATCAAGCGTGCAACAGAGCTTTTTCCGCTAAAAAGCAACGTAAAATATAAAAAGCTCAAAGGACCATCCGCGTAAGGCAGTACGTCCAAGCCGCTTTAGCGTAAACAGGGTGCTTCATCGCCTCCAGGGCGTAAAACTCATCCTCTTTCAAACGTAGCATTGAGGTGTACAAGAGACGCTTCGTATTCTCCGAAGTGAACCTGTCAGAGCCTGCAAATGAACCTGACGTCTGGACTTCTGACAAAGGGATACGGCTCGACTACCCAAACGATGGCTATAATGATGGCACAACACTGCGACCCAGGCTGTCAAATACCGCCATCCCCTTCGCGTAAACTGCTTTTACAAGCACGAAGGGATACGCTGTCTTGTTTTACACAGGCAAAGCACGAGCTGTTTTACGTTCTGCAGTAAACAAACCACCTGCCACACCAGAAGCTGCACTACGTACGGGGTTTGAGCCACGTCTCTTCGTCTAATGCATAGAGCAGTGACAGCTTCTCAAGGCACGTCTCTGCGACTGATGCACAGAAGGGGTTGCAGACCTTCAAGAACACGCCTCCGCATTTAATACACAGGATGGTGGCAAATCTCGGCATTTAATATAAGAGATTTGATTATATCTTCAAAAGCCGTAATTTTGGCTAAGATGTCCACATCAGCACTATGGCACGGTACGCAGCGGCTTCTACGCCCATCCAGTATTTGTGCTCTTTCGGCTTCTACGCCTGCTCGGCTTCAACGTCCATTCGGCTTCTACACCTGCTCGGCCTCTATGCCCATTCGGCCTCTATGCCTGTTCGGCCTCTATGCCCATTCGGCTTCTATGCCTGTTCGGCCTCTACGATCACTCTGCTTCTACGCCTGTTCGGCTTCTATGCCTATTCGGCTTCTATGCCGGTTTGATAACTATTTGGCTTCTATGCCATGGTGACAGACATTTGGCTTCTATACCAACCTCTTCTACACAATGGATACCTACCTACGTGGCTTCTACGCCGTGATCTTCGTAGCGATTATACGCATTTTGTCCCTTAGTTGGACCCGCGTCACACGCTTATTCAAAGGATCATCTATACGAAGGCATTTGTTACTTTAACCATTGTGTAAAAGGGTGCTGTACTTTCCACTCCTCGGTTTCTACACCGACGGAGTGGTCACTGTCACTAAAACTCTATAAATAGAGACCTCTATCAATGAGGAAAAAGGTCAAAGAAATTAGAGGTCGAGACTTGAAAAATTGAACAAGGTCGAACCTCCAAAGAGATCGAACCACGGGTCAAAATATTGGAGATTGAGGAGAGATCGAAGAGTCTTCGAGAGAGGGAGAGAATCATCTAGAGCTCAGGCAAAGAGTAGGGATCGACGACTTTGGCATCGTGTATCCACCCTCTGCTGCAACCTTCGAAGCTGCTTCATGTCTTCCACGGCACTTCTTCAACATCGTGTGGTCCAAGGGCTAAAGTGATCGACTGCAGATCAGACACCTATAGCAATATTTACCAAGATTAAATAAATTATACTCCCATATCCTCGTATAGGATCAAATTGTACAAGTTTGTTTGTAAACCTAAGAAGGCAGGTTTCGTATAAACCCCATCTTGAATACATTTTCATTCTTTCGTTTAATACCACAAACAGAGCCGTATCGCACACGTATCATAGAGCAAGTGTGATACGGGTGTGGTGCACTCTATGTGTTTGTTTTTTGCCCTCTTTGCTATGTGTGCATGTATATTTATATATGTATAAGCTATCTATGTATTTTATAGAGTATATAATAGTATATGTTGAGTTATGTATATGTGTGTGCCTATATGTATATCAAATAGTGAAGGTTGTACATTGATATATGTAATAGAGTGTGTATGTATATATGTTCAGGTAGATATGTATATATATACATAGGTATGTAAGTGTTGTTTTGAGTGTAGTGTGTGAATACCTATAGTATATTATATGCTTAAGTGTATATATTAGTGTATTTAGTGATTAGCATATATATGCGTGTCTATCTATAGGTAACTGTGTATGTATGTTTATATACATAGGTAGTTATTGAGTGCATTGTGTTGGTTGTGTGTGTGCTTGTAAGTGTGTGTGTAAGGAGAAGGAGGTGCAGTTCAGCAAGAGGGAGAGCCAACAACTGGTGCAAGATACAGAACAGTAGCAGCTTAGCATGTGCATTCTCAAGGCAATACACAGCAAGGATCAAGCCAACAGCAGCAAAGCAACCTCAGTGACTGCAGCAAGCACTTACTGCAGAAATGAGCAGCAGTGTGGCAGCAATGCAGAATACTGCAGTTAGCTGGAGGCTCAGTGCACAAACACAACTGAAGGCAGCAAGGCAAGAGAAAGGAATAGCAGTGGCAGTAGCACCAGTGCATCAGCTGCACAGTGGCATCATGCACTGAACAAATCAGTTCAGCCAACTGTTTGAGCTAGAGCAGTACAGTAGATCGATCGAGGTTCAGCAGAAATACATCAAGCCAATGCAGCTCGAGGAGGAAAAGAACCTGCAGAAATTACACCAACTGTGGAGCTTGCAGTTCAGCAACAACATAGTGTGGCCTAGTTTCAACTGAAGAGGGAACAAGTATCAACTCGTGTAGTTCAACATGCTAGTACAGCAAGTGCACAGAGAGGAGCACCCAGTTCAGCATGGAGTGAGACAGTAGCAGCCTTGCCCAGCAACTCGAAGCTGGGGACTCGAGCACTTCAGCAACCTCGGGCAGCCTTGGGGAGTAGCAGTGATCCAGCAGTGAGCAACCTTCAACAACCTGAGAGCAACTCGTGCACACTGTATCTCGTTCACACATTAGCAGCCATCATAATACTGCAGGCAGTGAACAAGGTGCAGCAGTACATGAATCACACTGTACAGTATCAGTAACTGCGGGGTGAACCACACTGTGCAGTATCAGTACGGGAGGATGAGGAGGAACCTTACATCAGTCGAGCACAGCAACTGCTGGTGCTGTTCAGTATAATACAAGGGGTGTTCGACCGGATTCAACTTCAGCAGCTCAGGCTGCAGCAGGGATTTCTACTGCAGCACGGATGCCAGAGTATAGGAATTTTACAGCAATGGAATATCAGCCAGAGCATGCTGCAGTGTGCAGCCAACTGCCAGTGGACACTGTACAGTGCAGCACAGGAAGTTCAGTACAGTCCATGGGTTTTCAGTACCTCTCAGTTCGGGTATCAATTGTATTAGTTGGGTATTCAAGGTATGAGAATTAGTTAATAGTTAGCTAAATAGTTTGTTAGTTGAGTTTATGGGTAGTATAGTTAGTTGATTATAGTCAGTATCAGTAGGTATCAGTTTAGTTCAGTTGGATTTTTGGTTTAGTGGAGATATTGGGTTGTTAGTTATCAAGTTTTGGGTTATGGTTAGTAATTAGTTCGGTCTTATATATATATGTACTTATTTATGTAATTAGTCAGTTTTGTATTTTAGTATGTAGTATTTATATCTGGTTAGTTAGAGATGTGTATGGGTAAGTTGATAGTGTATGGTAGTTAGTGGGTAGGTATTACATGGATAGCTATTTTAAGTACTTAGTATATATATTGTTATAGTTAGCATATGAGTTTTGAGGTATCTATCTATCTATCTATCTATATATATATGTTTTATCTATTATGTTTAGTTTTGGGATATCTTGAGATATCAAGCTATCACCAAGGTATTGGGTCGATACCCAAGGTTTTGACTTTTGGTATCGAGTTAGGTGCGATACGTATGGGTGCAAGGCCAAGGTATCATATTTTAACTGTTTTGTTATTATATTATAGTATTTGACTCGTATACATATATAAAACCAATTTTTATATTAAGAAAACTTTCGTATCTTAGGATACGGCTTTTTGAGAGACTTTTTGTATCGTAGCTTAGCTAGTATAGACTAGTTTCATAATATTTTGACTTAGTGACTTAGTGTTAGACGCTTGCAACCTAGATTTCATCGGTTTGACTTAGAAATGGCCTTGTGACCTACATGTTGACTAGTTTAACTTAATTCATTCCAATACCTTGTATTAATGTGATATTCCATATATAGGTTTGTGTGACACCAGTTGAGACACAGTTTGACATTCATTGCTTGGACGACAGGCGAGTACATTCTCTGATAGTTTCTATTAATTGTTAATTACTATAATGCAAGAATTTAGAAATATTTTACATGACTCTTGACACATTGGTACACGGACTAGTATACACATGGATCAGTCATAGGATGTTATATATATATATATATTGTTCATTGTTTCTCGTGTTCATAATGTTTAACTTATACAATGCTTCGTGTTCAACATTCATGTTTAACTTAGACAATGTTTCATGTTCAATGTTCAATGTTCAATGTTCAATGTTCAATATTTCGTGTTCAAGGTTTATTGTTTACATGGCCTTGAGTATCTTGTATCACAACGTGTCATGGTTGGATCCATTGTACTAGTCGGGGAAAAGGGAAATGTTAGCTAGGTATGTGATCAAATCCTAGACAATATTTTATGTTAACTTAGACAATATTTATCCAACGTTAAAGTAGACAATGTTCATCCAAGCCGATCACATATCTAACTAGTATTTCAATCACTTAGCATAGTTACAGTTCTTTACCACATTGTTCATTGTTTACCTGTTCTTCCACCATAGTTGATATTATTTATTGTTTCTCGTCTTGTATTATATTCTCTATTTCTGTTTATAGTCATTATCAATTAATTGGAACTGCTATTGAGTTGTACTTCTCTCCATTCCTGACTGGAAAATATTTTTCAGATGAATGGTTAGAAAGGATATATCCCACTCACTATGGACTGACAGATGGAGTATCATCCGAGGATAGTGCCAGAGACTGAGGCCTCTTAGACTTCCATACATTGTAGTAGTTTTCCTATTTTAGATATTGGTTGTATTATGTTTGAGATCTGGAGTTGTGTTTTGAGATGGCTATGTGATGTATTGAGACTTGTATTTCTTATTCTTTCTATTCTATATCGTGCGTTCATCTTCCTCCAGTTTTATATGTGATTGAGTATTAATTGGTATTGAGATGGCATGTCAGTACTTTATATGCATTGTGTGAGATATTAGATAGTATAGTAGACTAAGACAGCGTTCTACCGCCGATTCTGTGGCGTAGGCTGGACGTACCCACGTACTCGTGCCCCTATACCGGGTGCGGGTCGTGACACATTTTTAGTGGTGGCCCATGCAGGTCAGGCTTCGCAATAGTGCGATGTCGTGGTAGTGCAACGACTTAGTTGTACTACTGTGAGCCTGCGATAGGATAGGATATAGGACACTAGGATGAGAGGGATACTCAATCACAACTAGGAAATGATTCCAACATAATTGTATCTTATCATCTTCATTCTGAATATCGTTTTCCTTGAAAAAATTTGTCCTTCCTTGATGATATCGTATCTTGCTCAATATTGATTTCTTATTTTGAATCTGTCTTCAGAATGCCGCCGAAGACGCGTTTCCAGCGCTCAAGCGCAATGTCAGCACGATCAGTCACTCCATCACCCTTGAGGACAGCACCCTCAGACGAAGGTCCAGTACCTACATTCAGGAGGTCATCTTCACCAGTCCAGGTGGGCGTATCTGCAGCAGCTTTCGGAGGTGCTCCACCTCTAGTACCGCGGACAAGGCAGACAGTTTCCGAGGATTTTCCACCTCCGCCACCTGCAGTGGATTAGACGCAGATGTTCACGCTCTTCCAGCAGATGATGGAGGCGCAACAGCGATAGTCCGAGGTCCTGCGACAGAGCATAGAGAATGTTCACCAGATCATGCTCGCAGCAGTTGAGAGAGCTACCGCCCATCCACTAACGGCACCAGCTCAGTTTATTCTGCATCAGCCGAGGCCGGGTACTATCATAGACTTCAAGAGGATGGGCCTGAAGGATTTCAGGGGCACAGAAGGGATTATCTATGCGGATGAGTGGATCGAGGACATCGAGCGGAACCTGCGGCTGGCACAGATTCCAGAGATGCTACATATAGAGGCAGCGGGTTGTATGATGTTCGACATTGCTTTGACATGGTTCAGGACAGACCCAAGGATATCAGTGCCGGGAATTACTTGGGAAGTTTTCAAGGTACTGTTCAAAGAGAAGTTCTTCCCGGATGTGGCTCAGAGTACTTTGGAGAGTCAATTTCAGAACCTCGTCCAAGGGGACTCGACGGTGGACGAGTATGCGGCAGAATATTGCCGATTGGGACAATTTGTTGAGGGACAGAATCCTCGAGCCAGAGCTAGCAAGTTCAGAAAGGGACTGAACAGTGAGATTAAGTCTCACACTAATGGAGACCGTACCGCTATGTTTGAGGAAATTTTGAGACATGCGCAGCGGGTGGAAGATGATTTGGAGCTTGGCTCCAAGAGGACGAGAGACACCGGAGGAGCAAGTAGTGGTGCGGGGCCAGCAAAGTGCACCCACTTTTAGCAGCCGAGAGTATATCAGCACCAGTAGTACCTTGTGCCAGTTAGTGCACCAGCTCAACAGATACAATAGTTTCAGAATCCAGTACATCAGGCACCGCAGCAGCCTCAGAGGCAGATTCAACAGACTTTTCCTTGTGCCTATTGTGGAAGGCAAGGGCATGATTGGGAGAACTGTCGGAAGAGACTCAGACTATGCTTGTATTGTGGTTCTTCTGACCATCAGGTGAAGGAGTGTTCCAACAACCCGTATGGACCAGATCGCGGTCAGAGAGGTAGAGCTAGGCTACCTGTGGTACTGCAGACTAATCAGCACCAACATGGAGAACCACCCCAGCAGGGCGGGGCATTTGCAATGGCCGTCAGAGAGGATGACACTTCAGGTGATAAGTTAGCTAGTTTCATCCTGTTTATTTCCTTTCTATCTGTTGATTGTGTGGTTAGTTATTGCTTTATAGACTGCTTGCGTATTATTGTGTAGTTCGTATACCCTGTCGGAGACT
This sequence comes from Iris macrosiphon, assembly GCA_036927795.1. NCBI lineage: Eukaryota > Viridiplantae > Streptophyta > Magnoliopsida > Asparagales > Iridaceae > Iris > Iris macrosiphon. The sequence goes on along the minus strand of JAYESA010000015.1, from coordinate 106,857,306 downwards.
GCAAAAACTAAGATGGACAAAGACCATAGTTAGTGATGTGTGATTTAGTTTAGACTGGGTTGACCTGGAGGGGGTTACGATCATCTTTAATTTCGAGGACAAAATTTTTCTAAGGTGGGTAGGATTGTCACCCTCATATTTCCAATTAAGGGTAGTTTGGTAATTGACACAGATATTTTATTTTTAGGAGGATTGTATTTAATATTGTGCATGAGTAATTAATTATTTGTTGTATGGTTTAGTGTTTGATTAGACATAGTATTTATTATAGACTTGTGTAGTGGAACTAACCTATTTTATTAGATGCATGAACCCAACATTAGGATGAGTTTAGTTTGGGCCCATTTAATTAGGCCCATGGATTAGGAGGTTGGATTTAATTAGTAAAACCATTGGACTAGAACCTTCCCCCTTAATTAATTTCTTCATGAGAGGCCTCAAGGGATATTTGGGACATTATACATTTCTTGGAGAGGGGTTTATGACCAGCCATAATTAGGAGGAGAGAGAGTGCTCTCATTTCATTTCTTCCCCAAAATTTCTAGATCTACTTTTCCCTCTTCCAATTTTCCTCCATTCCTCCATCAATTCTCCACCAATTCTTCTCAAATCTCTTTCTAAATTCATCATTGAGGCCTCTACATCAAGGATCTACAAGTAAGGAGCAAGAAACAAGGAAGAGGAGGCTAAGATCTACAAGGAGATGAGCTACTTTGCATTTAGAGACTTTTTATTGGGAATCCATCTCCCAATAGGTACATTTCAGTTTTTCCCCTTCTATTAGACTCTAGATCTGAGATTTTACCATGAGGAACCAACCCACATGCATAGGCTACCCATAGGTTTTGGTTTGGAGTCATTCGGAGACCTACGGTGGAAGTTACATGCATTTTTGGTGCCAATTTTGGGGGAATTCTGATATTGGCACATGTTGTGTTTGTCAATTGATCAATTAGACCAAATTGACATATGATTGTTTGTTTGACTAGTGTCGTATCCATAATTGGATACGTGTAGGCCGTATCTCATCAATTTGACGAAACAGGTTGATTTTGGGGGTTTTCCTCCGACACGGGGCCTTGTGCATATCGCATTAAGACACGAACACGTAGGCACACTAATTACTATATGTGTTGCCATAATTTATGAATTTGACTTATTTGTGTCCTCCGGGATGCGTTTGGTTGTGTGTTGGAGTCGTATCGCACACGTATCATAGAGCAAGTGTGATACGGGTGCGGTGCACTCCATGTGTTTGTTATTTTGCCCTCTTTGCTATGCGTGCATGTGTATTTATATATGTATAAGCTATCTATGTATTTTATAGAGTATATAATAGTATATGTTGAGTTATGTATATGTGTGTGCCTATATGTATATCAAATAGTGAAGGTTGTTATACATTGATATATGTAATAGAGTGTGTATGTATATATGTTCAGGTAGATATGTATATATATACTTAGGTATGTAAGTGTTGTTTTGAGTGTAGTGTGTGAATACCTATAGTGTATTATATGCTTAAGTGCATATATTAGTGTATTTAGTGATTAGCATATATATGTGTGTCTATCTATAGGTAACTTTGTGTGTATGTTTATATACATAGGTAGTTATTGAGTGCATTGTGTTGGTCGTGTGTGTGCTTGTGAGTGTGTGTGTAAGGAGAAGGAGGTGCAGTTCAGCAAGAGGGAGAGCCAACAACTGGTGCAAGATACAGAACAGTAGCAGCTTAGCATGTGCATTCTCAAGGCAATACACAGCAAGGATCAAGCCAACAGCAGCAAAGCAACCTCAGTGACTGCAGCAAGCACTTACTGCAGAAATGAGCAGCAGTGTGGCAGCAATACAGAATACTGCAGTTAGCTGGAGGCTCAGTGCACAGACACAACTGAAGGCAGCAAGGCAAGAGAAAGGAAGAGCAGTGGCAGTAGCACCAGTGCATCAGCTGCACAGTGGCATCATGCACTGAACAAATTAGTTCAGCCAACTGTTTGAGCTAGAGCAATACAGTAGATCGATCGAGGTTCAGCAGAAATACATCAAGCCAATGCAGCTCGAGGAGGAAAAGAACCTGCAGAAATTATACCAACTGTGGAGCTTGCAGTTCAGCAACAACATAGTGTAGCCTAGTTTCAACTGAAGAGGGAACAAGTATCAACTCGTGTAGTTCAATATGCTAGTACAGCAAGTGCACAGAGAGGAGCACCCAGTTCAATATGGAGTGAGACAGTAGCAGCCTTGCCCAGCAACTCGAAGCTGGGGACTCGAGCAGTTCAGCAACCTCGGGCAGCCTTGGGGAATAGCAGTGATCCAGCAGTGAGCAACCTTCAGCAACCTGAGAGCAACTCCTGCACACTACATCTCGTGCACACATTAGCAGCCATCACAACACTGCAGGCAGTGAACAAGGTGCAGCAGTACATGAATCACACTGTGCAGTATTAGTAACTGCGGGATGAACCACACCTTTTTGTTATAATATTATAGTATTTGACTCGTATATATATATAAAACCTATTTTTATATTAAGAAAACTTGCGTATCTTAGGATACGGCTTTTTGAGAGACTTCTTGTATCGTAGCTTAGCTAGTATAGACTAGTTTCATAATATTTTGACTTAGTGACTTAGTGTTAGACGCTTGCAACCTAGATTTCATCAGTTTGACTTAGAAATGGCCTTGTGGCCTACATGTTGACTAGTTTAACTTAATTTATACCAACACCTTGTATTAATGTGATATTCCATATATAGGTTTGTGTGACACTAGTTGGGACACAATTTGACATTCATTGCTTGGACGGCAGGCGAGTATATTCTCTGATAGTTTCCATTAATTGCTAATTACTATAATGCAAGAATTTAGAAATATTTTACATGACTCTTGACACATTGGTACACTGACTAGTATACACATGGATCAGTCATGGGATGTTATATATATATTGTTCATTGTTTCTCGTATTCACAATGTTTAACTTAGACAATGTTTCGTGTTTAACATTCATGTTTAACTTAGACAATGTTTCGTGTTCAATGTTCAATATTTCGTGTTCAAGGTTTATTGTTTACATGGCCTTGAGTATCTTGTATCACAACGTGTCATGGTTGGATCCATTATACTAGTTGGGGAAAGGGGAAATGTTAGCTAGGTTTGTGATCAAATCCTAGACAATGTTTCATGTTAACTTAGACAATGTTTATCCAACGTTAAAGTAGACAATGTTCACCCAAGCCGATCACATATCTAACTAGTATTTCAATCACTTAGCATAGTTACAGTTCTTCACCACATTGTTCATTGTTTACCTGTTCTTCCACCATAGTTGATATTATTCATTGTTTCTCGTCTTGTATTATATTCTCTATTTCTGTTTATAGTCATTATCAATTAATTGGAACTGCTATTGGGTTGTACTTTGCTCCATTCCTGACTGGAAAATATTTTTTAGATGAATGGTTAGAAAGGATGTGTCCCACTCACTATGGACTAACAGATGGAGTATCACCCGAGGATAGTGCCAGAGACTGAGGCCTCTTAGACTTCCATACATTATAGTAGTTTTCCTATTTTAGATATTGGTTGTATTATGTTTGAGATCTGGAGTTGTGTTTTGAGATGGCTATGTGATGTATTGAGACTTGTATTTCTTATTCTTTCTATTCTATATCGTGCGTTCATCTTCCTCCAGTTTTATATGTGATTGAGTATTAATTGGTATTGAGATGGCATGTCAGTACTGTATATGCATTGTGTGAGATATTAGATAGTATAGTAGACCAAGACAGCGTTCTACCGCCGATTATGCGGCGTAGGCTGGACGTACCCACGTACTCGTGCCCCTATACCGGGTGCGGGTTGTGACAGTTGTAACCATATTATGTTGAAAAAGCCATATGCGACCACCAAACAAAGATATATGCGGCATCTATAACCCATCAGCAGGATGGATATAAATAGCAAGGGTAGCATACCCCACAAGCCCCGGCTAGCCACGTACGTGCACACAGGCTCAAGAGAGAGAGAAAAGAGAAGAGAGCATCATCATTCCCTCGTCGGACCATCAACAGAGTAAAGGGGTTATTGTAGTACTCGATCTCCATCGTCACATTTCCCAGATCAAAAATATTGTACTCAGATTTTTTATATAGGATTTCTTTGTACCTTGTGTTTGTTGTTAAACACAAGTTTCCCAAACTTACACTTTAATGGCGAACAACAAAAAGTTGGTGCTTCTCTACGGATATAAGGAGGTAGTGTGATACGGGTTACAAGCAGCTGTTAGAGGAAACCCAAAATTTTGGCTCATCAGCGAGATGACGATGGGTCTAAAGGCTTAGAATAGGTTGGTCCTAGTCTGAAAGCTACAAGAGAAGGAGCAGCTCCTCTGGGAGGTACAACAACAACTTCAAGAAGATATTTTGAATCAAGACATAGCCGCAGAGGAAAGAAAGCTTGTCCAAGAAGTCGGTGCTATCAGGTTCCAGGGGCAGATAGAACTAGCTCAAAGGGTAAAGTGTTCATGGCCGCTTGGATGGCGACAGATGCTCGAAGTATTTTTTTTGACGTCAATAGAGCACATCAGCATTGCAACCATATCAACAAGCTTATTACTATCAATGGGAAAGCAAAGGGGGGCCCGAAGGACATCCAAGTGAATGCAGTGAGGTATTACTCAGACTTGTACTATCAACATAATTATTTAACCATATTTTCTGAGTTGGTTTGCAAGCGTGTGATCACATCATATGATAATCATGTTTTATTGGCTCCAGTGACAATGGAAGAGGCGGAAGATATTATCAAGTGGGCGGATCCAAATTAGTCACCTTAGCCTGACGGGTTTGGCAGCCGCTTCTATCAGGTGCATTGGGAGGAGATTAAGTTTGAAGTGCTAGAGATAATCACGGATTTTTTTGAGAAGGGCAGGCTTCTACGGGAGTTGAACCATATTTTTCTCACACTTATTCCGAAGAAGGAGGATGTCAGTTTGTTCGCGGACTTCAGACACATCGCGTATTGCAACTACCTCTACAAACTGATTATATATTTGATGTGTCGACGGATGGAGGGTATTATATAGGAGTTAATTTCTTCGTACCAAGCAACGTTCATCAAAGGGAGGTATATTGTTGATAACAACCTTTTAGCACATGAGATTCTTCGGGATTTTAATAAACATGATGGGACAAGACTTGCATCAAACTAGATCTTTGGACGGTATATGATACCGTGAACCGGGAGTTTATTTGTCAGATCATGCTTGCTATGGGCTTTGACATCATGTGGATGGCTAGGGTTTAGGAGTGTATCACAACCCCGACCTTCTTTGTGCTCATCTGGGGGCAACCGCATGGATTTATTCGAAGCAACAGTGGGTTGAGATAGGGTGACCCTCTATCGTCTTATTTGTTTGCTCTGGTCATGAAATATTTCTCATGTCTCATGGAGGCTGCGGTACTCCGGAAGCAGATTATTCTGCTTCACAAGACGGCGATGCCACATGTGTCATATTTGATCTATGTAGATGATCTGCTGGTTTTCTTGAAACCAACAAGAGGGTATGACTCAGCTGGCCTCTATAATGGAGATATTCAGTTTATACTCGGGTCTACACATGAATTGGGACAAGAGCAAGGCTTATTTTAATAAGCACTATCAGAATAAGGAGAAACTTGCATCACTACTAGGTATAGAGAGGGGTGAGATTCCGGTCAGATACTTGGGGATCCCGCTATCAGTCAATTACGCCAGAGAGATAGACTATTAGAGTCTAGTTGAGTATACACAGAGACGAGTAGAGGGGTGGCATGCCCAAAACCTATCTTTGGGAATGTCACGCCCCAGAATAAGAATACTGGAGAGCGGGTGCAGACAAATCCAGCTACGTACACCAGAGTACTCTATACCCCGAGATACAGTCACGGCTGTCCAGACATGTGAGGGTTTTACTCTACAATCCAACAGTCATTCCTGGGTCAAAAAAGCCTAGGTGTCTCAATCTCAAGAAAGCAATAAATTATAAGATGTATGATCACCAAACATATAATAGTAAGGCATCCCAAACTATAAACAGATGATCAAGAGGCTAGTTATAAGATGAAAAACTAGCAAGAGTATAATATTACATGATCAGCTCTAGCTATAGTCTAGAATATGCTTTATATGTAGGCCCGCGGGCTAGAATGTCAAGTCCCAAAATATGAGCTAAATACATGCTCGGTTACTAAATGCCTTAAAAGAGTAATGTACAAGATCAGGTAGGTGAGAAAGAAAAAACACACGCATGTCCTCAAGTGCTCCTCGTATTCACCATAGTGAGAAAAAAAGTATGAGAGATCCTACAGCTCTGCTCCAAAATTTGGCCATACAAAACCAGTGGGGTCAGACCCCAAAACAGCAAGTACCACAAGGGAGCCAAACTTAGGAACTAAAAACCAGCATACAGATAAATCAATAAGAAATATCACATGGAACATATAAATAAGTGCATCAGGTAGAACAACAGTTAAACAGTTCTGGAGTATTCAAGAATATCTTGAGTCATGCTTCAATTACTGTTCTGGATTAGTTGTTAATGCAAATCAGGACGGGACTATAATAGACTGGAAATCAAGCAATCACGGCCAATCATGCCCGACGGCTTTCTATTATTGGCTAACTAGGGTTATCACAGTCCTAGTTACTAACACATGCAGTTTGAGATTCTATACAACCACATGCCCTGTAGACTATCTGTCACACCCCAGTCCCAAAATACATAGGACTAGGAATACGTAAGCATGACAGACGTATGTATATGACAACTCCAATATGTGAAAACCATAACACATATGTACATTGTATATGAAAGATAATTCACAAGTGGTACATATATAAGTCACAGGCATACTAAATCTCATCCATAGACACAAATAAAGAATATCAAAATAAATAACTGAAGAAGTCTCAAGTACGAAGTATCAAAAGAATAATAGTTGGGTGAAGACAAATCCACTACCAATCGACTAAATCAACTAAATGATAGAGGAGGTCAAAACTCCAATATAAATAAAATGCTAAATAAATATAGTAGCAACTAATAAGTCCATCAGCTAAGAGATGATCATGGATGCTCGGAAGGTAAGACCTCCTCGACAAAAGATCAATAGTCAGGCCCTGGTATGTACTCTTGCAGATAGTCCTGATCGTCTACACCTGGCAATGGACGAGGTCCTCAGAGGGACATAACAAGTACACAAGAAATTTATATGCCACTATCTACAATATCTCATAAAGGAATATAGACAGAGAAATATAAAAGGGTGTGACATTGTTAACCATTCTATGTGCTCATGCAAACGAGGACAACATTCAACGCCAGGGGCAGACTGACCACGAGTACACGAGCAGCGCTCAAGTGAGTCACTAGCAAAATATCGAGTAGTACAAAAGGAGGCACTAGCAAAAACTGACTCAGACACGACACAATATTTCCTAAGCATCTAGTGTATGTCATCCCCACCCAATGTATCTATAAGTAGTGTCTAAATCAACTAAAATTCTATTATAAACCATGTACTCCTGTTAAACCAAGGGAGGAATGAATCAAGAATCCAATCATAACTAATCAGGTAATAATATACCGCATCTAATCTTATGCATGCAGCTTTTCGTGTCCAAATATGTGTTAACATGATAGATGACACTACTACTAACTACAATACAAAATTTAAAATAAACAAGATAAAGTAAATAATCAAAGAAGTATATCAAATCTAAGAAAATTGGACAATCATGAAAATACTGTAATAGGACAAGGTATACTTGCCTGCTCTGGAAAAGGATGGTTGCAACTCAAGACGTCGTCCAATCTACCCCGTTACATAGATAAAACAAGTTAGATTCTACAAGAGTGGTTGAAACAGTTTTTATTCTAATCTATTTAATTCTAAATAAATTACCCTAAAATACTAGTTTAAACATTAATACTATAATTTTAGTAATTTCTAAAATTTATAACTAATATATTTATTTTTACGAATTTTGGGACCCATGGCACGCAAATTAAGGTAATCTTGACTGAAAAGTCAACCGACACAAACTCAAATTTTGTTCATAAATTCCTGTAGATTTTAGCATCACAAGTACTCTAGAATTTATGGCTCATCCAGATACAAAATTGTTTGAAAATTATTGCACATAAAAAATTGTATTGCACAACGGTGGTTAATTGCTAACCTAAAAGTTCTACGGAATTAACAACACAGTAATAATTTGAATTAAATTGTGAAAAAACATATGTTTATGGTCTCGATGTTATCTTTTTAAAACTTTAAACGGTTCTTGATTCTGATTCATGGTTCTCCCAAAATCGCAAAAATACCGAGACGTATCTATTTTCGGACATGATGTGCTCTACGAATTTTATAGAATTTAATATTCAGAATTTTGTGAAACAAATTACATATTCTGAAAACTAACCTCAACACGGTTCTAATACAAGAAATTGGAATACATTTGGAGTTCAAAGCTATCCTCAATGGCTTTTGGAAGATCGAAGACTATATGGCAATACTCCTTAATCTCTCTCTCTCACTCTCTCTCTCTCTCTCTCTCCTTAAATAATTGGATGATTAGGGTAATAATAATAATTATATATGTGTGTGTGTGTGTGTGGTCAGCGGCTGAAAAAAAGGAAATATACTAGACACGTGTCAAAATATGGTTGGATGGTTTGTTTATATTATTTATTTTCTATTCACCTTAATCTAAACATTATTTAAGTCATTTTAAATCTAAATAACTCAAAATAAATATTAAAAATAATCATAAAATTTTGGAAAAATTATAAAAAATATATTTTGAATTCACAAACCCTAAAAAAATACTTAGGACAGTTTTATTTTCATAGGTTTTCTACTATAATTACTAGAAGCTCTAAAAATTAGTTTTACCTATTTAACTCAAAATAAATATTAAAACATATTCCGAAAATTTTAAAAATAAATTCCAAAAAATATATAATACTATTATAAACCCTAAAAAATTACTTGGGTACATTATATGTTCATTGGCTTGCACAATAAATTTTAGAAGTCCTAGAAAATTAGTTATTAGCCTATTTTAAAACCAAATAAATTCAAATAAATTTCAAAAAATTCCAAATAAATTATAAAAATATATTTAAGTATTTAACTCTAAAATAATTATTTAGTTGAAAAATATGTAAGTATGGACTCACAGTAAATCATGGAAGCCCTAAAAAATTATGTTTTCTAGGTTTTAATTATCCAAAAATTCTAGAAAAAATAAAAGATATTCAAAAATAGCCTAAAAATGATTGTAAGTCCTAATATGAGTATCCATGAGCTATATAAACCTTAGAGTTATATTATTATTCTTACAAAACTATACGTAGTATTTTAGAAATAAAATTCTCACAAGATTACAAATGTATTCTAATTATTATTGTTATTATTAGCATATGATACTATTATTTCTTCTTGTTACGGCAAGTTCCTATTTATAATTATAAAAAAAATCTAAAAAATAGGGGAGGTTATATTCTACCAAACTTACAAGAATTTCGTACTTGAAATTAAAAAAAAGGCACAGTTTAAGATAAGGGAAGGCAATATGGTAGTGAAGTATGAATTATCGTACCTCAAACTTGAAAAGAAAAAGATGTAACTCGTATATTAAATTATAAGGTCAGTCTAGTCTGCATTAAGTGAGGTAATATGGCACGAATAAGTTTATTATAAGGAGAACTTGCACATGGAATCAAGGATGCGAGGAATACGATAGAGAAGATTAGTAACTAAAGGGGATGAGGTATTGATAGGATAGAGAATACTACTACTGCTACTCGTGTCTTCTACTTATTTTATGGGTATGCCATCTATTTAAAATATTAACCTATACTTATTGCCGCTAAGTCACCATATATATATACAATTCTACAACTATCTATACTTCCAAAATTTTGTGTCATAATGGGGTATATATCTGGTACTATCCATGTGTCAAAGTTCCATCAAGCACGAGCGTTCATATTTTCGAAATAGGGAAAGAAGAAAAAAATGATAGTGATGTCAAGGGGAATGAACGAGTACAATTGCGAAGGCTAAGGGAGGTAATTGAATTCAAAGAGGAATTTTATTAAATCGGATGTGGATTAAGATCCTATCTTGGTCTATTCCTTTTCGTAGGCTCGTATTAGTACAGTTACGTAACCAATACGATATGCTCTGACCTGTCTAGAAGACAAGTATATTCGTCTAATAAGCTAAGTCAACTATATCTCATTCTACGTAAAATAGTCATATGAAGAGCGAATCAAGTGCACTAAGGTTGATCAGACCATAATACACTGATTCTAGTTAGACAATGTATTAGTGGGCGCCCAATAACACATATGTCATGAACAAGCTCGATAAAAGAATAAGCTTACAAAATTAGGCTATAATAGTAGCATAAGTCAAGATAGTCCAAAAATATAAGTACACGGGATTATGATGAAGGAAGGTACAAAATAATTTAAGTTCATTAAGAATCTAAGACTCGCTCGGTGTTTATGCCTCTACAGTTGCCATACTAACTTCTTGTCTAAATCTTTGGTCGACCAAATGGGGGTATGGCCTCTAAAGCTCTACAGTCTGGATAAACACTATCTTCTTATGCTAGCATATAGTTAGTGTTATTCAATTATACTTTATTAGTTGGTCATAAGGACTATGAGATGCTAAATTGTGAGGCATGCTACCCAACTTACAAGAACTCAACTAAAAGTGTAATTGACCAATGGAGCATATATACCTAGTACAAATCACCTTTCTAACTTCTATCAAGCACGAAAGAGAAGATAAGAGTTTTGTTAAGAAAGGATCAAGCAAGATACAATTCAAGCTGTCAGATGAGAATTTGAAACGAAATCAAGAAGGGTGATTAAATAAGTGGATGAGATCCTATACGCAGGCTTGCTCGGTACAGTAACGTAACCGAGACAATATGCTCTGGACCGGCATGGGCAACCACAAAAATATGTCACACCCTAATTCCAAAATACGTAGGACTAAGAATACGTAAGCATGCCTGCATAAGCATGCCAGCCGTATATATATAACAACTCCAATATGTAAAAATTATAACACATACGTATACGGTATATGAAAGATAATTCACAAGTGGTACATATATAAGTTACAGGCATACTAAATCTTATCCACAGACACAAATAAAGAATTTTAAAATAAATGACTAAAGCAGTCTCAAGTACGAAGTATCAAAAGAATAATAGTCAGGTGGAGACAAATCCACTACCAATCGACTAAATCAACTAAATGATAGAGGTGGTCAAAACTCCAATATAAATAAAATGCTAAATAAAGATAGTAGCAACTAATAAGTACATCAGCTAAGAGATGATCATGGATGCTCGAAAGGTAACACCTCATCGACAGAAAATGAAGAGTCAGTCCCTGGTATGTACTCCTGCAAATAATTATGATCGTTTACACCTTGTAAGGGACCAGGTCCTCAGAGGGACATAACAAGTACACAAGAAATCGACTTGCCACTATCTATAATATCTCATAAAGGAATATAGACAAAAAAATATAAAAGGGTGTGACATTGTTAACCATTCTATGTGCTCATGCAATCAAGGACAACATTTAATGCCAGGGACAGACTGACCACGAGTACACGACTAGCGCTCAAGTGAGTCACTAGCAAAATACCGAGTAGTGCAAAATAAGGTACTAGCAAAATCTGACTCAGATACGACACAACATTGCCCAAGCATCTAGTGTATGTCCTCCCCACCAAATGTATCTATAAGTCGAGTCTAAATAAACTAGAAATCTATTATAAACCATGCACTCCTGTTAAACCAAGGGAGGAATGAATCAAGAATCCAATCACAACTAATCAGGTAATAATACACAGACTCTAATTTTATGTATGCAACTTTTCGTGTCCAAATATGTGTCAACATGATAGATGGATCTACTACTAACACCAATACAAAATTTCAAATAAACAAGACTAAGTAAATAATCAAAGTAGTATATCAAATCTAAGAAAATTGGACAACCATGAAAATCCTATAGTAGGGCAAGGTATACCTGCTTGCTCCAAAAAATGATGGTCGCAACTCAAGATGTCATCCAATCTACCCCGATACATTAATAAAATAAATTAGATTCTACAAGAGTGGTTGAATCGGTTTCTATTCTAATCTATTTAATTCTGAATAAATCACCCTAAAATACTATTTTAATCATTAATACTAGAATTTTAGTAATTTCTAGAATTTATAACTAATATACTTATTTTTACGAATTTTGGGACCCGTGGCGCACAAATTGAGACAATCCATTGACTAAAAAGTCAACCGACACAAACTCAAATTTTGTGCATAAATTCCTATAAATTCCTATAGATTTCAGCATCATAAGTACACTAGAATTTATGTCTCGTTCGGATTCAAAATTGTTCGAAAATTATTGTACATAAAAAATTGTATTGCGCAACGGTAGTTGATTGCTAACCTAAAAGTTCTACAGAATTAACAACACGGTAATAATTTGAATTAAATTGTGAAAAAAAATATGTCGATGGTCTTGATATTATCTTTCCGAAACTTTAAATGGTTCATGATTCAGATTCCTGGTTCTCCGGAAATAGCAAAAATAACAAGACACGTCTATTTTCGGACATGCTATGCTCTACGAATTTTCTAGAATTTAATATTCAGAATTTTGTGAAACAAATTACATATTCTGAAAACTAACCTCAACACAGTTCTAACGCAAGAAATTGGAATACGTTTGAAGTTCGAAACTATCCACAATGGCTTTTGGAAGATCGAAGAATCCTAGATGGCAATACTCCTTAATCTCTCTCTCCCTCTCTCTCTCCCCTTAAATAATCAGATGATTAGGATTATAATAATAATTATTATTATATACATATATATATATATGGTTTGCGGCTGAAAAAAAAGAAATATACTTGACACATGTCAAAATATGGTTGGATGGTTTGTTTATATTATTTATTTTTATTTGTCTTTATCCAAACATTATTTAAGTCATTTTAAATCTAAATAACTCAAAATAAATATTAAAAATAATCACAAAAATTTGGAAAAAATTTAGAAAATATATTTTGAACTCACAAACCCTAAAAAAATATTTGGGGTAGTTCTATTTTTATGTTTCCTACTATAATTACTAGAAGCGCTCAAAATTAGTTTTACCTATTTAACTCAAAATAAATATTAAACATATTTCAAAAATTCTTAAATTTTTTTTAGAAAATATATAGTACTATTATAAATCCTAAAAAATTAATTGGGTGCATTATATGTTCATTGGCTTGCACAATAAATTTTAGAAGTACTAGAAAATTAGTTATTAGCCTAATTTAAACCAAAGTAAATACAAATAAATTTTAGAAAACTCCAAATAAATTATAGAAAATATATTTAAGTATTTTAACTCTGAAATAAATGTTTGGTAGAAAAATATGTAAGTATGGTCTCACAAAAAATCATGGAAGCCCTAAAAAATTGTGTTTTCTAGGTTTTAATTATCCAAAAATTCTCGAAAAATCCAAGAAATTCGAAAATAGCCTAAAAATGATTGTAAGTCCTAGTATGTGTATCCATGAGCTATATGAACCTTAGAGTTATATTATTATTCTTACAAAACTATATGTAGTATTTCAAAAATAAAATTCTCACAAGATTTTACATGTATTCTAATTGTTATTGTTATTATTAGCATACGATACTATTATTTCTTCTCGTTATGACAAGTTCCTATTTATAATTATTAAATAAATTCTAAAAAAATAGGAGAAGTTATATTATATCCAACTTACAAGAATTTTGTCCTTGAAATTAGAAATAAGGCACTGTTTAAGAATAAGGGAAGGCAATATGGTAGTGAAGGGTCAAGTATGAATTATCGTAGCTCAAACTTGAAAAGGGAAAGATGCAACTCGTATATTAAATTCTAAGGGTCAGTCTGGTCTGCATTAAATGAGATAATATGTCACGAATAAGTTTAGTACAAGGAGCACATGGAATCGAGGATGCGAGAAATACGATAGAGAAGATTAGTAACCAAAAGGGACGAGGTGTTGATAGGATAGAGAATACTACAACTGCTACTCGTGTCATCTACTTGTTTTGTGGGTATGCCATCTAGTTAAAATATTAACCCATACTTATTGCTGCTAAGTCACCATATATATATACAATTCTACAACTATCTATACATCTAAAATTTTGTGTCATAATAGGGTATATATCTAGTATTATCATGTGTCAAACTTCTATCAAGCAGGAGCGTTCATATTTTCAAAATAGGGAAAGACGAGAAATAATGATAGTGATGTTGTAAACCCCCTAAATTTTTCAAATTATTAAATCTTGGATTCCTAATTTTCTGGAATTTTCTGGGAATTTTCTATAATTAAAATCAGGGTTTTTAATTAATAAATGATTTTTAATTGGTAATAAATAATATTAAAATGTCATGAAAATAATATTTTTGGGTGTAAAATGAAAAATTGGACTTAGGGTAATTTTTCTGGATTTTTCTGGGCCTCAGACCTATTTTTAAATACCTCAAAACCATTTTTATTAATTATTTAAACTATTTATATTTATTATTAATTATTATTATTATTTATTATTTATTTTTGTTTTTTTTTTATTTTCGTTTCTGGGCCGGCCCGGCCCAGTGGGCCGAAGCACAGCCCAGCCCGGTCCCCCGCCTTATCGGGTCGGGTCGGGTCAGCCAACCCGACCCGCCCGCAAATCCCCGACCCGTCCGCACGACCCCGTCCCCCCCCCCCACGTCCCGCGTCCCACGCCGGCCGCCGCGCGCAGCGCCGCGCTCCCCGCGCCACGTCGCCCCGCTCCGCCTTCCTCGGCCCCCCCTGCAACCGCCTGCCGCCCTATTTAAACCCCCCCGACCCCGGCCGTCTCCCCCACTCCCTCGCCGTAACCCTAGACGCCGCCGCCGCCTCCCAGAGCTCTGCCGACCGGCCGCTGTTCCCTCGCCGAACTCGCCACACCGTCGCCTCCCCTCCGGCGCCCCGCTCCGCCGTCCCCGACGCCGACCGCAGCAGCAGCACAGCACAGCAGCAGCCGCAGCCGCCGCTGCCGGCCGCCCCGACCCGCCGCCGACCCGCCGTCAGTCGGCCTCGCTCCGGCGAACAACCCCCCGCCCTCGCCGGCCGTCCAGCCGCCTCCCTCCGCCGCGTGCCGCCATCAGCTCGAAACCCTAACCCTAAATCTCTGTTCCTGTGTCGGACACAGGACACAGTGTCCGACACGACTCGGACACGATTTCGACCCTGTTTTCGGGTCCCCTTCAGGTACGTGTATCTTTCGCCTTGTAGCTCCGTTTTCAATTCCGCAAATTGGGTTGTGAAGCCTGTATGACCCTCTCGGTGTCCGGACAAACTGTTCGGGACACCGCGTCCTGTGGTGATCGCACACCGCGATCCAAAAACAGGAAAAGCCAGACCCTGTTTCACCCCGGAACTGAGTACGCCCCGCCAAACGGGACGACTTGGTCGCGCACGGTCTTCACAGATACGTGCACAGCGTCGATACGGACGTGTGAGTTTTCGCGGAAGTTGATTCGGGTGTGCGTGCACACCGGAATCAACGCGTATCCGCGGACATCGCCCCGTATCCGCCTTTTCGGCAATTCAACCTAACTTCGTGCACACTCGTCAGATCGAGACGAAACTTGCGCCATCGGATTCGTAGCGATACGCTGGTCCTGTGGGTCAAGTTTGGTTCGATTCTGAGAACGTTGACGAAATCGCGTGTCGTGGGCCCCACAAGCCCCGCTCGACGGGCGATTTTGTGTTCGGCTCATCAGAATCCAAATCTGGAAGTTCCGTTGGGTTCGTATCAGCGTTCCTGACCTGTTGACACTAAGTTTGGTGAATTTGGAGACTTTTGACCCGGACACGTTTTTCGGTGCAAAGCGGGCCCAACGGCGGACCCCGTTTTGACCCGAAACTGCCGTTTTTGCCCTTGTCTCCAAATTGGACCCAAGGACAGGCGTTTCTTGCTATTTGACATCTTCTGAGCATGATGGTAATGTCTGTTTCAGCTTTTGGACTCATCTGTGGAAATTTCTCCCAAGAACCTAATTAATCAGATCCAAACAACAGGCAAGTACCTGCACTTCAAGTTAATCTTTATATTGTGATAATTAAATTCCCTGCTCTACTAGTACTCTTGCTGATTACACGTAGTGTTAGAATACTATATTTTATGTCTTGAGTATTGGAATTCATGTCTTGTTATCATGTCGGGTGGGAGAATACTGAAAGGCATGTAGTTACCCTTCCCCTTGCCGTGAATAATAGCTGTTGGTACACGACTGTCCATCAGCCGGATCCCGATTATTCGTGACTAATAGCCGTTCATGATGGCCGGATTAGCCTTATAAACCCCTGCATGCCAACTAAGTATTCAAAAAATAAACACAAGTTTCATACAGATAACTTCAGGTCATGTTATATTCTTGCTGACTGTGTAGTTTCTTTTCCTGCTCGTTTACTTCTGTTTTCTCATATTCCTGTTTATAGTTTTGACTCTGAAATATTAACATTCTTTTATGCAATTTCCTTAACATGATATTCAATGTTTAATTGTCATAAATATTTAGTTTAACGTTGTTGTGCACTGTGTACTTTGCTCCTTTCCTGACTGGATCTGTTGATTTAGGCGATGATGAGGATCTTGCCCCTACTTATTATGGTCCTTATGAGGGTACAGATGATACCTATGAGGAGCCAGAACCCACCCAGGAGACCCCTGCTGCTGAGTAGCTAGTAGTAGCTATCTTTTATTCTGTTTCTTATCTTATTTAATCGGGTTTGTCCCCGATTTCATTTGAAATTCCTGTATTAAACATTTGAATTGTTGTCACATTTAATTCAGTTGCAAATTTTAAGTTTCTATTCCCATTATTATCTTGCCTATGTTAATTGTGAATGAGTTAGACTAGTTAGATGGATTGACCTAGACAGCGTACTACCGCCGACTCTGCGGCGTAGGCTGGACGTACCCACGTACTCGTGCCCGAACTTCCGGGTGCGGGTCGTGACAGATGTCAAGGGGAATAAATGAGTACAATTGCGAAGGCTAAGGGAGATAATCGAATTCAAAGAGAAATTTTATTAAATCGGTTGTTAAGATCCTATCTTGGTATATTCCTTTTCACAGGCTCATATCAGTACAGTTACGTAACCAATACGATATGCTCTGACATGTCTAGAAGACAAGTATATTCGTCTAATAAGCTAAGTCAACTATATCTCAATCCACGTAAAATAGTCATATGAAGAGCAAATCAAGTACACTAAGGTTGATCAGACCATAATACACTGATTCTAGTTAGACAATGTATTAGTGGGCGCCCAATAACACATATGTCATGAACAAGCTCGATAAAAGAATAAGCTTGCAAAACTATGCTATAATAGTAGCATAAGTCAAGATAGTCCAAAAATATAAGTATGCGGGATTATGATGAAGGAAGGTACAAAATAATTCAAGTTCATCAAGAATCTAAGACTCGCTCGGTGTTTGTGCCTCTATAGTTGCCATACTAACTTATTATCTAAATCTCTGGTCGACCAAATAGGGGTATGGCCTCTAAAGCTCTACAGTCTGGATAAACATTATCTTCTTATGCTAGCATATAGTTAGTGTCATTTAATTATACTTTATTAGTTGGTCATAAGGACTATGGGATGTTAGGTTGTGAGGCATGCTACCCAACTTACAAGAACTCAACTAATAGTGTAACTGATCAATGGAGCATATATATACCTAGTACAAATCACCTTCCTAACCTCTATCGAGCAAGAAAGAGAAGATAAGAGTTTCGTTACGAAAGGATCAAGCAAGATGCAATTCAAGCTGTCAAATGAGAATTTAAAACAAAATCAAGGGGGATGATTAAATAAGTGGATGAGATCCTATACTCTAATCCTATATGCAGGCTTGCTCGGTACAGTAACGTCACTGAGACAATATGCTCTGGACCTGCATGAAAAACCACAAAAATATGTCATACCCCAATTTCAAAATACATAGGACTAGTAATATGTAAGCATGCCTTCCTAAGCATGTCAGCCGTATGTATATGGCAACTCCAATATGTGAAAATTATAGCATATATTTACATTGTATATGAAAGATAATTCATAAGTGGTACATATATAAGTCACAGGCATACTAAATCTTATCCACAAACACAAATAAAGAATTTCAAAATAAATAACTGAAGAAGTCTCAAGTACGAAGTATCAAAAGAATAATAGTCGGGTGGAGACAAATCCACTACTAATCGACTAAATCAACTAAATGATAGAGGAGGTCAAAACTCCAATATAAATAAAACGTTAAATAAAGATAGTAGCAACTAATAAGTCCATCAGCTAAGCGATGATCATGGATGCTCGGAAGGTAAGACCTCCTCAATAGAAGATGAAGAGTCAGGCCCTGGTATGTACTCCTGCAGATAATTATGATCGTCTACACCTAGCAAGGGACCAGGTCCTCAGAGGGACATAACAAGTACACAAAAAATTGACATGCCACTATCTACAGTATCTCATAAAGGAATATAGAGAAAAAAATATAAAAGGGTGTGACATTGTTAACCATTCTATGTGCTCATGCAATCGAGGACAACATTCAACGCCAGGGGTAGACTGACCACGAGTACACGAGTAGCGCTCAAGTGAGTCACTAGCAAAATACCGAGTAGTACAAAATAAGGCACTAGAAAAAACTGACTCAGATACGACACAACATTACCCAAGCATCTATTGTATGTCCTCCCCACCCAATGTATCTATAAGTTGAGTCTAAATCAACTAAAAATCTATTATAAACCATGCACTCCTGTTAAACCAAGGGAGGAACGAATCAAGAATCCAATCACAACTAATTAGGTAATAATATACAGACTCTAATTTTATGCATGCAACTTTTTGTGTCCAAATATGTGTCAACATGATAGACGGCTCTACTACTAACACCAATACGAAATTTAAAATAAACAAGACTAAGTAAATAATCAAAGAAGTATATCAAATCTAAGAAAATTGGACAATCTTGAAAATCCTGTAGTTGGGCAAGGGTATAGTTGCTTGCTCCGAAAAATGATGCTCGCAACTCAAGACGTCATCCAATCTACCCCGTTACATAAATAAAACAAGTTAGATTCTACAAGAGCGGTTGAATCAGTTTCTATTCTAATCTATTTAATTCTGAATAAATTACCCTAAAATACTATTTTAATCATTAATACTAGAATTTTAGTAATTTTTGGAATTTATAACTAATATATTTATTTTTATAAATTTTGGGACTCATGGCACACAAATCGAGGCAATCCGTTGACTGATAAGTCAACCAACACAAACTCAAATTTTGTGCATAAATCCCTATAGATTTTAGCGTCACAAGTATGCTAGAATTTACATCTTAGCCGGATTCAAAATTATTTGAAAATTATTGCACATACAAAATCATATTGCGCAACGGTGGTTGATTGCTAACCTAGAAGTTCTATAAAATTAACAGCATAGTAATAATTCGAATTAAATTTTGAAAAAAAATATATGTCGATGGTCTCGACATTAGCTTTCTAAAATTTCAAACGGCTCATGATTCAGATTCATAGTTCTCCCAAAATCGTAAAAATACCAAGACATGTCTATTTTTGAATATTCTATGCTCTATGAATTTTCCATAATTTAATATTTAGAATTTTGTGAAAAAAATTATATATTCTGAAAATTAACCTCAACACGGTTCTAACGCAAGAAATTGGGATGCGTTTGGAGTCTGAAGCTATTCGCGATGGCTTCTGGAAGATCAAAGAACCCTAGATGACAATCCTCCTTAATCTCTCTCTCTCTCCCCTTAAATAATCGGATGATTAGGGTTATAATATATATATATATATATATATATATATATATATATATATATATGTGTGTGTGTGTGTGTGTGTGTGTGTGTGTGTGTGTGTGTGTGTGTGTGGTCAGCAGCTGAAAAAAAAAAAGAATAGACTGGACACAGGTCAGAATCTAGTTGGGTGGTTTGTTTATATTATTTATTTTTGATTTGCCTTTATCCAAACATTATTTAAGTCATTTTAAATCTAAATAACTCAAAATAAATATTAAAAATAGTCATAAAATTTTGAAAAAGTTATAGAAAATATATTTTGAACTCACAAATCCTAAAAAAATTACTTGGGATAGTTTTATTTTTATAGGTTTCCTACTATAATTACTAGAAGCTCTAAAAATAAGTTTTATCTATTTAACTCAAAATAAATATTAAAAATAATTCAAAAATTTTGAAAAAAAATTCATGAAAATATATAATACTATTATAAACCCTAGAAAATTACTTGGATACATTCTATGTTCATTGGCTTGCACAATAAATTCTAGAAGTCCTAAAAAATTAGTTATTAGCCTATTTTAAAATCAAATAAATTCAAATAAATTTTAAAAAAATTCAAATAAATTATAGAAAATATATTTAAGTATTTTAACCCTGAAATAAATATTTGGCAGAAAAATATGTAAGTACGGTCTCACAGTAAATTATGGAAGTCCTTAAGACTTATGTTTTCTTGGTTTTAATTATCCAAAAATTCTAAAAAAAATCCAAAAAATCCTAAAATCCTAAAAATAATTGTAAGTCCTAGTATGAGTATCCATGAGCTATATGAACCTTAGAGTTAGATTATTATTCTTATAAAATAATATGTAGCATTTTAAAAATAAAATTCTCACAATATTACAAGTGTATTCTAATTATTATTGTTATTATTAGCATACGACAATATTATTTTTTTCTCGTTACGACAAGTTTCTATTTATAATTATAAAAAAAAAAATCTAAAAAAATAGGGGAGGTTACACTATCTGGATCATCCAGACGTAAGGAATGCATAATATAATTAATATTATCACGACCCGCACCCGTAAATTGGGCATGAGTCGTGGGTACATCCAACCTACGCCGCAACATCGACGGTAGAACGTTATCTAGGTCACGATATAACTAACACATCTCACAATAATATAACATGTCAATGATCTCAACTCCATAAGGAGGACAAAATAAATATAAACATAATGTCAAACCAAGTACTCAATCACAATAATATCTATGGAAAGATGAATGGCACGATAAAGATATAAAAATAATATAAAGAAGTTCCAACATAATATGTTTAGAAATAAATATCTCAAACAATAACAATAAGTCTAAGAGTCTAGATAATCTCAGAAACAATAACAACTCAAAGTGTCAAGACTGCAGACATTCTAGTAAAATATAATCTAACTAGCTAAGTCACTACTAGTGTCTCCTCTATAGGAACGGGATCCTTCTGAAGCTCCTGGATGTAACCCTCATCTACTCCCTGTCCATAATGAGTGAGACAAAAGTCCTCGAGATCCTCTAAAAAATATTATCCATTCAGGATTGGGGCGAAGCACATAAACTAACAACAGTTCCAATTATATTGATAAAAACTATAAATAGTGAAGGAAATATGCATGATAGAATAAAATACTGGAATATAAGAAAAACTAAAGATACAATCATCATATCATAGAGGAATAACTAGCAATGAGTACACTGGTAAAAGTAAGCAGTAAAAACAGATAGATGTAAATACTATCAATGCATGAACTGGAATAAAGGAATAGAAATACTGGCTAAGTGCCTTAAAATATTAGTTTTCTATGTGATCGGCTTGGGACTAGATCAGGCTTGTGTTGATTCGTCACCCATCTAGACTTTCTTATTTTTAGTAGCGAACGAGAGGAAAAATCTTGTTCAAAGGAGACGGTTCTAGTGGTGTAGAGGTTAGAGTTTTGGTGGTGGGGGCCGCTTGAACCGGGACCTATTCTCTTAATAGGCGCGGCTAGCCGGAACTATTAAGTCAATCGGTGTTCCAGCTGTAAGTGAAGTTCCAAAGCGCAAGCACCTCGCCTCGACCTATATAGAACTCACAAGTCATTAAGTATTGCAAAAGAAGGGGCCTGTTGATAGAGCTGGACAGAAAGGACTTAACCGAAGTAGCTCTTCCCTTTCATTGAGCTATTGGTTATTCAAAATGGTAGGCATACTTTATAATTAACTATGATACATGTGAGGTCAGGCTAACCATCTGGTTAGCTATGATATGAGCAAGAGAAAGGCTAATCATATATGATAGGCTATGAGTCATGTAATATGGTCAGGCTGCACCCTACGTGATATGTGGGGTGAGCTATGATGCAAATAAGGTGGGGTATGACCATATAACTTGCTAATATTTTCCCATTCCCAGCTAGTACGATGGATCCAATCTCGACTCCTCATGACATGTACCTATGATACTAGCCCGTGTATCCACTTTTTCAGGAATCAAGTATAATACTACAGAACTAGAATCATCGTAATCATCAAAATAATAAAAACTGTCAGAGAATGTACTCGCTTGTAGTCCTGAGCCAAGTGTAAGGATCGATGTTCAAAATAGAATCACAAAGACCTAAATATCAAATATTAATGTTAATAGGGTGAAATAAAGGATGAGTCTGATTAACTAACCCATAATGATATTTCTAGGCCATGTCTAAGTCCGAACTAGGTTAACTAGGTCCACTAGTTAATTTCTATATCATAATAGTCTATATTAGACAATATCTAACTAAACTAGTCATTACCTAGCTCATACTAGTGATACCAAGGTATTCTAACCATATAAGTTACTATCTAATAATACTAGGTAGTAGATGGATTAGTACTAGCTAATATCTTAACTAATACTAACTCGTATCAATAATTGATACTAACTTACACTAAATTATACTAACTCAAGTAACTAATGTTGGCCCAAAGTTAATGTTGAGTTTTTGAATATGGCTAATCGATTAAGTTTAGCATTATGGTAATCGATCAATCACTATAGTATCTTCTACTTAAACTCAGCATTGTCTAGATATGTAATATTTGCTTATATATATTTCCTTATTCGTCTAACATGTACTAGTAGAAAGCAATAAGCTAGATAAGTAATGGACATATGTTATATGATAATGAGCCAAAGACGACGTTATACCAGAAGGTTTAGTCCAACCGCCTATGACTTATCTGAAGCCTCGCACCCGGGGGTTCCGCTGAGTCGCACTGGCAAATTCAAGTTAGCAGATATTTCAGAAGTTTAGCATCATCAGTTTTCTTATTTTTTATATATAATCTGATATTTTATTTGAGTCTAGGATTGATGTAAGCTGAGTCGCACTAGCAAATCCAAGTATCTATACCCAGATACCTAGTCTACTCAAATGAACCAAAGAACCTATCTACCAATCAGGCCACATTCATTAACAAAGTCTACCATATTATAGGACCAAACTCGTGCCGAACTCGGACCGAACTCGATTACCCTTTTGGTATAAAATCAACCAGTTCATTAACTCCTGATTTTTTGGCCCAACGGTTGGAAATTTGAATTTAACCCCATCCAAATTTTGGCCAAATTCTGTTTGCCGACACCCTATAAATAGGATTGGAATTCTCATTCCTACTCACTCAACCATTCTTAATCTTTTTATCCTATAGTGAGTAAACCCTCAGAGCCTAAACTTTCTTATCTTCAAGATCAACTCCCTAGCCATCTAAGTGCCAAGTGCGATCTCGGTCTAGAAGTCTACAGAGTTGTAAAGAGCTTGGTTCATCAACCCTCTTTTGTGTGAAGTTGCGAGCCTTCGGATCAAAACTCGTGGTGTATGAAGTTGTGAGACTTCGGATCAAAACTCGTGGTGTGTGAAGTTGCGAGACTTCGGATCAAATCTCGTGGTGTAAAAAAGTGGCAAGACTTCGAATCAAAGCTTGTGATTCACTATTGGTGATTATAGTGGATACAACTCCGAGTAAGAGTTCTCAGGACTGGAATACTCCTCTCAGAGGAAAATCAGTATACATCGCGGTGTTTGTGTTTGCTCTCTCTATCTCTTACTTCATTATATTACATACACACTGCTAGTTATTTACTACCTTCACTCTGCTTAATTTTTAATTGGATAGATTATTCTGCTGTACTCTATTCACCCCCCTCTAGAGTTGTCATACATGATCCTATAACTAGTATAAATTACCTCATCTAAAACCACGCACACACACACCACTTAGCACTAGCACTGATATAACTAGATCCACAGGCCATCCCATGTCTTTACACTGTGTCCAGACACATAACACATACTTTACCTCACACCGCCCCTGCCCATCCGGCCTCGAGCTATCTTTCAAAGTTGGGCTGAAAAGGATGGTGTTTGGCCCAGACATTACATAAGGCTAACATGCAACTGTAAATACTCTACATAGATCAAGTCCTAACATCAACACCAACCTAAATACCAATTTCCCTTCGACCTCACAAATACTTATATTAATGCTGCTACTGCCCTTGCTTCCAAATGTAAATAACTCCATACCAGAGCCTAGTTGCCCTTGTTTCCCCAAAACTGAACTGATAACACACAGTTACCAGTTACACATACTGCCCTCAGATCTGGCTGCTCATACCTCTCATAGCTACTGATACTTATTAATTCACTAAGGTATAAGATCTCAGTTACACTAATCAGAGGAGTGCAACACTACAACAGCATGCTGCATAACCTGGCATAACCTGAACAAGTGCACAGAGACACTCAATCCTTTCACACAACTCACTAAACATCAATCCTCAACTAAGTCTTACCCTTGTCGCCTGATCCTTATTTGTTGTTACTGAACACAGTTCAGTCCACTCAAACTCATATAACTGACATATCTTCCCTTACCAAAACTGATAACTCACAACACCCCATCAGTTGCTTGCAACCATGCCACTGATACTACATATATCGGTCTAATCATTGTTATAGTGAGCTCACTGATACACTCTCCATTGTGTCATACCCTAGCATCCCTCTGACTAACTAAATACCGCAGCAGGCAATCCAAGGCTCAATACCCTAACACCAGTGCTGTTGGATCTACACTCATACACATATATTGACACCAGTTCACTTACAGTTCAACTGACTGATACTACACTCAAAACTGAACCACAGTACTCAAGCAAAGTTTGCATGTATCACTCGAGCACTTCACTTCTCCCCCATGCCACCATAACTTATGAATAAATGTATATAGTTTAATATACTAACATATAGTATAATATATATACTAACACATCAAGATTCATATATAATACAATCTAACACAACCATATATATAGTACCCAATTACCATATACAAATCTACCCATTCCTAAGTGTCAAAACAACAAACACTTGATGAACAACTAGTAATACACCACCAACTAAAGTGTTAAAACTTAAAATACTCAACTAATAATAAATATACATATTAAATACATCTATTTACATCTAATGTGATTAGTTACAATGAAGTATAGAGGGAAAACACTCCAACAAATACAAAACCCCCAATTGGAGCACAACTTCATGTAGAAATCTTAATGGGAACCAATAGAAGCTCATTCTCCTCCCTATGGGTATTCCTAATCCATGGGTGGGCCCCTAATGGTCAATAAAATAATAATAAAAATAATTTAGAGAGAGATTTTAGGGTTTTATCTATTGGGAGATAGATTTTCAATAAAACTCAATATGACACAATTTGGATACGAGCTCCTAACCAAACTCCTTCTTCTCTATTGCTACTTGTAATCCAAGCTCCTAGACTCCTTCAATGATGAATACGAAAGTGATTGGAAGCAATTTGGAGGAGGGATAGGTGAATTTGGGGAAGAACACCAAATTAGGATTTTATGAGCTATAATACAAAATAACAAAAATACCCCTATTCTAGAAATATGGTAGTGACAAGTTTACCTTCCTTAAAAATAATTTTTTCCTCGAAATTAAACTAAACTAGCACAAGAACACAACAGAACAATAAAAATAATACCTCAAAGCTCAAAGAGATAAGGGTACTGCTCGCGCATTTTATCCCCCATCTCTCAGGTTGACTCACCTATAGAGTGATATCTCCACGTGACCCAAACCAAGGGAATGGTCTGGTTCCACAATACCTTCTACCTGCGATCCAAAATCTTTACTGGCTGCTCTGGATAACTGAGAGTCGGACCAACCTCGATCTCCAAGTGATCTAGTAAGTGACAAGGATCTGCCACATACCATATCAGCTACGCCACATGGAACACATCATGTACTCCCTCTAATGCAGGCGATAATTCTAGTTTATAGGCCACTGCATTAACCCTCGCAAGAATACCGAAAGGTCCGATGTACCGTGGACTAAGCTTTCCACCTTCACCAAAGCAAATCGTGCCCCGTGTCAAATAAATTCGCAAGAACACCAAATTATCAACCTAAAACAAAATACAACCTTAACACACAACCTAAAACAAAATAATCACAAGTAATTACAAACAAAATCTATACCTCAAACTCCAAAGGTCTATTGTGGTTGTCGTCCCAATGTCGCTGTCTATCATGCGCTATCCAAAGTCTATCTCTAATGAGCCTCACCTTCTCAGCAGCATCCACGACCATCTCTTGTCCCAACAAAGCTCTCTCACCGACATCATCCCAAGATAATAGAGTACAATATTTTTGTCCATATAAAGCCTCAAATGGTGACATCTCAATACTGGAATGGTAATTATTGTTGTAAGCAAACTCTACTAGGTGTAGATGATCCTCCCAAGAATCTCCAAGATCCAAAACACAAGTGCGAAGTATATCTTCGAGAGCCTGAATAGTCCTCTCTGATTGTCCGTCTGTCTGGGGGTGATATGTGGTATTAAACTTGAGCTCGGTGTCTAAGCTAGCCTGTAAACTCCTCCAAAAGTGGAAAATAAAATGACTATTCCGATCTGAGATAATGCTAACAGAAACTCCATACAATCTAACAATCTGTCGCACGTACATCTCTGCTAGTTTCTCCATTGACGTACCCACTTTAAATAGTAAAAAGTGGACTGATTTGGTCAACATGTCTACGATGACCCAAATTGCATCTTTTTCTCCTGGAGAATGCAGAATCCCCAAAAAAATCTATGGTCACATGCTCCCACTTCCACTTTGGGATGGGTAAAGGCTGAAGCAATCCATCGGGCCTCTGCCTATCCGCCTTTTCCTGCTGGCATACGAAATACTTGTATACGAAGCATGCTACCTCACGCTTCATACCATACCACCATACGTGCTCCCTCAGGTCTCGATATAACTTGTTGGCACCTGAATACATCGAGTACTTAGAGCGATATGCCTCCTGCAGAACCTCCTCGCACAACTTCCCGTTCGGCACTCATAATCTATTATCGTGCCACAATGATCCATCATCAAAAATAGTGAAGTTCTCTGATAATCCCGTCCTAACCTGTGCCCTGATACTCCTTAGAGCCTCATCATTATTCTATGTAGTCCTGATTCTATCCATTATCTTGGACTGTATCTGCAATCTCCACCTTTGTATCTCGATACCAGGAACTAGCATCTCAATCCCCAAGCTCTCAAAATTGGCAAACAAGTGTCTGTCCGTCTTCATGTACATAGCCATCTGATACCTGCTCAAGGCATCGACGACTATGTTAGCCTTTCCTAGATGATACTGTAATAAAATATCGAAGTCCTTCATCATCTCCAACCACCGCCTCTGTCTCATGTTTAGTCCTTTCTTTGTAAACACATACTCCAAGCTCTTGTGGTTTGTGAAGATCTTTACACGCTCTCCGTACATATAGTGTTTCCATATCTTTAGGGCAAAGATGACCACTGCCAACTCCAA
Source organism: Iris macrosiphon (assembly GCA_036927795.1). NCBI lineage: Eukaryota > Viridiplantae > Streptophyta > Magnoliopsida > Asparagales > Iridaceae > Iris > Iris macrosiphon. The sequence goes on along the minus strand of JAYESA010000015.1, from coordinate 106,829,417 downwards.
ATTATGGGTGGGATAGTTCTTTCCATGAGAACGTAACTTTCTGGAAGCATAGGCAATCACCTTCCCATTCTGCTGAAGAACGCAATCCAAATTCTTTCCTAAAGCATCACTATAGATAGTGAATCCACCTGTCCCCAATAGTCAATACTGGAGCAATCGTCAATCTCTTCTTCGGCTCATTAAAAGTGGCCTGACAATCCTTTGTCCACACAAACTCCATAGGCTTCCTGGTCAGCCTAGTCATCAGCTCTACAATCCTGGAGAAGTCCTGTACAATTTCTCCTGTAATATCCTGCCAGTCCCAAAAAACTCCTAATCTCAAACACTAAACTTGGAGTAATCCACTACTCCACTGCCATGATCTTCTTCGGGTTAATTGAGATCCCGTCACCCATCACCATATGACCAAGGAATTCAACATTGTCAAGGAAGAAATCATACTTTGAAAGCTTTTTGCCTCCTTCCCAAGAGTCTTCAAAACTATCCTCATATGCTCCTCATGCTCATCCGGTGTCTTCGAATACACAAGAATATCATCGATGAAGACCACCACAAACTTATCAAGGTACTGATGGAATATCATGTTTATCAGGTTCATGAATACCGTCGGGGCATTAGTCAACCCAAACGGCATCACTATAAACTCAAACTGGCCATATCGAGTCTGAAAAGTTATCTTCAAAATATCTTCCTTCTTCACTTTTACTTGGTGGTATCCTGACCTCAAGACTATCTTCGAGAATACATTCGCTCCGCTCAACTGATCGAAGAGATAATCTATCCTCGGCAGCGGATATTTGTTCTTGATAGTGAGGTTGTTCAGAGCCCAGTAGTCGATACATATGCATACCGACCTATCCTTCTTTGGTATAAATAATACCAGAGTATCCTATGATGATGAACTGGATCTGATAAATCCCTTATCCTGTAACTTATCAACCTGTTTCTTCAACTCTGCTAGTTTACTGTTATTGACCCTATAGACGTGTTGTGATATTAGCTCTGCACCTGGAACCGAGTCTATAGAGAACTCAACATCTCGGTCTGGTGGCAATTTTGGCAGCTCCTTTAGAAAGATATCCAGAAACTCGGCTATCAAAGGATGTGGCAGCTTATTCTCTTCTACCATGGCTCCAAAAATGATACCTTTGTCTGCTCCACTGCTCCTCTCGCAATATCGAACTCTGGCTCTCTTAGCGATCAAAATAACACTCTGCCTCCATGATAATCTATACTAGCATGGTGCCTACTCAACCAATCTATCCCGAGTATAAGGTCATAGCTCAGAAGTGGCATTACGAGTAAGCACGCACTCAACTCCCAGCCTCCCAATGTAACTCTCCGATCCTTAAAAAAATTACTAGCTAGGATAATGCCACCCCCAGTCATGATCTTGCAAGTCCTATCAAGAGTTTAGTCTCTAAATGATGCTTAAGAGCAAAAGATACATATACGAAACTATGGGAAGCACCAGAATTAAATAAAGTAAATATTAGAATAGAATCAAGAAAGACTGAACCTAAAATCATGTCTCCCACTGGTTCAGCCTGCTCGACCGTCATGGCGAATGCTTACCCCTGGGGAACACCTCTCTGTTGATGCTGGTGTTGGACAAATCTTTGTTGTTGTAGTAGAAGTGGAGGTCCCCTCTGCTGGCCTTCCGGTGCGGTAGGTGCTCTGGCAGGTCCCCTCTGAGCGGCTGTTCCACCCTGACCTGGACGAGTCTGAATCGATGGATAATCCCTCAACTGATACGCTGATGATCCGTAAGACAAACAGGTACCCAACCTCTTTCTGCAGATGTCCCTCATGTGTCCAATCTTTCCACAGTACGCACACTGGACAGCTGGCTGGGTATGCCTCTACGGCTGCTGCTGAACATATCCATGAGCTGGTGCCTGGTGCGGATACGGCCTCTACTGCTGCTGAAAGTGGAAACGCTTGGCTTATCCCGTACTACCATTCGTGCCTCCAGAAATATCACGACCTCCATTGGGCCTGAGATCCAAATCATCCTCAATAATCTGGACATCCATCAGAATGTCCTAGAAGGTAGCGGTACGACGACCAGAAGTACGCGACTTGATCTCTCTCATCAGCCCCTTCCTGAACTTCTGGCTCGATCTCCTAGGCCATGAATCATAGATGGTGTAAAATGGCTCAAACGGCAAAACTATGTGGCATACTCATCAACCGACATGTTTTCCTGGACTAAGTCATGAAACTGACTCTCGAAGGCTCCCAGGGCCACGTCGGGGAAGAATATTTCCTTAAAAAACTTCTTGAAAGCCTCCCAAGTAAGTCCTCGAGCGGTAAGCCTCGGCTCTGTGCTATACCAAATGAGTGCGATATCTAACAGCTGGTTGTCGACCATCTCGATCTATAGGCTCTCTGGAATCTGAGCAGAACGCCTGTTCCTCTCTATATCCTCCAACCATTTGTCGGCGTAGAGTATCCCCTCGGTACCCTTGAACTCTCGAGGTATCATCCTCTTAAAGTCTACTATAGTGCCTAGCCTCTATTGTTGTGGCTAGCCAGGATATTGCTGGCCAACTCTCTCCACTGCATGTAGAGATACCTGGTGAGCATTCTCCATGCTCTCTCTCATCAGCTCCATATGGTTCTCTTCTTCCTATACCCTTTGTGTCTCAACCTGAACATGCTGAGCCTCCGTTGATACCCTCTAGGAATCTACCATACCCTAGATCAAAGCAAATAGCTGTGCCCCGTCAGCAAACACACCTTCCGTAAAAGAAATTTGTGGCGGTAGTGGAAGGTCCTCCGCAACAACTGGGGCAACCCTTTGGAAAGGTAGGGAGGAGGACCCCCAAAAATTTTCTACGTGAACAGAGGAAAAAAGAAGGACCAACTCCAGCTATCCGGGTGACAGGTCGAGAGGTGGCAGACCTCTCTGAAGCCGCAGGTCCTGATCTCTAGGATTGGTCTTCGGCGGCATCCTAAAGATAGATCGAACATGAAGAAGTCAAATAAGGCACAAGATATGATACCATTAAATAAGGACCGTAAAATTTTAAAGAAAGCAAGTATTCAGAATGATAAGAATAGAAAAATCAATAGATTGGAGATTTTTTCTAGTTGGGATTGAGTATACTCTCATCATATACCATATATCCTATAGCAGGCTCATAATGGTACTCTAAGTCTTAGCACTACTACGATATCGTACTAGTTATGACTTATGACATCGACATAGACCTGCATGGGCCACCATAAAAATGTGTCACGACCTGAACCCAAAAATTGGGCATGAGTTATGGGTACGTCCAGCCTACGCCACAGCATCGACGGTAGAACGTTGTCGAGGTCACAATATAACTAACATATCTCACAATAATATAACATGTCAATGATCTCAACTCCATAAGGAGGACATGATAAATATAAACATAATGTCAAACCAAGTACTCAATCACAATAATATCTATGGGAAGATGAATGGCACGATAAAGATATAAAAGTGATATAAAGAAGTTCCAACAAAATATTTAGAAATAAATATCTCAAACAAAAATAATACGTCTAAAAGTATAGATAATCTCAGAAATAATAACATCTCAAAGTGTCAAGGCTGAAGACATATCCAGTACAATATAATCTAACTAGCTAAGTCACTACTGGTGTCTCCTCTACAGGAACGGGATCCTCCTGAAGCTCCTGGATGTAACCCACATCTACTCCCGGTCTATAATGAGTGGAACAAAAGTCCTCGAGTGTCATGCCCCGATCTTCGGGGGAATCGGTCGTCCCTGCTAGGCACAAATCACCGTATCTGCGCTCCCGCAGGACGATCGTTCCCATCTGGACGTGATATTGTGCGAGCACAAGCTTCACCCACGCAAGGCCATAATCCGAACAGACGAAGAAATAGCTAAGCCACAGAATCGCACAGATAGTCTGAATGCAGCAAAATAAGAAACCGTACAGGCGATAGATAACAACTTCATAGAGTCGTCATAGCGGAAGCATTGAATGAACACAAGTATGAATATAAAATAAGCTCTTTATTGACATTGAATAAGTATTACAAGCGACCCTAGACCGAGATTACATGTTGCTCAAGCTCTCTCTCTCTCTCTCTCAAAACAATAAAGATGTGCCAAGTGGCTTACAACTTGGAATGATACATAAGCGATATTCCAACATTATGTCATGTATATATGCTTTATCTCGGGATGCAACAATCCAAGACTCCAGAGCGAACTTTATGCCTTGGCGCGCACAAGGGGGTTCCGTACCGAATAAGATTCTTTCATACCCAGCAAGCAATCTGGTGGGTTATCAGTACATGAATGCACTGGTGGGGAGGCTTCTCTCCCTCTTGACAAATCCAAACACGTTATATAGGTTCCGTGCACCAACAATTAAGTTTTCTTTCTAGTCTTACCTTAGGATCAGTTCTATGGCAAAATGTATAAAGCCTAATTCGTATGGCAGTGCATCATACGATATAAAATAAACACGACGATACTTACCAACTTACCATTCGTCCTTCCCTGTCTAAAGATAAAAACAAGTTAGACCAAGCACGAATATATATAATGAAATCCAAGGAATCGCATATAGAAAACACGAGTATCACGGGCATATTTCTAACTCTGGTGCACGAGTTACATGGATTACTCAGGAGTGTTGCAGAAGATTGTTCAGGTGTTCAAATATGTAAAATATCTAATACTCATATCCGTCCGTTCGGGTGATCCAAATTACTAGGTACGATGCAATAACTTGCATACGGATTACCACTAAGGGAGGATGACTTAATCAATATAAACATGAGTCACTGGCATAGCCATAAAGGATGAGTTATAGTCTTCAAAGAGGATAGCGTACGACGAAAGTATATGAGGTGCTACATGCCATCCCGTCCAGCACACGAGACTATCATTCTTAGAGAAAGAATGGCGTAATGAAAAGTATAAGAGGTGCTACGTTATCCTGCTCGCATACGATTAAGACTGTGTGAGGTTCCGTCCGGATCGGATCGGTCCTAGTGCCCATGAGACCATCCGCGAAATGAGATTCAAAAATATCCCTTGTGCACCAAGTTGTCCGTGACTATGCAAGTCTTCGGTCTTCCAGATTCATGAGATGACATGTTCAATATTGATTCTTGTTCTGAACGAATATTGCTACACGATCTATGATTCTTTCTTTACTTGACATGATTCTCGTTCAGAGTTAAACTTGACATGATATATTTTCCTAGTTCGAGAACTGCCTTTGTGACCTAACATTCCCGAATACTTTCAGGTTCATACTTGCACGGAACGACTATTAGATAGTCTTCTGGCGAACTAAATGAATGTAAGACAAGTATAGTGTTTCTGGTTGTGACATAAAAATTATGTGATGAGCATTAAAACGAGATGAGTGAATCTAGTTAGCATATAAAATAGGCAAGAAGTACATTGTATAAAATATAAGCATAAGGAAACGAGCGGTATAGTCTACTTTAGAATATAAGCATTTACGCCAGCACATGTCTAAGGGATAGTGCGAGTAATGAAACCATACAGGGGCATACAGGACGGTATAGTCTATAAGATGAGTAGTGTAAAAAAGTGAAGCTGTGTACTACGAAGAGTATATAATGATTTTACTTGAGGCATAGTGGAGTCTACTTGCATGAAGCTAAGGTAGCACGCTAGGATCCAACTATAAGCCAAGTTTCATTTTTATATTCTAACACAAGCAATACAAGATGGGATTATTCCCTTAGCTAAGTGTGTTGTATTCTTATTAGCATACAAGGGGTTATTCGCCTAGCGACTAGCATGTATCGTCCATATTTTTAAGTGTGCAGGCTAAGAAAAGACAGGTTCATCGTAGCCACGCACCTTAACGATGATTCGCCTCAGTCGAGTGATATTTCGAGCGGGCCTTTGAAAGTCTAAGTATGAACTCTTGAAGGGCCAAGTTTGAATTTCTTTGCATCTAGCAAGTCATCTTACTGAGCAAGACGGGTCAGATCGTTGCACTTGTGATGTTTGAATCGGCTCTCTGCATTGATGCGGAGTGGGTCATTACATTATACACCACTCAGAACAAGTCTCGTCCTCGAGACTTCCTGAGCGCAAACCATTCTATCATACACTATCGAATCTATCTTAAGCATATCACTCTGTATCACTAGGCCCATTCGATTACAAGTTCCTACTCGCTCCTTAATTCATGTCGGGTGTGTTTTGGGTTTGCCTAATAACTCTATCATTCAATCCAAGCTCTGACTCACTCTCTGGTGCGCCTTAGCGGAAAACATATATCTTAACGCGGGGTACATTATAATCCATCAGGAATGATGATCTTGGGCTGAGGCTAACTTATCTAAATCGTTAAATTTGTCCAAGCGTATCTAACACATTCACTTGCAATAGCATTTGATATCAGCATATCGCGAGTCTGGATCGTGCACATATTTAAGGCGTCCCCTAAAAATATGTATATCAACCAACTTAGCGATAGTAAAGTCTTTGTACTTGAATTCAACATATCACTGAGTCTTTGATCGTACATATATTCAAGATGCCCTCAAACATATGCATTCAACCAAACTTAGCGATAGGAAAGTCGGACAAGCTACGATCGAAAATCTCAAGGGTTCTAGTTACGAATCACAATGATACCTCAAGCGGGGTCAATCAAAATCTAAGTCATTTCTAATCTAACCTAAAAACCAAGTATTGTACTACCATCAAGTATGATCTATCCGATTTATCGACTAGCGCCCAAGTCCTATCGTCCAGTCCGTTCGTGTCAAATATAACACACACTTAACATTCCAAGTCTAACTCTAAGTCTTGCTGCCCCAGTTCCATAAAATCACCATACTAGCGCTCCCGCAGGATGTTCGTTTCCATCTGGACGTGATATCGCACGAGCACAAGCTGAGCCTGCGCAAGGCCACGATCCGAATAGGCAGAGAAATAGCTAAGTCACATAATCGCACAGATAGTCCGAATATAGCGAAATAAGAAACTGTACAGGCGATAGATAATAAGTCCACAGAGTTGTCATAGCGAAAGAATTGAATGAACACAAGTATGAATGTAAAACAAGCTCTTTATTGATATTGAATAAGTATTACAAGCGACGCTAGGCCGAGATTACAAGTCGCTCAAGCTCTCTCTCGAAACAATAAAGGCATGCCAAGTGGCTTACAACTTGGAATGATACATAGGTGATGTTCCAACATTATGTCATGTATATGTGCTTCAGCTCTGGATGCAACACTCTAAGACTCCAGAGCAAACTCCACGCCTTAGCGCGCACGAGAGGTTTTCGCATCGAATAAGATTCTTCCTCACCCTGCAAGCAATCTGGTGGGTTATTAGTACATGAATGCACTAGTGGGGAGGCTTCTCGCCCGCTCGACAAATCCAAACATGTTATATAGGTTTCGTGCACCATCTATTAAGTTGTCTTTTTAGTCTTGCCTTAGGATCAGTTTTATGGCATAATGTATAAAGTCTAATTCGTGTAGCAGTGCATCGTGTGATATAAAATAAATACGACAATACTTACCAACTTACCATTTGTCCTACCCTGTTTAACGATAAAATTAAGTTAGACCAAGAATGAATATATATAATAAAATCCAAAAAATTGCATATAGCAAACATGAGTATCACGGGCATATTTCTAACTCAGGTGCACGAGTTACACGGATTACTCAAGAGTGTTATAGAAGATTGTTTAGGTGTTCAAATGTGTACAAATGTCTAATACCCATATACGTCCGTTCAAGTGATCCATATTACTAGGTGCGATGCAATGACTCGTACGCGAATTGCCGCTAAGCGAGGATGACTTAATCTATATGAACAGGAGTCACTGGTATAGCCATAAAGGACGAGTTATAGTCTTGAACGAGGATAGCATGCAACGAAAGTACATAAGGCACTACATGCCATCTTGTCCAGCAGACGAGACTATCAGTCTTAGAGCGAGAATGGCGCAACAAAAACTACTTGAGGCACTACGTCATCCTGCTCTCACACGATTTAGACTGTGTGAGGTTCCGTACAGATCGGATAATCCCTGATGCCCCAAAAACCCTCCGGGGAACGATATTCGAAAATCTTCCTTATACACCAAGTTGTCCGTGACTATGCAAGGCTTTGGTCTTCCAGATTCACGAGATGACATGTTCAATCTTGATTCTTGTTCTAAATGAGTATTGCTCCACGAGCTGTGATTCTTGCTTTACTTGACATGATTCTCGTTCAGAGTTAAACTTGACAAGATGTATTCTCCTAGTTCAGGAACTGCCTTGGCGACCTAACATTCTCGAATACTTTCAGGTGCATACTTCCATGGAACGACTATCAGATAGTCTTTAGCAAACTAAATGAATGGAAGACAAGTATAGTGTTACTTGTTGTGGCAAAAAAATTAAGTGATGTGCATTGAAACGAGATGAGCGAGTACTATTTAGCATATAAAACAAGAAAGAATTGTACTGTATTAAACATAAGCTTAAGAAAATGTGCAGTATAGTCTACTTTAGAATATAAGCCTTTAGGCTAGCACGAGTCTACGGGATAGTACGAGTAATAAAATCGTACAGGGGCATGCAGGGCGGCATAATCTATAAGGCGAGCAGTATAAATAAGTGAAGTAATGTACTACAAAGAGTATATAATAATTTTACACGAGGCATAACAGAGTCTACTTTCACAAAGCTAAGGTAGCAGCGAGGGTCCAACTATAAGCCAAGTTTTATTTTCATATTCTAACACAAGCAATACAAGATGGAATTATTTCCTTAACTAGGTGCGATGTATTCTTATTAGCATGCAAGGGGTTATTCGCCTAGCGACTAGCATGTATCGTTCATATTTTTAAGTGTGCAGGCTAAGCAAAGACAGGTTCATCGTAGCCACCCACCTTTGAGCGATACTCCGAGCGTGCCTTTGAAAGTCTAAGTCTGAACTCCTGAAGGGCCAAGTCTGAATTCTTTTGCATGAAGCAAGTCATCTCATTGAGTAAGGCGGGTCAGGTCGTCGCACTTGTGCCGTTTGAAAAGGCTATTGGCTTTGATGCGAAGCGGGTCGTTACATCGAGATCCTCTGAAAAATGTTATCCAGTCAAGATTGGAGCGAAGCACATAAACTAACAGCAGTTCTAATTATATTGATAAAAACTATAAACAGTAAGAAGAAAATATACATGATGGAATAAAATACTAGAATATAAGGAAAACTAGAGAGACAATCATCATATCATAAAGGAATAATTAGCAATGAGTATACTGGTAAAAGTAAGCACTAAAAATAGATAGATGTGAATACTAGCAATGTATGAACTGGAATAAACAAACAGAAATACTGGCTAAGTGCCTTGAAATATTAGTTTGCTATGTGATCAGCTTGGGACTAGATCAAGCTTGTTATATATGATTAGCTATGATACATGTGAGTTCAGGCTAACCATCTGGTTAGCTATGATGTGAACAAGAGAAAGGCTAATCATATATGACAAGCTATGAGACATGTAATATAGAAATACTACACCCTACGTGATATGTGGGATAAGCTATGATGCGTGTAAGGTGGGGTATGATCACATAACTTGCTAATATTTTCTGCCCCCAGTTAGTACGATGGATCCAATCACGACTCCTCATGACAGGTATCTATGATACTAGCACGTGTATTCACTATATCAGGAATCAAGTATAACACTACTTAACTAGAATCATAGTAATCAACAAACTAACAAAAACTGTCAGAGAATGTACTCGTTTGTGGTCCTAAGCCAAGTGTGAGGATCGATATCTAAAATAAAGTCACAAAGACCTAAATATCAAATATTAATGTTAATAGTGTAAAATGAAGGATGAGTATGATTAACTAACCCATAATGATGTTTCTAGGCTATGTCTAAGTCCGAACTAGGTTAATTAGGCCCACTAGTCAATTTTTATATCATAATAGTCTATATTAGATAATATCTAATTAAACTAGTCATTACCTAGCTCATACTAGTGGTACCATGGTATTCTAACCATATAAGTTACTATCTAATAATAGTAGGCAATATATGGATTAGTACTAGCCAATATCTTAACTAATACTAACTCGTATCAATAACTGATACTAACTTATATTAGTATACCAATACTAGCCTACACTAACTTATACTAACTCAAGTAACTAATACTAACTTACCTTATCTAAAACCATACACACACCACTTAGCACTGACACTTATATAACTAGATGCACAGGTCATCCCATGTCTGCACATTGTGTCCAGACACATAACACACACTTTACCTCACACCCTCTAACCCAGATATTACACAAGACTAACATGCAACTGTAAATACTCCACATAGATCAACTCCCAACATCAACACCAATCTAAATACCAATTTTCCTTCGACCTCATAACTACTGATGCTAATGTTGCTACTGCCTTTGCTTCCAAATGAAAATAACTCCATACCCGAGCCTAGCTACCCTTGTTTCCCCAAAACTGAACTGATAACACATAGTTACCAGTTACACACACTGCCCTCAGATATGGCCTGCTCACACTTCTCATAGCTACCGATACTTATTAATTCACCAAGGTATCATATCTCAGTTACACTAATCAGAGGAGTTCAACCCTCCAATAGCATGTTATATAACCTGGCACAACCTGAACAAATGCACAGAGACAATCCATTCACATGACTCACTAAACATCAATCCTCAACTAAGATATATTACTCGAGTCTTACCCTTGCTACCTGATCCTCATTTGTTGTTACTGAACACAGTTTAGTCCACTCAAACTCATATAACTGACATATGTAGAAGCATAAAAAATATGCTGATAGCTATACGCAGCACGTTCGTGTAGGGCAGCATAAACAGAGGACCTCGAAGCCATAAAACGTGCAACAGAGCTTTTTCGCTGAGTGCAGCATAAAAATATAGGCTCAAAGACCATCCGCGTAATGCAGTATGTCCAGGCTGCTTCAGCGTGAACAGGGTGCTTCATCGCCTATATGGCGTAAAACTCATCCGCTTTCAATGCAGCATTGAAGTGTACAAGGAACGCTTCGTATTCTTCGAAATGAACCTGTCAGATCATGCAATGAACCTGACGTCTGGACTCCTGACAAAGAGTACTGCACGATAACCCAAGCGACGGGTATCATGATGGCGCGGCACTGCAACCCAGGCTGTCATTTACTGCCATTTCCTTTGCGTAAACCACTTTTACACATACGAAGGAATACGCCGCCTTATTTTACATAGGCAGATGTGAGCTGTTTATGCTCCGAGGAAGACAAACAACCTGCCATGTCAAAAGCTGCACTTCGTACAGGGCTCGAGGCACGTCTCTGCATTTAATGCACAGAGCGGTGACAGTTTCTCGAGGCACGTCTCTGTATTTGAAGCGCCGAATACTGACAGATGCCTGAGGCACGTCTCTGCACTTGATGCACAGAAGGGTGGCAGACCTTCAAACTATGTCTCCTCATTTAATGAGCAGGATGATGGCGGATCTCCACATTTAATGCAGGAGATTTGATTAAATATCACCGAACAGTCGTTTAGTGACATCCCCTTTGCGTAAACTACTCTTACGCATATAAGGGAGTACGCCGCCCAGTTTTACACTGGCAGACGTGAGCTTCTTACGCTCCGCAGAAGGCAAACGGACTGCCACATCAGCAGTTGCTCTTCGTACAGGATTTGAGGCGCGTATCTGCATTTAATGTGTAGAATGATGGCAAATCTTAAAGACAAGCCTCTGCATTTAATGCGCAGGATGGGGGCAGATCTCTGTATTTAATGCAAAAAATTTGATTACATCTCCAAGAGCCGTAATTCCGGCTAAAACGTCCACATCGTCTCGGCTTCTACGTCTGCTCGGCTTCTATGCCCACTCGGCTTCTATGCCCACTCGGCCTCTATGACCACTCGGCCTCTATGACCACTCGGCTTCTATGCCTACTTGGCTTCTATGCCTACTTGGCTTCTACGCCAACTCGGCTTCTATGCCTACTTGGCTTCTATGCCATGGTGACAGTCATTTGGCTTCTACGCCAACCTCTTCTACACAAGGGATAACTACCAACGTGGCTTCTACACCGTGATCTTGGTAGCAGATATACGCGTTCTGTCCCTTAGTTGGACGCGTGTCACATGCTCACTCAAAAGGTCATTTATACGCAGGCATTGGTTATTTTAAACTGTCGTGTAAAAGGATGCTGTACTTTCCACTACTCAGTTTCTACGTCGACTGTGTGGTCACTGTCACTAAAACTCTATAAATAGATACCTCTATCAACGAGGAACAAGGTTGACAAATTGAAGGTCAAAAAAATTGGAGAAAAGAGGTCAAAAGAGAGAGAGAGAGAGAGAGGAGAATCCAGAGCTCAGGCAAAGAGAAGGGATCGATGACTTTGGCATCGGGCATCCACCCTCTTTAGCAACCTTCGAAGCTGTACCTGTCTTCCACGGCACTTCTTCAACATCGTGTGGTCCAAGGGCTAAAGTGATCGACTGCAGATCAGACACCTATAGCAATATTTACCCAGATTAAATAAATTGTACTTAGACATCCTCGTATAGGATCAAATTTGTACAATCTTGTTTGTAAACATAAAAGAAAGGGCGGGTCTTCGTACAAGACCTCGTTTTCCGCATATCAAATCTTTTCATCGTTTATCACCATAAACAACATATATCCCCCTACCAAAACTGATAACTCACAACACCCCATCAGTTGCTTGCAACCATGCCACTGATACTACATGTATCAGTCAATATTTCTTACTGTTACAATGAGCTCATTGATACACTATCCACTGTGTCATACCCGAGTATCCCTCTGACTAACTGAATACCATAACAGGCAATTCAAGGCTCAACACCCTAACACCATTGCTATTGGATCTACACTCACACACATATGTTGACACCACAACACTCATAGATCAACTGACTGATACTACACTCAAAACTGAACCACAGTGCTCAAGCACAGTACACATGTATCACTCAAACACTTCACTTCTCCCCCATTCCACCATAACTTATGAACAAATGTATATAGTCTAATACACTAACATATGGTATAATATATATACTAACACATCTAGATTCATATATAATATAATCTAACACAACCATATATATAGTACCTAATTACCATATACAAATCTACCCATTCCTAAGTGTCAAAACAACAAACACTTGATGAACAACTAATAATACACCACCAACTAAAGTGTCAAAACTTACAATACTCAACTAATAATAAATATACATATTAAATACCTCTATTTATATCTAATGTGATTAGTTACAATGAAGTATAGAGAAAAAATACTCCAACAAACACAAAATCCCCAATTGGAGCACAACTTTATGTAGAAATCATAATGGGGACAAATAGAAGCTCATTCTCCTCCCTATGAGTATTCCTAATCCATGGGTGGGCCCATAATTGTCAACAAAATAATAAAAATAGAATTTAGAGAGAGATTTAAGGGTTTAATCTATTGGAAGATGGATTTTTAACGAAAATCCAATAGGACACAATTTGGACACGAGCTCCTAGCCAAACTCCTTCTCTATTGCTTATTGTAATCCAAGCTCCTAGGCTTCTTCAATGATGAATATGAAAGGGATTGGAAGCAATTTGGTAGAATTTGGAGGAGGAATGGGTGGATTTGGGAAAGAACACCAAATTAGAGTTTTATGAGCTATTAAATGAAGGTGGAGGGAGGCTCCCCCTTGCTAAATAGGGCCGACCATGTGTACCTAGGGTTAACTAATATAAAAAGTCTATAATGCCCCCCTATGGTTTGTCATGAAGAGTTATCTTAATTAAGGGGTTCAACTAAGAGGGTTCTAATTTAATTACAGGGGATTATTGACTCATTTCCTCTCTTATGACTAGTCAACCATGACTAAACCAAATTGGTTGCATTAATGGTCATGATAAGTCTAGTTGGGTTCACTTAGGTTCAATAATAATTAGTCTAACTAAGGGGCTAACATACAACCATCTTCTATATTAAATATGTATATATATACAACTATACCAATTATTAGAAAATAAAATATATCAATAATATATAATACAAATGACAAAAATATTCCTATTCTAGAAATGTGGTAGAGACAAACAAGTATAGCTATTTTTACTTGTAATGCAATACTCGGCGGTGTGCTGGAACTGTGCCCCTCACGACGGAGAGCTCCAAATCCATCAGGTGTCGCTAGGATGTCGGAATTGCATGTAGCCAAAAAATCTCTCAAAATGCTTCTAATTTATTTATTCTAGTTATTAGCCTAGACAAGTTATCAAGAATTTCTGACCGTGGTGCTCAGGAATTTGCCTTAGACATGATGCAGGATAAGACATGACAGTAACTTGACAAGTACAATCAAAATCAACCACGGGAATACAGGTCATGTAATACAGGTGCTACTAATAGCCTTGATAAGGACTATTACAGGAATTCTCAATTCAGGAGTGCGCTATGAGTATCAGGATCAGGAGCATCAGTATAGATCAGGTGTCGAGAGTTCAATTTTAACAGTGTTAATACAATCTATGTTCAATTCTAGCATGTCAAGAGTGCCCTACGTCGAACCACTATCAGGAATATCAGTACAGGTCAGGATTATCAGTTCCATATCAAGATTCATGAGTTCATTTATAATGTACAATCACTAGATCATGTCAGAAAATTAAGATCAATATCAAGAATGTCATGTTCAGAACATAGCCAGGATTAACTAAATTAAGGGAAACCAGAGGATCATCAAGAGTTAAGCATATTAAAAAGGATATTGGCATACATGAGCATAAAAAATCAATTCAGGATTGATACATAAAATCAAGCAAGATCATAACATTCGCACACAATGGCCAAAAATACCATTGGCGCACAAATCTAGTTTGGGCAGTTATGGCACACTTTGATACAAAAATGTTCTGAGCAAAAATGGCGCACAAATCATACTAAAGCACACTTAAGAAAACTGGCGCATAGTGATAGAAGTGCGCGAGCCAAGAGCTTGGTGTACAAATCTATCATTGGCGCACAAATAAAAGTCCCCAAGCTATGAAATTAGCGCACTTTCATCAAGTATTCCAACAGAAAGGTTTGGCGCACAAACAAGGGCATGAAGGTCTACTAAAAGACAAAACACAAGTTCCAAGATATGGCACCGCAATCGAGATGACTCTGCAGTCGAGAACACAATTCTCGAGAATGGTCAGAAGTCATTACTTAGTCATTAAGTAATTTACGAAGGGCTACAAAGTACGCCATCTCTGGAGAATGCCACATAGAGCGCCACTCAGCAAAGTACGCCATTCTCCATAAGGCAACAAAGTACGCCGGCAAGAAATTTTCACCAAAGTGCGTCAACTCTGCAATAACTGCAAAGTGCACCAACTTGGCTTTTCAAGAAGTGGCATACATTCTTGATGACTTCTAGACCCATTCAAAATTGTGCCAAGTAGGATTGGTATACTTTTGAATGAATTGTCATAGTACAAAACGTACGTAGGAGTAGAAAAGTGCGCCCAGAGTACTCAACATATCTTGGCACACTTTCTAAGGATTTTGTGAAACACACACAAGTGCGCTCCCTGGAACTTCGTATTATGCGCCAAGAGTTTCCTGCGTACTTTTCGTATACATTCTTAGGCCAACTTTGCATTCTCCGACTTGCTGTTCTCGGACTCCATAGGCAACAATACAATAAAATCAAAATCATCATGAAGACAAGTTCTAAGTATCAAGCTGAAACTTAGCAAAAGAACTCTAAAAGCCTATCAAGTAATTAAACAAGTTATACTAAAAATCAAAACAAGATCCATGGTTGTTCCTTCGGATGGCAAGATGTACTTGCCTACGGTCAAGTTTTAGCCTAATACTACCAAGGTTACCTACGACCAAGGCCAAGCTCGGCTGCTCTCGGCTGGGGAAGAAACGAAGGAAAGAGAAACGAAAAAAGAAAAGAAAAGGGGAGGAAAGAGAAATATTTACTTATATAGCCAAGGGATCGATTGTAGGCCATTGGATCATAATACATGTCTCTCATCCAGGTTCATCACAGCCACCCACCAAGAAAATCAAAGAACCAACGGTCCAAAGCATGCATCTAAGAGAAATTGCAAAAATAACCTAAAAAATGCATGAATAGCATAAAGCATAAAGCAAGCAATTAAACAATAATTGAGTTATACATGCATAATACACATATATCGGGTACGAATACTAGAACAGTGAGACAAGTCTCACAGGGAGGATGGATTGAGATGTTCGCACAGTCATCACGACGATTGTCTGCTTTTGGTTACAGGAATATACTACTTTTGATCTCTACGATTAATAGGATCGAAAAATTTGTGCCAACTTTGTTTGGAGAGGGCGGATTCATGCTATATGGTGGGACACCTTTTTATCGACCGAAAAAAGAAGGAGGAGTAGGTCTGCAGCCTTTATGACTACTCCGTGATGTTGCTGGGCTGAAGCTTACTTGAAAGTTTCTTTCGAGAGATTCACTATGGGCACTTGGATGGAGAACAGATACTTGTTGGGGGGTGAAGAATTTTTGGAGTTGGTCTTCAAACAATAATGACTTTGTTGTTTTCAAAAGTATTACTTTATACCGCTCTCAATTGAAGAAGTCAGTCTCGAGGGTCTTCAAAGATGGAGAGACCACAGACCTATGGTTTGACCATGGATAGCATACCAAAGTTTGGTAGAGCGAGGAGGGTAAATGACGTGTTGAGGGAATGGAATGAGGGAACGTGTGAGTGTCATTCTGAGGAATGGAGTCTGGCGTCCGGAGTTACATGGCGACACACGGCAATTCAAGAAGCTCATTTGGACTGATACATGAATTTAGGATAATACTAGGGTGGAGAGGTTCGCACATAGAGCCGTAGCTAAGAGTCGCACACCCGGAGATGGAGTTGGCAAATGTGGTGTGGGCAAAGGGGTTGCTCGTAAAATACGGTTGTGTCTTTATAAATTGAGCCCCGAAAGATTACTCACACTTGATAGGTTACGGAGATTTGGACTACAGCTGGAGGCCCATTGATGTATACTGTGCCGGCAGGGGGATGAATCAATGACACACATATTCTTCCAATATCCGGTGGCGCGGGATATTTGGCTAGCCCAACATGATATGTTGGGTTTATCCAGTAAGGGGATCCATGAATGGAGAGCAATCGTCAAAAATATCAGAAGAGAGAAGTGGGGGAGGGGGGGGGGGGGGGGGAGGGGGGGAGAGGGCTTTGCTTGGTACAACAATGTCTGTATCAGATTTACTACAACGATCTAGCATGTTTGGAAGGAGCGTAACAATCATATCTTTGAGTGGTTGGTGATTTCCACCATTGGGATTATCCATAATATTGAACATGGTGTTAGTATAAATGATAGAGACGACGCACCTTTGAGCTGCCTCTTATATTTATAATTTTTGATTTAATTAATAGAATTACCTTCTTCCAATATATATATATATATATATATATATATATATATATATATATATTCTAGCTGTTAGATTTAGGACAAATAAAAGTATCTTTGTCATCCATGTAAAGTCCTTGAAACTATATAAAGAGGGAAAGCTTCGTTTGTTCCTCGTCATCCAAATGTCCCGGACATTTTGAATGAAGATCAAACCTATAATTGGAGGTTCTTGGTGACGGTAGAATCCAACTCCACTTTGTTGATGTAGAAGAGATGCTCACTCTTTGGGGTAAGGTGGAGTTTGGATAAATGTTTGTACTTCTACGAATTCAATTTTTATTTCTTTTCCATGGAAAAGTAATTCAAGATTCACATACCTATTTTTGGTTATGTTAAAAATATGTAACCCAAAAAAATTAATTATTTTCATTCCCATGTTTGGTTCCCATGAAAATAAAAATCTTAATTTGTTTAGTTTTCCATCATCTTTCATTAATTTCATGATGTTATTATTATCTAAACTTAGTTGTTGTCATTAATGTAATTAATGTAATTAATGCACCCAACCAACATTTTCAGAAAATTAAAAATATTTTCAAGAGAGGACTTAGGTTTGACTTTCCTACATATGTGAAAATCTAAAGCCCCCAATATTTCCTTCCAGTTTCCTATCCCACGCTAACCAAACATGGATACGGAATCCAAAATCTATATCCAAGTCCCTAAAACTTGAACCAAATTGTGTCATCAAAAGTATGCTCCGGTAAGTCATAGGAAGATCGATGTCCCAAGCGGTCTCACTTTAGCGACTTCCTAGACCACATCATCCATGATTGCCGATTAGCAAGCTAGCTACTTATTCAACCCAAGACTTCCTAGGGAAAATTCCTAAATTTCTCCGCAAAGACAAATTTTATTGAAATGAAACTTGATTTTTCAAGGATAGCAAGAAGCTTAACAGATAATAATGAGAGCAGATATATTCTCACATATTCTATCCTCACTCAATTACATGTAGACCTCTCTTTTGTTTTATATCGGCTAGAACCCATATGTAATAGGATGGGAACAAAATATAGAACTTAATATGTGAAACATCAGATCTGGTATGGATAGTAACACTACAGAACTCAAGAGAATTGAGCAACATTAATTGTACCTCGTCCATTTGAGTTACAAACTCCTCCAGCAACAACTAATTAAGGATGACAGACCATACAAACCAGCACGCAGAGTTGCAGCTCAAAATTCAAAAAGATATTTATGCCTACAATCCTTTCGATTGAGCAAGAGAGACTTAAAAACACTGCCCATCTTACTAGTGTAAACTTCCCCTAAACTGGTATACTGCATTTATATACCGAATACAATAAAGCAACTCTCAACTTTATATAAATTACAAGACTACAAATGCTGCACATCAGACAACACCATCATCAAAGTTTGGGGCCAATTATTTGAATCCATTTCTTCCATTTAACTCCTTGACATACACAAATATCATGCAATGCGACTGAGAGATCCCCAACATTTATTCGGTTTAAGTGGTTTTGACCCATATTGATACGTGGCAATACTTGAGTGAAAGGGTAAACATAAACATACATCCTAGTTTTGGTAGGTGAACAAAAATGGACTTGTATATTCACTTCATGAAAAAATGGGACTAGTGAATTGATTTCATTTCCTGTGACCAGTAATGTTGATTTTACATGATTACATACAAAGCTATAACCGACAGGAGTAAATCCCATCCCATCTCCTCATCCCAACTCTAATCTCTAAAGAGAGATCCCATGCCCGTTCATCCCACAAAAGTTTATTCCCCACTTCATTTACTTACCAGATATATTTGTATATTTGTTATGATTTTGGAGGAGTTCCGTTCCCATGTATGCTTTGAGAGTCCGCCACGTCATCAGGTTTCTTGGGAACAATTGCTTCAGACCCAGCTTCGTCGCCCTCATACGGTAGTACAACAACAGGAGCAGCGTGAACTGCAGCCCACCGCTCGCTCAAAAAGGCCATGAACTTCACCACCATCTCTCTTCGGAACTCCAACTCCCGTGTGAAGAGGTCAAAGAGGACAAATGCGAGAACATACTTGAAAGGAACCACAAGGAGAATTAGGGCGGAACCAAGTAGCACAAGAGCAACCTCTGTTGTTACCTGCAATAAAAGAATATAGAGAAAGCTGAGCAACAGATTATATAACTTAACTCCAGTAATACCCATCAACCTGAGCACATGCAAAGAGCTTATAGCTGATGGAAGAGGTCAACGTGATTGTGTCCATAAATGATTAATCATACGTTATTGAATTTTTTTTTTAAAAAGGTGAAATTAAAATAACAATAAATGCTGGAGAAACATAGAACTGTAAGAGACATGGTTACAACTCAGTTCATGAGTACTCAGCAACACTGGTCACAGATTTCAATGTATAACAAAGAATTTTGTTTATGATAATTATGTTACATTGTTTAGATAATAATTATTGATTTTTAATCCATAGGAAGCAATATATGATAATAATATTATACGATTGTTTCATTTAACTCACAAATCCAATCAAGCAGTTACTAATTCAGGTTAAAAGGTTAGTTAGATGAATTATTTTTGAATTATTAATTAATATAATAATTGATCACATAAATTTTAGTGTTTAAATTGTAACATACTAAATGATAAGATTAGTTAATATTTAAAGGTCAAATCAAATTTCATATTGTAAATAAGAATATGCTAAATTAAGAGTAATATATTCAACATAATACTTAAATAGAAGATTTAAAAGACACTCCACACAATCATTGACTATAATTACCAAATAAAACAAGAAACATAAAAGTAAACGACTCAACACAATCATGGGCTAGAATTACGAAATAAAATAAAAAAACAAAAAAAAAAACGATGTAGTTAGTGTACAACCTAGTATTTTATTTAGGATTATTTACACTAACCTCCCCTATGTTTTATATTTATTACACGGACCTCCCATATTTTGAAAATAATTACACGGACCCCCCTTATGTTTTATGTAAAGGGTTATTACACTAACCACCCTTATTTTGAAAATAAAACATAAAGTATAGGGGAGGTCCGGGTAATTATTTTCAAAATAAGGGAGGTCAGTAATAAACATAAAATATAGGAGAGATTAGTGTAATAATCCTTTTATTTATCAATACACATCTACTTTTGACTGAAGAAAAATATCGGGGAGTGTCAATCGCACCAGTAGACTGAGTCTATATAAGAAAACAAAGTTTTCTTTAGTGACAAAAGATAAGAGGATAAAAATGGCATGATTAAAAAATATGAATATTTTCGACAAAACATGAAGTATCGCGATTAAAACAGAGTTGTTTTTCCAACAAATGTATGCCATCTAAAGAAGTGTCATGGTAGTTCAACAATTTTAAAGATATTATTATTAAATGATGTAAATGATAAGAAAATTTAAAAAATAGACTTATCAAGGTGTGTCGGAGGCATAGGGCGATTTATCAAGGAGTGTCGGAGGCACGAAAATTTCTAGTGTAATATAAGAGTGGCCGCAGAGCTCCCACGATTTTTCTTTTTTGGATTTTTCTTGAATTTAGAATAATTTTGAGAGGCCTTCCTCTCACCACATTGTGATTATGTCATGTCATTTACCACCTCATCTATATTGTGCCACCTAATCTTAAGAAAAAACAGATTATATAGAATATACAGTAAAGTGATAAAAAATAATTTCTAAAATTCATAACAATATTTGTTCAAAAAATATTTAATGGAATTGTTAACAATATATAATATGTTACAATTAGTTATAACTAACTTAGTTGATTGTGCCAACTAACATATATAATAGGTGTTATCCTGATCATTATTATATCACGAAATGATATGATTATATCTTGTTAAGTTTGTTAAGCTGGCTTAAATAGACAATATGGAGATCCCTTGAGGGGTTCAGCCACTAGAAATTACTAATCTCTCGCTCATTTCTTAGTCAATGTTTAACTACAAAACATTATCAGCACACTCTACACCGACGTCGATCTCTTTGGAATAAGTAGATCTAACTTTTTTCTCTAATGATCTAAAATAATTTGTCCAAGGAGATTTGTCCTACCGACCTCCGTGATCGGCGATTTAGCCATCAATAACATAGGAAATCTTGTTTTCCGTTTTTTAGATTTGGCGGATCATAGCCAAAAATGACTTACAATATGGGTTATGTCCTGATTTTGAAAGATTTTTTTAATCTATAAATTATGTGATTTGATTAAACAACATTAGTGTCACCGACGCTAAAAGAGGAAAACACTTAGCCTGGCTAATAGCACCCACAACATCACCAAGAACAATGCTAACAGCACATATAACATTACCAGAAGCGATTCTAACAGCGAGCAAAGGATTGCAGAAAGCGACGCTAATAGCACGCAAAATATCGCTAGAAGCGATGCACGACATAAAGCATAACATCGTTGCAGCATTAACTTCGTCGGAAGCGAAGCTACCAATTGGCAAAGGCTAGGCTCGCTGTAGGTAAGGCTACAAATGGGCAAAGACTTGATCGAGGCGTAGCTTTGCCATGTTATCAGTTTCGCTGGAAGTAAAAAATTGGCTAACACACGGCCTCTTTGTAGACACGACTAGCAGAATGCCTAGCCTCACTGTATCGTAGTATCGTCGCAGCAATAAATTTTGCCACAAGAAAATAAATTGGCAAAGGTCTACTCTCGTCGTATTATTACCTTCACTAGACGCAAAACTACAAAATTGCAGACGTCCTAACCTCGCAATATAGCTAGCGTCATCGCAGTGGTAGCTTTGCCATAAGCAAAAGTTGGCCGAATACTGACCCCACCCAAAAAAATCCTAGTGTTATCTTAAGCGGAAGCTAAATTTTGGCTAAGACATTAGTCTCATCGTAGGGCGTAGCCCTGCCGTATCATAGCATCGCCAGAACGAAGATCAAATTAAGCTAAGGCATAGTCTCATCGTAAGACATAGCTCCGCCAAAAGTGAAGCTGACAAAGGCCTAACCTTGCCACCTCATTAGCTTCGCTAGAAGAAAAACTAGCCTAACTGTTGATATGGTATGTTGGGTGTTATATTTAAGTATAGTATAAGCACATGGGAATATCTTGAGGACATATTTGGGATGCCAGAATATGTCACAGGATATTCCATTATGAGATTATTGTCATAATGATTGAGATCATTGTATTAATGACTGTAAGGCTATATAATGCCAATGAGACAATAAATAAAATAATCAACTAATTTCAACATGGTATCAGAGCCAAGTTTCCACAAACCCTAGCCGTCACCAAGCTTCCACAAACCCACAGGAGGATTTCCTAGATCTCGTCCACCGAACTCTTCCACGCCCCTCCCCCTTCTTCCCTTCTCCGCCCTTCGCAGGCCGCCCTTCGCTGTTGCTGCCCCGTCCCGCTACTGCTACGGCTACTACTGCTGCTGCGGCTACTGCGACTGCTGTTGCTGCTGCGACGGCGGCTGTGACATGCGTGTTGCCGCCTCCTCCGCACCAGCACTAGACAGCGCCTAATAGGGATGCCTAGATCTGAAAAAAGGGGGGACATGTTCGGATCTAGGAGCGGACGACGAGGACGAGCGTGAGTCGTGGAGCGGACGTGACGTGATTGGAAAGACGACGCATCGATGGAGGAGATCATCAAGAAGCTAGATTCTGCAGAGGTGGCGACGTTGATGAAGTTGTTGACGATGTCGGCTGGTGAGAACACGACACGAACGTCGCCGGAGTTGAAGCTTCCCTCCATCGATCTGAAATTAGATGGACCAGCCACCTATCTGAGTTGGTCACGGCGGATGAGAAGAACCCTCGCAGGAAAAAACATAGAGGGGTTCCTGACGGACGAGACGACAGAGCCGGACGAGGGCACGACAGGACGCGATGAGTGGAAGTCCACTCATATGGTAATCTACATCTGGCTTCTCAACTCCTTAGTCCAGTCTATTGCCGCCACAGTAGACGGTATTGAGATGGTGAAAGATGTGTGGAAGAAGTTGAGAAGGACCTATGATGGTGTGGGGAACAACTTACGGGTCTTCCAGATAAAGGGGGAGATTGATGACACCGTACAGGGAGAGAAGACGGTGCAGGAGTATGCCACGGAGTTGGAGCGTCTGTGGTTGGATTATGATTACTCCTCAGATCGGACGAGCTGCGGGGACCCTAAGTGTAAGGAGAGACATGTGTGTCTGCAGGAGAGGACGATGAAGTTCCTCAAAGGGCTAACTGCAGCTTTCGCACAGAGGACGGCCCTACTTCTAGCCCAACAAAAGACCCTAGCCTTGAGGAGGCTATCTCAGCCATGATCCAGGAGGAGACACGCATCAGGCTGCAAGCCGGGACAGGTGGTCCCCCCGAAGCAAAGTCAGCACTAGCGATCACCAGCTCAGGTAACACAGGATCTAAGGGAGAGCCCTGACAGCATAACCGGCAGTGCTACAACTGTGGGGAGATGGGTCATCATCGGTATGCTTGTAAGGTAACACAGGATCTAAGGGACTAATATTCAGGAAGAACAATCACGTGAGCATCGAGGGCTACTGTGATTCTGACTGGGCTAGTTGTGCTGATGACAGGAGGTCTACCTCGGGATATTGCATATTTGTAGGAGGTAACTTGGTCTCCTGGAGGAGTAAGAAGCAGTCTGTGGTGGCCAGATCGACAGCTGAAGCAGAGTACAGAGCTATGGCCTTGGGAGTTGCAGAGCTGTTATGGTTGAAGAATATGCTGGTGGAGCTGAAGCTGGATCAAGGAGCCAAGATGAAGCTGTGGTATGACAATCAGTCAGCTATTAGTATCGCCAACAATCCAGTACAGCATGACAGGACCAAACACATCGAGATTGATAGATTCTTCATCAAAGAGAAGTTGGATAGTGGATTACTGGAGCTTAGCCATGTTCCAACCAGGGATCAAGTAGCAGATGGACTAACCAAGGGACTCGCCTGAGTGAGCATGATTAGAGGATGTGACAAGATGGACTTAGTGAATATCTTTCACCCATCTTGAGGGGGAGTGTTGAAATGGTATGTTGGGTGTCATATTTATGTATAGTATAAGCACATGGGAATATCCTGAGGACATATTTGGGATGCCAGAATATGTCCCAGGATATTCCATTATGAGATTATTGTCATAATGATTGAGATCATTGTATTAATGACTGTAAGGCTATATAATGCCAATGAGACAATCAATAAAATAATCAACTAATTTCAACACTAACCTTGCCACCTCATTAGCTTCGCTAGAAGAAAAACTAACTAGTGGCCAAGGGCATAGCCTCAATTGTTTTGTTAGATTTGTCATAGCAAAAACTACAAACTTGTAGAGGTCTAGCTCCGTCATATTATTAGCTTCGTCAGAAGCAAAGGTAGAGGTCTAGCCATGTCATTTCATTACCTTCGTCATAACAAAGCTACAAATTGGCGTATGGCACAACCTTGTCATAATACTAGCAACATTAGCTTCATCGGAAGCAAAAGCTAATTATTAGCAGAGATCATAAACTTGCAATAATATTTGCGTCACCGCAACATTAGCTTCGCCAGAAGCAAAGCTAATATTTGAGAAACGCCTAGCCTTGCAATAAATGTCTGACGCATATTAGCATCATCGAAGATATGCTTGATGCATATTAGACTCGTTGAAGATATGAACCCAAATTTCATAATAACTAAGAAACTTAAGTTTATAATATGCTTGAAACTTGTAGTTTCCTAAAATTTAAACAGTCCATGTTAAGAAGCCAAAAGTTCTACATGTTTAATCCGAAATAGCTATGTAGTAGAACTCGAAGTTTTCACATAGTTTCTTGTGGATATTTTATTTATCCAATACACTAACATCTTAATCCTTGAAGTGGGTCCAAGATGTCAAACTCTTATCTTACTACCACGAAACTGAGAGCCACCATTGAGGCCAACAATATGGCGAGTGAAGATAAAAAGGCAATTGGTATGATTTTTATCTGAAAGCACATGCTAGAATAATGCAAATGGAGTACTTCGTTGAAGAAGATCTTATGACTCTTTAGCTCACTCTTGAAGAGTGTTTTGACCACTAACTACTGATTTACATGCCTATAGCAAGACATGATTGACAAAACCTCTGATTTCAAGACTTTTAAGTTCGTGAACGAGTATAACTCTTAACTGTATTAAATCAGATCAGTGCTTAAATTTTGTAAGGAAAACTTTGACTAAGACTGGTCTCATGGAGAAGACTTACACAAACAACTATGCCTTTAATAGGCTGCTGCAGCAGTAATATAGAGAGAGGATTCTTACAAAGTTCTTGATGCTGATTACTACCATGTTGGTCGCTGAACAAAAAAAAATCTCCTGATGAAAAACCATCAGGCTCGCCCTACTGGTGCGAAGGACATCCCCTTACCTGAAGCAAATACTGGATATGTTGGTGTCAAAATCGACAATGTCGGAATAGAGGCCGTAACAAAAGAGGCGAACCCGTGGAAAGAGGTAGAAACCAAGGCCCACATAAGGGAAATCAAGGCCGAAAACGTGCCCATTTGGCTCCCAAGGCTGATAACTTCAAGAAGAGGAAGATTGTTTCTTCCAACGTGTGCTATTGTTATGGTAGAACTTACGATTGATCGCGTACATGTCGTGTTCCTACCAACGTAATCAATGAATATCATTCACCTCAGCAAGCAAGGGAGACTAATAGTCTAATTTGATCATATGGTTACTACTTGAAAATAGCTTACTTCCACCGGATGATGGAAGAGTAGACATAGAAGGCCCCAACATGTAGAAATTATGTTTGATATTTATTTATGGATTGGAAATGTTTTTTTGTTTAGTTTAGATTTTATTATTGGATAAAAAATATCCGATAAATTAATTGAATTCAATTTTGCGCAAGTGACCAATTTAATCAATTTGCAGTTAGGTATAGCGGAGGGGGGTGGGGGGGGGGGGGGGGGGGGGGGGTGGAGTTAGATGTTTGGTCGACAGTGCAACTATGCAAACTATTATTCTCTATGAACATAAATATTTTTCTAACTTTATACCTAAGTCCAATAGTATGACCATCCTATCAGGCTCATCCAACTTGATAGAGGGGCACAGAATAGTCCATTTTATGTTGTTCAATGATACCAAATTTACTATTAAAGAGACCTTATATTCTTCCCATTCCGACAAAACGCTATTGAGTTTTATGTACATCAGAGAAAATAATAATCATGTTGAAACTACTGATGAAAATAAAGTCTAGTATTATTGCACAACTTCTAATAGATACGGCCAAAAGTGTATATTGGAAAAGATGACTTCTAGGTCTTGTTGATTTAGATCGGTAGCGGAGTGTTCAGGTTTCAAGTTTTGGACTAGAAGATTCTTAGATGAAACTAGTTGTTGATGCAAATTATGCAAGGTATCATATTGTTTGGAAATGAACTTAAATATTTGAAGTATCTTGAATACATTTAGTAAGAGTTTGATTAATTTGTTGAAATGTTTAGTTGGGAGTGGTGAAAAAGCCTTGCAGCTAAATGATTGAGCTGTATTGTGTCGTTGTCCCGAATTGTTTGTTGCTAGTTTTGGGATGTGACCGCCAGTGGCAGAAATTTTAAATTTGAAACCAGTTTTGCTTCACAAGTGATCCCACAATGAGAAAAAGAATTCGCTTAAAAGGCCGGTCTTAGAAATTTTATATTTAGGACTGTATGTACTCCATAACTGATCCCGCAATGAGATCACGCTTACATGGTTGTTCAATAAAGCTAAGACTGGTTCAATACAGTGATAGCACAAGTCTTGAAATTAATTAGGATGTACTCACTGATATATCTATAGATTAGCTTAATACTTGTTACCACATATAATACTACATGAAACTAAGTACATTTATGCAAAACCAAAAGATATGCGACCACAGATACCTCAGGTTGACCAGACAGAATGATAGTTCGTATCTTGAGAAGTGCAATATTTAGGCTCTGTAGAAAATTTTCCATGTCTTCCATGGCCTCTCTAAGACCTATGATCATCTGGATAGTATTCGATGGTGGTTGATCACGAATTGTAACTTTACCAAAATATCTTCCTAACCGGCCTTGTTCTTTCAGCACCTTCAGTAACAGCATGGTGGTAGCCATTATTATCAAAGTCACTGGAAACACATATGATAGCAGATTTCTGGTAAAGTCAACAAAGAGAACAATTAGCAAATTTACTGAACCAAAAATTAACAAGTGAATGGAGCAATCTGATCAGCCACTGTAAATATAATTAGTTTTTTGAAGAAGTAATTGGAGAATTAATATTTAATGCAAAGGCTTACAGCTTACCATGATCCTAAAAATGAAACCAGAAACATAAGGAACACTAATAAGATAGTCCAGAACAAAATAACATAATAAGATAGTCCAGAATAAAATAACATACAGAAGACACACTTTAGCTCTAACATAGGAAGTTTAAAAAATGAAACATGTTAACAGAAGAAAAAAGGTAGATAGTTTTCACTTTTTGAGGCAACTGCAGAGAAGGCGAAGGAAAAATACTAAAGATAGGGAAGGAGGAAGAGCAACATGTTATTTGTGGTGAGTGAAGAGCAAAAAAGAAAAGTCCTATTCATCAAACCCGTCCACATACTATCATATTTTGGGAATCTTCCTTTTTCAATTGGGTAAATTGCACTTAAGTTACATTGAACTTATATTTAGTATTAGTTAAGCGGCGGGAGAGGGAGCGACAGCAGCCAGAGGGGTCAAGGATTAGGGTTAGAGTTTGGGTTTTCTTTTTCCTTTTTCTTTTTTGCTTTTTATGAAAAAGAGAAAAATAAATCAGCACTTTTGGCATTTATTGTTAGGGCTAACTTGCAAAAGAACAATAGTCCAGGGTATTAACTATAAACTGACAAATTAAGTTTAGGGTAGCAACTTGCCAAAAACTAAATTTCAGAGTATTAAAGTGCCAAAACTTGGGTATTTAAGTGCAATTCAACCTTTTTCAATTTTGATCATGATAAACAAAACAACTTTCCCTATGACTTCCAAAGGGAACTTTAAATCCAAAATCACAAGCATTTTCCTCTCAACTGAAAGCTGGCATATATTTTTGAGGTCTTCTATCAAAAGAATTGCAAACTAGAACAGTAATAATGTAGCAATTAATATATTTCAAAGTATATCAACATTTGACAAAATATTGTGGTTAGACTCCATAATAGAGACAAGCATTCAAACCCTTTGAGAAGATTAGCAGTCACAATGAAAGCAAAGAAGCTTACCTAAATATAACAGTATAGGCAAACACAAGGAAAGATATAGTCCATCTTGGCTCCTCCCAACGCTGAAGTTTATCAAATTTGTTCGCCATAACTACACAGGGGAGCATGAGTTCCTGAAGTTCAAAAAAATGAGCATATTACTTCAAAAAGTTCAAAATGCGAGATATTTCAAACTGTTATATTCCAGCATCCAGATATTTCAAACTGTTATATTCCAGCATCCAGAAGGTTGTTCTGCTTAATAACACTCAACAGATGACTAGTTAAAGGTGATGACTTCTATTGGAAAGTAAGCGAGTATATAGCCTGTAGGCCAAGAAAGAACTAAACATGGCAATAGCAGCTTAGGATTGTATCAGTTAACAAAAAAAAAAAGCATAATATGTAATTTAAGCAGTTCATAGCCTCTCAATATAGTCTCGTAGAAAGTAATGTATCAACAACTTCTAATGAATATTGTGTTTTAACTATTATGGAAATAGTATATTACTTTTTCAAATACTCTTCCATCCAGGACAACTTTGAACCCTTCTCTTCTGTGTCACATGGTTCTCCATATTTTCTCCTTTTTAGCAGAACTACTAACGAAATCATACCTATAGATGCACCAAATCATTCTAATTCTTTGTAATCTGATGGAGCTAAGCAATCTGAACTAAACATAGTTGTTGTTGATAATTTGCCTGATAATATGCTTTTGTTGGTTAAATTGCAGTCTAATAATATATTCCTTGGTCGATATGTTTTTTTGCCAAAGCGTGGCTGATCTAAAGGGAATTGGATCCATTAGAAAGGACCTGGTTAGTGAATGGGGGCACATGGGATATAAGATGTTGAAGTTGTTGAGAGTATCAAAGGGACTTTAGTCCCACATCGGATAGAATTGAAGAGAGAGGGGTTCGCCTCTCCTATAAATATGTAGCTCCTCACATCAATAAAGTTAAGCAAAATATTCTACCACATTTCAACTTGGTTTCAGAGCCAACCCCCCGCCCCCCTCCTTCTCCGACCCGGTGACCTCGATCGACCTCAATCTCGATCTCGACGATCTTCTTTTTCTTCTTTTTTTATGAAGTTTGTAACTCGGTTCTGTCCGCATGTAACTGAGATTGCAGGAAAGAACGAAAAAATTTATTTTCTGATTATTGTTTTGTACAACTCAGTTGTAATCAGGATATTAATTATATTGTTGCTAGTTGGATCGAGATATATCAGTGAAAACTTTTGTGTGACCCCTGATCTCGACTACAACTGTCGTCTCATGAGGTCATGCGGCCTCGAGTCGAAGTCTTGCACGGGACATGAGCAGTGGCTCTCAGGGACACCGCTGCCGCTGAAGGAAGATCAGTAGACGAAGAGAGGACGGAGATCAGAGGTAGAGACGACCTAGATCTGCCGCCGCCTCACTGATGACAGAAAACAAGGAGAAGACAATGGAGACGATCTATGGCAAGCTGACGGCCCAAGAGTTGAAGGCTTTGGTAGACGATCTCTTCTCCAAGAGGTTGACCAAGACTAGCTCCCGTGCTGCACACGCTGATGTGTATCCTTCACCGTACAAGATGGAAAAGTTGGAGAAACTGGAGATAAAGTTGGAGGGCACTTCCAACTACTTCAAGTGGTCACGTCAGGCGATGCGAACTCTGAAGGGAAGAGACTTGGTAGGCTATGTAAAGGGCCAAACCAAGACACCTGAAGATCACTCCTCACGAGAGTTTGCTGTGTGAAAAATCGTCAATAATGTGGTAGCTGGATGGTTGACAGCTTCATTGACCGACCAAGTGTCGGACAATGTGGAAGCGATGAAGAGTGTTGATGACATTTGGAGGACGCTAAAAGACATGTACTCAGGGTCGGGCAAACCTATGAGGGTCTTCCAACTACAAGAACTTGGTAAGGTGGTCCAAGAAAATCACACCATCTCTGAGTACGCGGCTCTGTTGAAGAAGTATTGGTCAGATCTCGACTACTATGATCCTATTGGCGTGGAGGATGAGCAAGTGGAACCGGCATTTGCGAAACAATATAAGAAGTTCATGTAGTATGTTTCGCGACAGAGGATGAGGAAGTTCCTAAAGGGGCTCAACCCAGCATTTGAGCAGAGGAGGAATGTCCTACTTGCACAACCCAGGCTGTCATCACTGTAGGAGGTCATAGCTGCTATGGCACAAGAAGAGGCATGATGAAAACTGATGCCTAGCACCACTAACCCTCCGGAGAAAAAATCATCCCTAGCAGTTTTTAACCCAAATTCTTCCGGAGGGGGAGGGTGCTACAACTATGGAGACCCTGGACTATCAGATTCTGTACGAAATCCCTGAGAGGCCAGTCCAACGGCCGCGGACGCGGCCGTGGAGGGCGTAGGGGTGGCAGAGGAGGCTATACTGGTGGCAGAAGAGGAAAGTGAAAATCAGTCACCCGGAATAACCCCTAGTGAGAGAAAAATACTAGAGATGTGGAGAAGCATGAGGCTTGGATCCGACGACAGTCAAGACCCCTCCTCTGGGGCATCGACTCCAACCACCTTCGAGGGTAACATCACCTACTATGCCCAAACAAGCACAGGTATACCTGCTCATGCACTTGAATCTATCCACCAGCCAGGTTGGATAATTGACTTGAAACATCTCGCCATGTCACAGGTTCCCATAGTGAGTTACAAGAATACACTCACCTGACAACGCCTGAAAGCATTCAGACTGCTGATGGTACTGCCAGACCCATTCTGGGTAAAGGCACGGTTGAATGCACCCCTTCCATGACCCTTACTGATGTCTTACATGCTCTATCTTTTTTTGTTAATCTTTTGTCCATTAGTGTCATTATTCTTCAACTTAATTGTATTATTTTCTTTGACATTCCTAAGGTGACTTTTCAGGAGAAGGGTACAGGGATACGGCTGGGGACTGGCACTTGGTATGAGGAGCTATGATACTTGGACGGGTGGACTGGACGTAGCACTAGCATCACTGGTGGAGGAAGCACAACTGGAGGAGCCACGAAGAACTGTAGAAGCATAATTATTACTTCAACATCAGCACATGAGATACTTCATTCAGTCTACTGAATCAGATGTATCCATCTATGTATCAAAAGACTAATAAACAAAAGTTGGTTTGTGATGCTTGTGAGGTTGAAAAATATACCAGAAGCTCTTATGTGAGTTCTGGAACTAGAAATTTAGTTGCTTTTGATATAATACACTCAGATGTATTGGGACCTTGTCCTACAACTGGTGTTAATAGTTTTAAATGGTTTGTCACCTTTATTGACTGTTACACTCGTGTCACCTGGTTATACCTAATGAAGAGTAAGAATGGCATCTTTGTATGCTTTCAAGATTTTCATCGCAGAGTTACAACCCAGTATAATGCTAAAGTGAAGATTTTAAGATCTGACAATGGGACATAATACAGAAACAAGAGTATTAAAGAGTACTTATCAACCCATGGGATACAGCATCAGACTTCGTGTGCCTATACATCAGCACAGAATGGCGTGACAGAACGGAAGAATATGCACATGTTGGAAGTAGCACGGACAATGATGTTTGCCATGAATATTCCTAAACACTTGTGGGGGCATGCTGTGTTGATGGCTGCGTATCTCATCAACAGGATGCTCTCTCAGGTTGTTGGGATGGAAGACACCATTTGAGATACTTATAGGAGAAAATAAATACATTGTTCTCCCAAAGGTATTTGGGTTTGTATGCTTTGTGAAAGATAACAGGTTCGCGGTGGAAAAGTTGGACTCTCGAGCGGTGAAGTGCATCTTTATTGGCTACTCAGGGACTCAGAATGGATACTCTTGTTGGAGTCCAGTGGAGCGGGGGCTCTTTGTAAGCATGGACGTTACATTCAGAGAGATGAAACCATACTACCACAATGGTTCAGGTGAAGGGTCTGCATTTGGTGACACACCTAACACAAGAGGTGTTAGGAGTGAGGGAGAGATGGGCCCAAGCGTGATTGTCGGGTCAGTTCCATGCCCAATGATGGAAGCTGGTACAAGGGAACAAGGGGGAGAGCGAGGGTGAGGAAAGTGATGAGAATGAGGAGGAAGAAAATGGTGACAATCAGGAGGAAGAAAGTGATGCTATGCGGAGGGGGGGACAGACTGCAGAGCTCCAAGTCTACAGAAGGAGAAAGTAGCAGTCCAATACTGTATCGTGTTCCTCGTCTATTGTGCCAAGTCCCTCGCCTAACCCTGTCCCAACTCTTGAAGATGTTTCTCCTGCACCGGATCCCTCTGATTCGGATGTGGATCTCTCTTATTCGGATAGTATGATCTCTCCACCACTACCTCATATTCCCTTAAGAAAATCTTCTTGCAGTAATGTGGAAAAAGCTCATAATCGTTATGGTTATGAACATGACATTGCCAATTTCTTATCCTACTCTAATATATCCTCTACTTATCAAGCATTCATTGCATCGTTAGACACCACCACTTTGTCCAAGTGTTGGCAGGAGGCAAAGGAAGATCCAAGGTGGAGAGCTGCAATGTTGGAAGAACTTGGGACACTCGAAAGAAATGGGACATGGGAGCTTGTTCCGTTGCCTAAAGGGAAGAAAGCAGTGGGATGCAAATGGGTCTTCACAGTAAATGAGACGGCAGAAGGTAAAGTAGAACAGTACAAGGCAAGGTTGGTTGCAAAGGGATACACTCAATCATATGCCATCGACTATGATGAGACGTTTGCTCCAGTAACCAAAATGAGCATTGTGAGAACCCTGGTCTTCCTTGCAGCAAACCATGGGTGACAGCTGTATCAATTGGATGTGAAGAACGCATTTCTTCATGGAAATCTACAAGAAAAAGTATACATGGAGACCCCCCGGAGTTTTGCACGAAACAGTCAGCGGAAAAGATGTGCAAGCTGAAAAAATCACTGTATGGACTCAAGCAATCTCCTCGAACCTGGTTTGATAGATTCAGGAAGGCTATCACAGGCATGGGTACCGCTAGACCAATGCAGATCACACGGTCTTCTTCCAGCATGCAAGAGGCCATATCACCATACTTGCAGTGTATGTGGATGATATAGTGATCACAAGTGATAATGAGGAGGAGATCACCCAGCTGAAATCAAAACTCGCCAAGGAGTTTAAAGTGAAGGATGAGATATTTTCTCGGGATCGAGGTGGCTCGAGGAAGAGATGGGATCGTCTTCTCTCAAAGGAAGTATATACTAGATCTGCTCACAGGGATTGGGATGCTGGGATGTCAATCGTCAGTCACTTTAATTGATTAGAGAGATAAGTTGGGGACAGAGACAGGAGAGCTGGTTGATCGTGAGAGATATCAGAGACTTGTAGGCAGATTGATTTATCTAGGCCACACTCGCCCTGATATCACATTTGCTATGAGTGTATTGAGTCGTTACATGCATGATCCAAGGAAGGGCCACATGGACGCAGTTTTTCATATCTTGAGATATCTGAAGGGGACTCCTGGAAGAGGACTATAGTTCAAGAAAAATGGACACCTGGGTGTTTAGGGGTACTGCGATGCAAATTAGACAAGCTGCATAGACGACAGAAGGTCTACCTCAGGGTACTGTGTCTTTGTAGGAGGTAACATAGTCTCATGGAGAAGCAAGAAACAGTCGGTGGTAGCACGGTCGACTGCTGAAGCAGAATATAGAGCTATGGCTCTGGGAGTGTCAGAGTTGTTGTAGGTAAGAGCAATGGTGACAGAGTTAAAACTGGATCAGGGAACTCCGTTACATCTTCTGAGTGATAGTCAAGCTGTAATAAGTATAGCTAACGATCCAGTTCAGCATGACAGACCTAAGCACATCGAAATCGACCGGTTCTTCATTAAAAAGAAGCTAGAAAAAGGGATATTAAAGCTCAATCATGTTCGCTCAGAAGAACAAGTTACAAATTGTCTCACTAAGAGTCTTAATTCATCGAGTCTTTCTAAACTATGTAACAAGATGAGGATGATTGATATCTAACGTCCATCTTGAGGGGGAGTGTTGAGAGTATGAAAGGGACTTTAGTCCCACATCGGATAGAATTGAAGAGAGAGAGGTTGGCCCCTCCTATAAATATGTAGCTCCCCACATCAATAAAGCCAAGCAAAATATTCTACCACATTTCAACTGAAGTTGATACAGAATCCTCGTAAGAAATCAGTAAAGAGGAGGCAAGATCCGAGAGAGGGAAAGGGGGAGAGAGCAAGGAATATAAGAAACTAAGAGATGGTAGACATGGAAAACTCGTCAAAAAGGACAGGGAAAGGCGTAAGACGATCAATTCTGGTAAATAGAAAGGCTGCGCTAGGGTTATACTGGACTTAAAATGTATGTAATGGTGGGGATCTGAAGTAGTGGGATTAAATCATGACCAATAGTGTAAGATCAAATCCAAGGACGGTGTTATTCAGACACAATAAGAGTGATATCAATTCTAGTTGTGACTAGCTGGTAATTGGCTATAATCTCCCTAGAGTTGTAGCACAGTCGTTGAGGTTGTTATTCGCTTCAAAGAATGGCTACGATGTACCATCTTTGTTCAAGATTTAAGATGATTTGCAAATTGCAAATCAAGGAGATAGATGATCAACAATTTCGAGGGCAAATATGCATCCAGCAATGCATGGTAAACACATTAGATGCATTCATAACTTTTACATAAGGATTTTTTTTTTTTTTTTTTTTTTTTTTTTTTTGTAGCATGCTTCATCTACTCTCTCATAATGAAACAAAGTGGGAGCTTCCACTGTTAGCCTAGGATTTCATTTTGTCATACAATCTATAACGTAAATACATAAATCAATTCATATATCTACATGTTTATCAAGCATTAGTTCACTCTATAAACTGCCAACAGAAGAATAGAGAAACTAAGACTGAAAAAGCATTTGTGGCTTGGGTCGCAATGACGAAAGTTACACTGATTTAGTAGATGGATTAGTTCTACTATGTAAGTTTTGTAGTAAATTTATGAGTGGGAATATGTGATGTCATGATATTTTGGATATTTGTAGTTGAGATTGCTAGTTGTGAAGAAGTGAACAATACCAATCAGCATCAGTTCATGATTGTTGATCCATATTAACTACATGATGTATAAGTTAATATGGATATTTATGTAATCAATGTATAAATGTAGCATGATATATTCTAGCTCAATGCATGTATCATAAGTGAAAAATGAAGCACCTTGAAAAGGTCTATATTGCTAGGAATCCCTTTGATCATAGCAGCATCAATTGTTGCTCGAGTCTTTTCCACCATGTGGCTCCTTTCTTTGCATGTTAAGGATGCTCTTTCAACTAGATTCAGATCAGCTACAACAAGGTTTTTACTCAATATAATCCCTTTCTTAACTACTGAGTTCTTCCAGAAGGCAACTGATGAGCTAGAGGTCCAAGTTTGTGATTTCATCCACTTGCGCAAGTACACACTTCCGTCAATGTCAAACACATGACCACTGGCATAAAAGCTTTCAGAAGGCCTTTCCCATTGAGATGGTCCATAGCTTACTTCACTAAACTTTGTTATCAACGGCCCACCCCAAATATTCACAGCTAAAGTCTGGAGAACAACAGCACCATAAGGTGCACTTCTCAAATATGAAAACTTTACCAATTTAATTGGATCCTCTGAGAGTCTTCTAGCAAAGTGAAGAGATTGTAACCTTGCAATACTGTTAGCTGCCTCTTTAATAGCTTTCCTTTTTCCCTTCTGAGCACCATATACATGATGAATTGAGGGATCATCATCTTCTGGTCCATATTCACGTATGAAATCATACACTGAAATGATCTCACTAATAAAAGCATGCCAAACATCTCGTCTCATTTCATCACCAAAATTAACAAACTCCAGTACCCAAGGTTCTGACCTGATCAAATGTAGTATCAAATGTACATTAGTCACTGTTGAAGCAAAGCATCCACCATCAAATTCTAAGTACATGGTACAGAAGTAGAAATATAAATAGTTTATATTAATTTGCAGTGTACCACAGATTAAGATTTGTGGTGAATGATGATAAATGGTATAGGATTAAATTAAGAATTGCGGGAAGTTTCTAAAGGTTACTCACACATGACTAGAGGAAACAGAGAGAGCTGAGTCAAACAGTTTAGATCCAAATGGTCCAACCCTAGCTTTCTCAACTCGTGCACTTTTCTCTGAAAGATCCAATCGTATAGGTTTTGTGGTGCCTCTCAATCCAATAACCTGCCAATATCAATTCAAAGAGAGACAGTCGGAGCCAAGATCATTCAAGTCGAGCTCATTCAAGTATAACAAAACCATTGGGATTATGTGATTTCGTGATGTTGCACTTTTGACAGAATAACATCAAAGCTTACTTGAAACTATCTTTCACAACATATTCCCCACTACGACAAAATGGGGATAAATTAGAATCTGGAACTCAGTATAAGTAACTATGCTAGTTTACTATAAGTAACTATCCTAGTTTACTATATTTGCAGGTATCCTGATAACATTAGCTGACAGTATACTGATGGCATTAGCAAAAATAAGCATGCCAGAAATCATCAATGAAAAAAAAAGTCCATGTTTCCTCCAAGATCAGTTCACGTCATAGTTACGTGGGTTGTGGCTCGCGCGGTATGGGTAACAGGTAAGTTACTTTAAATGGTTTGCAATATGAGGGGGTAGGCTTAAACAGTACAATGTGTTTCCTTTAAGAGAAGTATGGTTGTGTGTGTGCATATATTTGTGTCTACTAGAGGAAGACTCCATGCCAAATCCTACAACCACCTTCTTTTGTCTGCTTCATTTTGGCAATTAATTGATTTTATTGTCTTTCCTATTACCATTTGATTGATACCTTTGTTGAATTTCATCTTGTATGACCCATATTGGGAACCTGCCACATTTGGGGTTGCCAGATCTGGAACGTGGTTCCAAGGGGTTAGGAGATCCTGGTAACCAGGGGCGGATCCAAGACTCGTAGTCAGAGGAGCTTTGAGTAATCACAAGTAATTAGGAGTTTTCAGAGGGGGTTTGAGTAGTAGAAAGAAAAAAAAGAAAAAACACAACAAATAAGAGACATGAGATTCAAACTAAAGACCTCTTGAATAAATCTTCAATGGTTTACCAACTAATCTAAACATTACTAATGTTTTGAATAGTAGAAGGCCCTATTTATCAATATAATTTGGCAAAATTATCAAACATCTATAAGCGAAAAAAATCAATAAAATCCAGTGGGGGCTTGAGCCCCCACACCCTACAATGTGGATCCGCCCCTGCCGGTAACTATGGTCCACATATAGAAGATGCGCATTTATAACATGCCCAATCATATTTCGTAATAATCTCTACTTCTTTAAAATCTAAATCACTTTGCATGACACCACCAGGAAAAAGATACCCTAATGTATTGACAAGATTAGCAACAACAAAAAAACGACGACAACAACGTAAAATGAAGGGGGAAAAGGGTAGAATGATGATATAAACACTAAAGGTGTGAATATTTGCACTGAATTTGATAAATACAAATTAAGTGAATAAACCTCAAAGTAAAGTGCGTTGTCTGTCAAAGTCAAATTTCCAGGCCATACACCATTGTTCCCCCACTTTAAAACTGGCCGCTTCCTACCGGCGCCTATGCAAAGAAGCTGCTCTTCAGATAGTAAAATATCTGCAGTTTTGTATGAATTCCTTCCCTGATGTATCCTGCATCAGGGCCAAACAAGTATCATATTTGAGGAAATTAGGATAATTCAAAAAATAAATGTCATAAATAGAAAAGGAGACAATATGCCATAATATCGCAATGCATCACAAACCATTATTTGATTACTTATTATACGTATACTAATGTTTTGATTATCATCACACATGTATAATGTCACATATATCAAGTGAATTTATTATCCTATAACACCATGGGGTCATATCTCCCGTTATGTCTGGTATATCGTGCAGTATTCGGCTTCTGGAATTGTTGAGCCCTCAACAGGCATGAGACTGGTCTTGATATCATGATCCTTGACTG
Organism: Iris macrosiphon; assembly: GCA_036927795.1. Classification (NCBI taxonomy): domain Eukaryota; kingdom Viridiplantae; phylum Streptophyta; class Magnoliopsida; order Asparagales; family Iridaceae; genus Iris; species Iris macrosiphon. The sequence goes on along the minus strand of JAYESA010000015.1, from coordinate 106,790,623 downwards.
CAACAATCATATTGAATGATCAAAAGTTTCTCTATTTCGTCCAACATTTCTCCTTTTCGTCATTTCAAAAAAAATTAGCGCATCGTACTTGTTTCCAAACGGTGCGGCTGATTTACAAGGTTTGGAATTTCGGGCGTAGCAGGCCACTTCTGAGACCTTTTCTCTTGTTGGTGATGTTTCTACTAGATATTTTTTCTCTGTCTAGCAAACAACTGGGCATGTTTGATACTTGCTCCAATTCGAGGAGTGTTGGACAAATTATTGTATAAGACTATTAGGTTAACGGATTAAAACATGTTCATGTATGACTTCCTAAATCTACTATATTTAGAGAAAGAGCCCGGACACTGACTAATGATCTCTCTTTTCGCTCTTAAATCTATTCTCCTCCTGTGCTAAAAAACGTTGCCCATTGATTCCGTCTCTTATACTTGATTTGATCCTTAGAAACCTTATTAGTCATGTCTTGCACAACGATAGACTTGTTTCAACAAGATATGCTAATAGTGTTTTTTGTCCAACTCCTCAATCTACAACTATTTTAACTTCTATGCAATATACAACTATTTTGACGACAGTAGGTTGCTTTAGATCATCATGCACAAGACCAACACATTGAAATGAGATGACGGATCTCAGTCACCAGGATTTGATCCTATTTATTAAGTTATTGACTTAGTCTTTCTCTGATTTGTAATTATCTCTAACCATGATTGTAGGATTCAGTTGTAACCTCATGAGTTAGTTTATTTTTGTAATTATCTCTAACCATGATTGTAGGGATTCAGTAGTACCCTCATGAGTTAGTTTGGATGTAAACTCTGCTATATAAAGGCTCACGCATCAAAATAATAAAAGTAACATTTTTTCCATATTTATCATTTTTTTACATGGTATCAGAATAGCCTACACCGATCCTACGCTATGTCTTCCGAAAACAACCAGATTACTCCTTCCGCTACTCAAATCTTGTTCACTGCTTCTGGTGGCGCCGCGGCCAACCTTCAATTCCCGGCGCTAGCAGTCCGTCTTGATCGCTCCAATTACTCTCTATGGCGCGGCACTATTCGCTCGGCTCTTGAGGCTTATGAGCTTGAGGGATTTCTTGTCGCTGGTGGTGCTCCTCCGCCGACTGTTTCATCGGCCGCAGATTCATCAACCACCACCAGCCCGAATCCTGACTTTGTTGCTTGGAAGCGCAAGGACCGACTGGTTCTTTTATGGCTGCGATCCACTATCTCCACTCCTATGCTTGGTCACGTTGTTCAGGCTGCCACAACCGCGAAACTTTGGTCCATGTTAGAGCAGATGTTTCACTCCCAAACTCGTGCCAGGCAGATGCATTTGAAACAACTTCAATTGCTCTCCAAGGGAAACCTGTCTATCTTGGAATATGTTGAGAAGAAAAGGGCAATTTCTGATTCCCTCGCTGAATGTCTCACCTCTGTATCGGACGAGGATTTTTTCTCTTTTGTGCTATTTGGCTTAGGGGCTGAATATAGTGCGTTCAAAACAGCACTGAGTATGCGGCTAGAACCGATTTTTTCGAATGAGCTGCTCGACCTCCTTCTTCGGGAAGAACAGCGCATACTTGACTCTTGCGCCGAATCCAGTTTTCCGGTGGCCCATGTTGCTCATCGTAGAGGCGCGGCTGCAAGTCGACATTCCCCGTTGGACTCTGCCACGTCTGGCGACCGCTCCCGCCCGGTGTGTCAACTCTGCGACAAGCAGGGTCATGAAGCACGGAACTGCCATCAACGACTTAACCTGTCTGCCTTCCCTGCCACCAATCGTCGCGCCGCTGATCGCCTCCGCCAGTCCGCCAGCAAGCAGGCTCATGTGGCGTACACCGCCAGCCCGTCCGCCATCACCGACCCATGGGTGGTCGACTCTGGAGCGACGAATCACGTCACGGCTGACCAGTCCGGCCTCAACCTCCAGTCCGAGTACACTGGCAGTGACAGCCTTGTCGTCGCAAACGGTCAGTCCCTTCCCATTACGCATACAGGCAATCTTTCTCTTTCTGCTAAACATGTTGCTAAATCCCTTACCCTTAAAGATATTCTTGTTGTGCCTAAAGTATCTAAAAATCTTCTTAGTGTTCGTCAATTATGCCTCGATAACAATGTTTTGTGGAACTTCATGCTAATCATTGTTATGTTAAGGACCTTCAGGGCACGGGAATACTCAAGGGAATCGTTGAGAATGGCTTGTACTGGCTTCCTGTTCGCTCACCCGCTCCCAGAGTTTTTGTTGGTGAACGCGCCTCTGTCTCTTGTTGGCATCATCGCTTTGCTCATCCGCATGAGTCCATCTTGCGTCGTCAATTAGTTACTTTTAATTTGCCTGTTTCTGCAAATAAATCATTGCCTTTGTGTAGTGCTTGTCAATTAGGCAAGAGTCAAAGACATCATCTACCCTCTTGTCATGTTCCCTCTAAACATCCTTTTGATTTAATTTATTCGGATGTTTGGGGTCCTGCCTCTGTGTCTTCTTTAAATGGTAATCGCTATTTTGTCATTTTTATTAACGATTGCACCAAATTTGTGTGGGTTTATTTCTTGCCAGCTAAGTCTCAGGTTTTGTCTGCCTTTACATCTTTCAAAACTATGGTTGAGACACAGTTTTCCACTAAACTCAAAGCTTTTCAAATTGATTGGGGTGACGAGTACCGAACTGTATCAACGTTTCTTGAAACTAATGGCATACTTCATCATGTTTCTTGCCCTCACACTCCTGAACAAAATGGTGCTTCTGAAAGAAGGAATAGGATTATCATTGAAAAAGGGTTGGCTCTTTTGGCACATTCCCATCTTCCTATGGAATTTTGGGAACATGCCTTTCATACCGTCATTTACTTGAATAATAGAACTATAACTCTTATTCTTCAGAACAAGTCCCCGTATGCATGCCTATATCAGCGCCAACCTGATTATCATTTTCTGAAATCCTTTGGTTGCTTGTGTTTTCCTTATCTTCGCCCTTACAACAGTAGCAAATTGGAATTCCGTTCTGTGGCGTGCATCTTCTTAGGGTATAGTGCTAAACATAAAGGATATTTGTGCTATCACGTTTCTTCCTCTCGAACGTACATTGCTCGTCATGTTGTCTTTGATGAGTCTTATTTTCCTTTTCCGGAGCATAATTCTCAGTCCGGACAGCTAGATTCGCCTCGTCCTGACCTCTCTCTTTTTCCGCTTCAAGAAGCTGCATAAACACCTCTCGGTTGCATCTTCTCCTTCGGATCCTTCTCGACCGACTCTCATTCAGCCGTCATCTTCGTCTCCTTCCGACCTCACGCCACATTCCTCCACGGTGGTGCCACCTTCCCCACCACCGATCCCTTCGCCGGTTATGCCATATCAACATGCTCCCTCGTATTTCCACCCCTCCAACACTTCGACCCACGGTATGGTCACTCGAGCCTCCACTAATTCCCTTAAACCTAAAGTCCACACTGCTACCAAACACTCTATTCCCTGTGATTCCTCTGATTTTGAACCCAAAACTTTCTTACAAGCCAAAAAGAACCCCAATTGGCAACATGCTATGCAACTAGAGTTTGATGCCTTAATTGCTAATGGGACTTGGGACTTGGTTCCTAGGCCCTCCTCTTCTAATATTGTTGGTTGTAAGTGGGTTTTCAGGATCAAGAAGAAACCAGATGGCTCTATTGACCGGTACAAGGCCCGTTTGGTTGCCAAGGGATACAATCAAGAAGAGGGAGTTGACTACTTCGACACATTCAGCCCGGTCATCAAGCCTACAACGATTCGGGTGGTATTGAGCATTGCTGTCACTCGTCATTGGCCTCTCCGTCAGGTTGACATTAATAATGCCTTCCTCAATGGTGATCTAGCAGAAACTGTCTATATGGAGCAAGCACCGGGTTTCACTTCCCCTGATTGGCCGTCCTATGTCTGTCGCCTCAAAAAGGCACTTTATGGCCTCAAGCAAGCTCCGCGAGCATGGTTTCAGAAGCTCAACCAGGCTTTGCTTCGTCACGGGTTCCGGCAATGCATCTCCGATACCTCTCTTTTCATCAAACGTCATGGCTCCGATGTTGTCTATGTGCTTGTTTATGTGGATGACCTCATTATCACCGGTTCCAACTCTTCCTTCATTGATGAGTTTGTCACACAACTCGGTTTTCTCTCTGAAGGATTTGGGTGATACTCAACTTTTTCTTGGGAATTGAAGTCCATCGTAATTCAGCTGGTCTTCTACTCTCCCAAAGAAAGTACATTTTGGACCTCCTTGATCGCAGCAAAATGATGGGCGCTAAACCCATAGCCTCGCCGGTTGTTCCAGGTTCTCGGCTCGTTTCAGGCGGTGATCCATTCTCCGACGTCCATCTCTACCGCAGCATCGTAGGAGCTCTCCAATATGCCACCATCACCCGGCCTGAGATTTCCTACTCAGTCAATCGGGTCTGCCAGTTCATGCACCAGCCGTCGGAACATCATTGGGCTGCGGTCAAACGAATCCTCCGCTACCTCAAGGGTTCACTCGATTCTGGCCTCTTCTTCCGTCCTGCTCGTGACACTCGGCTTGTTTGCTTTACTGATGCTGGCTGGACTTCTGATCCCGAGGACTGCCGCTCTCAACATGGGTTCTCGGTTTACTTTGGAGGCAACCTTGTGAGCTGGTCTTCTCGCAAACAGAATGTGATTGCTCGCTCTAGCACTGAGGCTGAGTACAGGGCTATTGCCTTTGCCTCGGATGAACTTATTTGGCTTCAACAGCTTCTCAAGGAAATGCCGGCACCATCTCCTGGTCCTCCCATTCTTCTTTATGATAATCTCAGTGCCACTTTTCTTACTGCAAACCCGGTCTTTCACCAACGGTCCAAGCACATCAAAATCGACTATCACTTTGTCCGGGAACAAGTTCAGGCAGGTGCTCTGATTGTTAGACATGTCAAATCTGCTGATCAGATAGCGGACATTTTTACCAAAGCTGTTGGCTCCTCACGGTTTCAAAACTTACGGTCCAAGCTTCTCGTTCGTACTCGATCGTGAGCTTGCGGGAGGGTATTAAGTTATTGACTTAGTCTTTCTCTGATTTGTAATTATCTCTAACCATGATTGTAGGATTCAGTTGTAACCTCATGAGTTAGTTTATTTTTGTAATTATCTCTAACCATGATTGTAGGGATTCAGTAGTACCCTCATGAGTTAGTTTTGATGTAAACTCTGCTATATAAAGGCTCACGCATCAAAATAATAAAAGTAACATTTTTCCATATTTATCATTTCTTTACACTATTATATAACTCATAAGCATATATAGAACAATTGGACTTTCACGATTCTTCGTCCTGGAATTGCACTTTCAATTTGTAATCAGAGTCGGCTTTAGTATCCAAAAGAACGGTACTAACATACAGGAGACGAACTTTAATTAATAGATACCTGAGCTTCTATAGGTAAACAATGGATATCTCTAAGTTTCATCACTCTCTTAATTTGAAGCGAAAGTCACATTTTCTCTTGCATATAAGTATCATATAATCCTGCAAAATTAATAATTTAAAAACTTCTAAAACTGTAATCGAGTACTAGATATTATTCTTATTCAACACTTCTGGATCGATAATATCGGGTTTTGACACTTATACAGAAGATAAAATATGATGTAATTTTAATAAATAATTGAAACTAAAATGTTGAAGTACATAATTTATACATTATTTCGTATGAGTTGGTTTTGGTGAATAATGACATAGTTAGATGATTTCTATAGAAGTATGACATGGTAGTTTCATGATTTATTATGTAACTTACGACCTCTTCTACTTTGTTCTCTCTATTTTTTTTTTTTTATTTTTTTTTTGTGCAATCTAGGCTGGGGTTTCTCAAGATTTACGTATTTTTTTGAGACCTACATTTTTTGTTATTTTTGAAGGCTGTTAATGAGAAATTCTATTGCCTATTCTCAAAATTAGGAATTCAAATGAGAATTTCCATATGTTTTGGGCGATACTGGATATCCATACTTCTAAGCAGTTGGGTCAACTCAAACCCGATACAATACAACCACTATGTATCTGTATTGACTGATTTTAAACCTTGGTACTAGTGACAAATCCCTAACGAAGTTCTATTATCAATTGGTAATAGTGACAAATCCCCAACGAAGTTCTATTATCAAGAGCAAGGTTGCAGATGTCGGATGTCGGGTTCATGATGGATTGAGTTTTGAAATGGCGAATGTCGGGGACATGTTGAAGACATTAAAATGTCGGACATCCATATTGGGCTACTTAAATATATACCTTGTATACTGTATTGATATAATTTGATATTTTATCACTTTGTGATAGTATTAGTATAATTTGATTACAATGTCAACTAACAAATTATTTGGATAGGAACCTTACAGGTTCACTTCTTAGTTCTTACATCTAAAAGTTCATATATCAGGTTTTACTAAGATGAATAAAATTCTTTATAAGCCCTTATAGAATGCTAGGGAATGTGTTTATATTCATATGTCCAGCCAAACATCTAATGGGCTTACCAATAGGGGTAAGCATTATTCGGTTTTTGACCGAAAACAAAACCGAAACCGAACCGAAATTCGGTTCGGTTTAAAAACGGTTCGGGTCGGATTCGGTTCTGAAAATACCCAAAATTCTTATTCGGGTTCGGGTTCGGTTTTACACTTCGGTTTCGGTCCAAAACCGAAACCGAAATATACATGTAAATTTACTACAATACCCTTACTACTATATATAACAAAAAAAATCCTAAAATCATTCTCTCTCCATTCTCTCACATTTCTTTGGCTGATGGCTCTGGAGAGCGGCTCCTCTGACTCTCTGAGTTCTCTCGTAACCTAGTCTCCTCTCTCTTAGTCACTTTCTCTGAGTTCTCTCGTCTCCTCTTTCTCTCTCTCGACTTTGAGAGAGATCGAGAGTAGTAGTTCTCTCGTTCTCTTACTCACCGACTCTGGTGACCAATCTAGTCCGTCGTGACCAGATCATCCACCGCCTAGAGCCTCCATTCCGGACCACTGCTCATACCACCACGCGCGGCACCGATCCGACGTCCCAGCCGCTTTCTCAACCGCAACCCTTCAAATCTGGGTCGGCCAAGGCCGACGACCGCCTCCGTAGAGTAAGATCCGGCGGTTCTTGACCTCAATCGGCGGATCCCTGAGCCGAGCACCCTAGATTCGGTGCCGACGAGAGTGGCCGAGTAGTCACCTTCCGAACCGTGCCCCACTCCGACGACGCCGGTGTACTCCGGACTGTCCGCCTAGCCTAGATCCGCCAAGTCGCCTTCCCGGAGCACCCTCGAGCCGAGCGCCACCTCCTCTTCTCGTCGGATCCGAACCTTCGACACCGCGGCGTCGGCCCTCCTCTCGGTCATCAATCGAGACCCGGTGAGCTTCCCTTCTCTCTCCCTCTCTTTCTAGTATGCGTCTACCCACCTAAATTTTTTTTTCTGTGAATGACTGTGGAGAACCGAATAAACCGAAAACCGAACTGATTATTTCGGTTCGGTTTAACTTTGGTTTTCGTTTGATTCGGTTCAGTTTAGGTTTTTGTAATTTAAAATTCGGTTCATTCGGTTTTTAATAATTCGGTTCGGTTTGAACCGAATAAATCGAATACTCATCCCTACTTACCAATGCAAGCCAGCTAAGTAGAATAAATTGGTAACTTTTAATATTAAGGGTAATTTTCGTAACTTAGTAACATGTACACTCTAGTCGAAGTAAACCCATATAATACTTCTCTACCCATCGTCTCAACCAAAAAGGAACCCTAACCCTACAAACTACATGGGCAAAAACCCTAATTCCTCTCTTCTTGTTCCTTCCCAATACTAACCACCCATTAAAGCATGCAAGGTTCATAGTTCCCTGGACAGTGTCGGAAACGTTCAGGGGCAGACCCCTAACAAACAAAAGACAGACAAGAAGAAACCAAAGGGTCAATGATTCTCATGCTCGCTTCTCTCTCCGTCATAGCAACCCCACGACTCTCGAGGGATGAACGACGGCGGCATCATGCAACAAAGATGAGTAAAATTTCAAAAAAGAAATCAGTCAAACTTGTAAACCCCCTCGAAAATCCCTAATTTTAAAATAATGGAAATAAATACTACAGGGTTATAAGTTCTAAATTAATAAACCAAAAATAAAAAATAAAAAATAACATAATTATTATTAGGTGACCAAAAGATTTTTCCAGGCAGGTTTAATTTTATCAGGACCGGACGATCAAATAAAAAGAATGGATATCTTCCATATGGTTTGCGCCTACTTTCCTTAGGTTAAGTGTTATTAAACCTAATAATAATTAGTTTAAAGAAATACTTTTAACAAAAAAGTAAAGTAATTAAGTTAAAAAACTTAATCTAAAAATTAATAAATAAATGAAGATGAACAATAAGTTGTTACTATTCATCTTCTTCTCTACATTTTAGTTCCCACGAGGAATTCAGATCACATAAAAGAGAATTCGATATGGATTAGAATTCCTTTAAATCCATCCCTTATCCTATTCATTCCTAATCCAATCTCTAATTATTTAAACTAATATTAATCAAGAAAATTCGATATAAAAACTTCTCTGTGGAGTCCCCAATGGAGAACTTAAACGACCATTGGATCCTTCTATTCTTCTTCGCCATAACTCGCGACCTCCCCTGTGCCAACTCCAGACTACCCCGCCATCGACCATGAGCTGCCATTACCCAGCCCGACCGTCAACGTTGGCGTTAACAAAAAAACAGGAAGCTCAAGCTCCCTTATTCTCTGACTGGTCGAGTGCCATGTCGCTCCTCCGCATATGCCAGGCTACCAGCATCATCCCTCGACTCCCAAAGCCTCGATGAATCACCCCGACAAACCACCAACACCGCTTCCCCAACCTTCCCGAAACGTGTCGCTCCGACGACAGGCAAAGCTCGATTAACAAGAACAAAGTTCTGCCAACAAAGAAGAAGCAGGGCAGTCGACATGCCACGCTTGTTGCTACCGCTCTTTCGCCCTCACCGCCAAGCACTCCCAAGACATCCCCGATCCCAAGCGACCACCCCCGACAATCTAGAACCACCGTGGACACGCTGAAGACCCGTCAGAATCAAGCCAGAACATGGAAGAGGAAACAGAGTAAAATCAACAGAAAAACTGAACGTGGCCCCTACTTCGCGCAGCAAGATGTTCGCATCCTTGCAAGCAAATTTGAATCGCCAATTTATGGGTCCGTGATTTGTCACAGGCTAGCATTTGCAATCCATCTGTCGGATGTCATTTCCAAGAATACGGATGCGTGCACATTTCGTTCTAGCTTAGATAGTCATATTGTTTGTCCTATTTGGACATCTGTCATTTTAGTCCTATTTTTTAATACCTGCAGGGCCCACCTACAAACCCCGTTTGACCCTGAAACGACTATTTGTCTTCACGTAATTCGAAATAATAATTTATGTATAATTATTAGAGAACCAGTTGTCCGAAATTTGACATATTTCGTTAATTTCAAGATTCCGGGAGATCCCGAACTCATTTTCACGAACCGTTTGAAGTTTCGAAAAGCTGACACGAAAATATATATGTTATTTTTTTCCCAGAATTTAAAAAATTAGTTTATCATTCTGTTTAATTCGTTGAACATGGGAGTCACTAATAAACCAACAAAATTACCATATGTATGTCATATTGCCCATAACTTTTTACTTATTCGAGATTCAATGAAACCGTCGATTCCAGCATTCTTGTAGCGGTAAAATCTACAGAATTTTATACTTAAATATTAGTTTTGTAATAGTTGACTTTTTGTTCAACAGAACGTCTCGATTTGCGTGTCATGGATTTCGAATTTGTAAACTCGATGTTCTTTGGCCCAAAATTTAGGGTTAACATTAAAATCAGAATATAATAAGATTAAAATAGTATTTTAGGTTATTTTATTCAGAATTAAAATAGATTAAAATAGGAAAACATATTCGACTATTTTTGTAAATCTAACTTGTTATAATTATGTAACGGAATAAATCGGACGATGTCTTGAGTTGCGACTTCATCCTTTTCTGGAGCAGACAAGTATCACTATGACACCTATGTTGCCTGTATTCTATGTTGTATATTGTTCTTTTCTTGACATTGTTGATTTTACCTTTTCTATTTTTGATGCACGAGAGTTAAACCTGTTATCATCATACATTATCACCTAACATTTGTTGTCAATGTTGAATGTTTAATATTTAATGTTCAAGTTTAAAGTTAATGTTAAAGTGAGCATGTTTACTTGTGAGGGAGTTGGGAGGGGAAATACAACTAGTATGCATGTGGTCTACGCAATGTTCAAATTCACAATATCAATGTTAAATAGCAGGCATTGCACCACACGTACCGACTGTCGGATGTCCTAATTTGTTCATATGCGGAACACTTGTATTCTAAAACATACAGTACATGTGACTAGATTCCATATTGTCCAGTGGTTTGTCTTATCTTAGTTGTACTCTTATATTGTTACCATGCCATAGTTGTACTCTCAACTGTTTCATATCATAGTGATCCCTTCTTGTCATATCGTATCATGTTACAGTTCATCTTTTCTTTACTGTTGTTCCTTGTGCTTGTATATTATATTGTGTAGTGTTATCGTATTCTTGCTCCAATCCTGACTAGATACATATTTTTCAGCTTTAGATGACGTGATTTGCCCCGAGGTCTATGGTGAGTACCTTGGTGACACCAACGTTACCAACGTGCCGGTTGCTTCTACAGACCCGGAGTAGCATATTTCTTTCTTATGCTTTTTCGTATTATTCTTAGCTAGTAGGCTTAGTAGACTTTAGTTTAGCCCGAGACCATTCGAAGTTGTAGTGGATTATTTCTTTAAGTAAATCATTGAGACTACTAGTTTAATTCTTTGCATGGCTTACTTTATGGATGATATGTGAATCGTGTACTTGTTGTGGACTATTGTTCATCATAGACAGCATACTACCGCCAATGTTGCAGTGTAGGCTGGGTTGGCCACGCACTCGTATCCCGAAAAGTGAGAGTGAGTCGTGACATTAGTCCTAGATTTATTGATCCCTTTGATATTCTCGAGCGTGTGGGAGATGTCTCATATCGTCTAGCTCTTTCATCGTTGCTTCACGAGGTACATGATGTGTTTCATGTATCTTAGTTGTGTCGGTATGTTCCGGATCCGAACCATATCCTAGATTATTTCGAGCTGGTCATTGGTACCGACCTATCGTATGAGAAAAGGCACGTATCCATTTTGGACCGAAGGGAGAAGGTTCTCAAGAACCGAACTATAACAACCTAATTCCGGGAGGAGTATTTTTGTCATTTCAATAATTATTTAAAAAATTTATTAGTGATAATAATATTTATTATTATATGTATTGGTTGTGTGCTAGCTAATTAGAATAGACTATGTGATTAGTTGGTTAGTGAGTTAGCCCGTACTAGTGAGCCCAAGTGGACATAATTAGACTTGACATGACCATTGGTTCAATTAATTAGATCAGTCATGGTTTAACTCATTAGATTAAAGAGAATGAATAAAATATTCTTCTCATTAGGATTTGAACCATTTCCCATAATTAATTAAACCTTTATGACAACTAATAGGGGTATATTGGACTTTGTGCATTGGCCACGAGGGGGAGTAGTGGACGGCCCTATTTTTAGGGGAGAGTGACCTCCTCCACTTGTCATTTGATTTCATTTCATCCCTAATTTGGTTCTTCCCCAAATTGAGACCAACCCCTACCAAATCTCACTTAATTCCTCACATTCCCCACTCATATTCATCATCAAGGAGGCCTAAGAGCTTGGATTGCAAGGAGTACTATTTGGAGAGGAAATTCTAGGAGCTTGTGTCCATTTCGTGTCCACCCAGAGAAGTTTTATTTGTCCTAATGAGCCCTATTGTGATAATTACATTGACTTTTATGCCAATACTTGCTCTACCAGATGAGAATATGGGATTCCAACAGGTCAGGGCCTGGGAGTTGTGCTCATGCAACAAAATAAAGTAATAGCCTTTGCTTCGAGACAATTAAAGCCGTATGAACACAACTACCCTACGCATAACTTAGAACTTGCGGCGATTGTGTTCGCGTTGAAATTGTGGCAGCACTATCTCTATGGTGTGCCTTGCCAAATTTTCACTGATCATCAAAGCCTCAAGTATCTTTTCACCCAAACAGACCTGAACCTACGGTAACGACGTTGGCTAGAATTGATTAAAGACTACGACCTGACGATCAACTACACACCGGACAAGAAAAATATTGTAGCGGACACTCTTAGTCGAGTATTTACAGGATCCCTGTCCATCAACAGCAGGTTACAAAAAGAGTTGGAGAGTATGGACATCGAACTCCGAATTCGATATCGGGGAGGACAGATTGGGGGAACACTAGCTCAATTGGGCCTTGAGTCGAACATGTGAGAAAAAGTCAAATCCGCTAAGCAGGACAACCCATTTTTGACGAATATGCGTGAGCAGATTTTAGCAGGAAATGCGACTGACTTTGCTGTGGACGAGAGCGGAACGATGTGGGTGAAGGAAAGACTGTGCGTCCATAATCATTCAGAACTCAGAAAGAAAATCCTGACGGAAGCTCATTATACAGCCTATGCAGTCCATCCGGAAGCACGAAGATGTATCAAGACATTCGCACGATTTTCTGGTGGCACGGCATGAAGAAGGATGTGGCGCTCTTCGTGTCGCAGTGCTTGCCATACCAAAGGGTGAAAGCAGAACATCAGAGGCCGGTCGGGGAGATTCAGAACCTTTCTATTCCGGAGTAAAAATGGGAACATATTTGCATGAATTTTATTGTTGGCCTATCGAAGACTCAATGGGAGAACGATGTCGTCTGGGTGATCATCGATTAATTGACCAAGTCAGCACACTTCATCCCTATCAAAGTTGCTTAGAGCGTCGATCGTCTCGCTCAGATTTACCTTGATGAGATAGTCCATCTGCACGGAGTTCCAGTATCCATCGTCTCGGATCGATATGGGCGATTCATGTCACGTTTCTGGGATAGCCTTCAGTCAGCTATAGGAACAAAGTTGAAGTTTAGCTCAGCCTATCATCCTCAAACCGATGGCAACTTTGCTTAAGTTAGCATCGGCCAACTTGTCAAAAAAAAATCATGATACGCCGAACAACTTTTTCCAAAATGGCATAGATAATGTCATTTTTATGCTAAAACCAACATGACCAATATGTCAAACCTGTCATCCAACATCAGCAACATTGACACAGTAAACCTTGGCAATTGACATAAAACCTAGAAATTACATGGGAGATATATAGATCCAACTTTGAACTCATGTGGTTTTAAGCTCATGTAATCAAGGACCACCCTCCAAGTTCTCATAGACTAGAAAAGACCATACACGAAGTGGCAAAATCAAGGTAGTCAAAGACGCAAGGCGCACTCAAGGCGCAAAGGGTCCAAATCGCCCGAGGCGCAAGGCGCACTTAAGACGCGCACCCGAGCGACACGAGGCGCAAAAATTATATATATATATATATATTCACATTGGATTTCTACATTGATAAACATGTGTGCTTCAAATTCTACCATGTCTAGGTTGCAATCACTTTGAATTGAGTGAGAGAGAACAATAAAAAAAAAATTACATCAGTTCAAAAAACAGTACAACAGTTAAAAAAATAGTCTAAACATGTTATTTTTTCACAAGATTTTCAAGGCGCGCCTTAGCTATTCCAAGGCACTCGAAAAAGGCGCACCTAGGCGCGCCTTAGGTGCGCCTTAAGAATTGTGCCTCGCCTGGAGTGCACTGAGGCGCTACCCCTGCGCCTAGGAGCAAAGCGGGCCTGAGGCGCGCCTTTGACTACACTGGGCAAAATGATAGTACTTTCTAGTGTATTGTCATAATCTCTATAACACAATAAGCCAAAGAGAGGAGGAATGACTTCCTCGAAATTGGCAGGTCTTAGGCGCAAGTCTTAAGTGACTATTTCTATGGCATAAGAATGTACAATATTAACAAGCTTTGTTGTTTATTTCAACTCTTGAAACTGTTACTACATGTGCACTAATGCAACTTGTGAATGTTATGTAAAATGTCTACCTAAAAGGATAGAAATGTTTTATGCATCAAAGTTATATAAATTTGTTTAATAGTTGCTTTAACTTATATATGTTCTTTACATGCTCTAACAATAGATTTTTTAGAATACTTGGCTTAATATTATTGATGTGTGAGGCTACATATATATAGGAGAGGTTAACCCCTCTCTCTACTATTCTACCCGATGTGGGACTAAACACCCACTAAAACTCTTAACACTCTCCCTCAAGATGGGCGATAGATATCAATCATCTCCATCTTGTTACATAGTTTAAAAAGACTTGATGAATTAAAACCCTTAGTCAGACAATCTGTAACTTGTTCTTCTGAGCGATCATGATCGAGCTTTAATATCCATTTTTCTAGCTTCTCCTTGATGAAGAACCGATCGATCTCGATGTGCTTAGTTCTATCATGTTGGACTGGATTGTTAGCTATACTTATAGCAGCTTGACTATCACTCAGAAGATGCAACGGTGTTCCCTGGTCAAACTTTAACTTTGTCAGCAGTGCTCTTACCCACAACAACTCTGACACTCCCAGAGCCATAGCTCTATATTCTGCTTCAGCGGTCGATCGTGCTACCATAGACTGTTTTTTTCTTCTCCATGAGATTAGGTTACCCCCCACAAAGACACAGTACCCTGAGATAGACCTTATATCGTCCATGCAGCTTGACCAATCTGAATCACAGTACCCCTCAACACCCAGGTGTCCATTTTTCTTGAACCATAGCCCTCTTCCAACAGTCCACTTCAGATATCTCAGGATACGGAAAAGTGCATCCATGTGACCCTTTCTTGGATCATACATGTAGCGAATCACTACACTTACAGCAAATGAGATATCAGGGAGGGCGAGTGTGGCCTAGATAAATCAATCTGCCTACAAGTCTTTGATATCTCTCACGATCGACAGGCTCTCCTACCTTTGCCCCCAACTTATCTTTCTGATCGATTGGAGTGACTGCCGATCGACATCCCAGCATACCAGTCTACATTAGCAGGTCTAGTACATACTTCCTCTGAGAGAGGACGATCCCATCTCTACCTCGAGCCACCTCAATCCCGAGAAAATACCTCATCATTCATAAGTCCTTCACTCCAAACTCCTTGACGAGTTTTGATTTCAGCTGGGTGGTCTCCTCCTTATTATCACCTGTGATAACTATATCATCCACATACACTGTAAGTATGGTGATGTGGCATCTTGCATGCTGGAAGAAGACCGTGTGATCTGCATTGGTCCGGCGGTACCACATGCCTGTAACAGCCTTCCTAAATCTATCAAACCAGGCTCGAGGAGATTGCTTGAGTCCATAAAATAATTTCTTCAGCTTGCACACATTTCCGTCGACTGCTTCGTGTAAAACCCCGGAGGGGTCTCCATGTATACTTCCTCTTGTAGATCCCTATGAAAAAAAGTGTGCTTCATATCCAATTGATACAGCTGTCACCCATGATTTGTTGCAAGGGAGACCAGGGTTCTCACAGTGCTCATCTTTGCCACTGAAGCAAATGTCTCATTATAGTCGATGCCATAGGATTGAGTATATCCCTTTGCAACCAACCTTGCCTTATACCGCTCCACCTTACCTTATGGCATCTCCTTTACTGTGAAGACACATTTGTATCTAACTACTCTTTCTTTTAGGCAACAGAACAAGCTCCCATGTTCCATTTCTTTCGAGTGCCCCAAGTTCCTCCAACATTGCTGCTCTCCACCTTGGATCTTCATTTGCTTCCTGCCAACACTTAGGCAAAGAGCTGGTGTCTAACGATGCAATGAATGCTCGATAAGTAGGGGATATAGAGTAGGATAAAAATTTGACAATGTTATGTTCATAACCATAACGATTAGGGACTTTTCTCACATTACTGCGAGAAGATCTCCTTAAAGGAATATGAGGTAGTGGTGGAGAGATCCTACCATCCGAATCAGAGGGATCCGATGCGGGAGGTACAACTTCAAGAGTTGGGGCATGATTAGGCGAGGGACATGGCACAATAGGAACAATAGGCACAGTATTGGACTGCTGCATTCTCCTTCTGTAGACTCGAAGCTTTGTAGATTGTTCTGTAGTCTGTTCCTCCCCCTGCGCTAGAGCATACATTTCTTCCTCATGATTGTGTGCATCCTCGTCACTTTCCTCATCCTCGCTATCTCCCCCTTGTTCTCTTAGACCAACTTCCATCATTGGGCATGTAACTGACCCGACAATCACGCTTGGGCCCATCTTTCCCTCACTCCTAACACCTCATGTGTTAGGTGTGTCACCAAATGCGGAGCCTTCACTTGAACCGTTACGATAGCATGGTTCCATCTCTCTGAATGTAACATCCATACTCACAAAGAGCCTCCACTCAAAATGATCCAGCAAAAATATCCCTTCTGAGTCCCTGAGTAGCCAACAAAGACACTTCACTGTCCGAGGGTCCAACTTTTCCACCGCAGGCCTGTTATCATTTACAAAGCATACACAGCCAAATACCTTTGAGGAACAATGTACTTATTCTCATATGTAAGCATCTCAAACGGTGTCTTCCATCCTAACACCTGAGAGGGCATCATGTTGATGAGATATGCAGCCGTCAACACTGCATGCTCCCATAAGTGTTTAGGAACATTCATAGCAAACATCATTGACCGTGCTACTTCTAACAGGTGCCTGTTTTCTGCTCCGTCACGCCATTCTGTGCTGGTGTGTAGGCACACGAAGTCGGATGTTGTATCCCATGGGCTGATAAGTACTCTTCAATAGTCTTGTTAGTGTATTATGTCCCATTGTCAGACCTCAAAATCTTCACTTTAGCACTGTACTGTGGTGTAACCCTGCGATAAAAATCTTGAAAGCATGCAAAAATATCACTCTTACTCTTCGTTAGGTATACCCAGGTGACACGAGTGTAGTAGTCAATAAAAGTGACAAACCATTTAAAGCCATTAACAGCAGTTGTAGGACACGATCCCCACACGTCAGATTTAAAGCCATTAACAGCAGTTGTAGGACACGATCCCCACACATCAGAGTGTATCATATCAAAAGCAGCTAAACTTCTATTTCCAGAACTCACATAAAAGCTTCTGGCATGTTTTTCAAGTTCACAAGCATCACAAACTAACTTTTGTTTATTAGCCTTTTGATACATAGATGGATAAATTCGACTCAGTAGACTAAATGAAGAGTGTCTCATGCACTAATGTTGAAGTGATAGTTCTGCTTCCACAGTTCTTCGCGACTCTTCCAGTTATGCTCCTTCTACCAGTAATGACAGTGCTGCGTCCAGTCCACCCATGTCCAAGTATCATAGCCTCTTATGCCAAGTGCCAGTCCCCAACCGTCTCCCCGATCTCTTTTCCTAAAAAGTGTAAACCCCCTGATTTTTTCAAAAATTTTAAAATTTATTTTTCACAATTTTTTGTAAATTTTCTGAAATTAAAACTAAGATTTTTGTAATTAAATAATTTTTAAATGATGTTAATTAATATTAAAATATTATGGAAATAATATTTTATGGTGTAAAATGAAAAACTAGACATAGCGTAATTTTTCGGAAATTTATTGGATCCCGATAACATTTTTAAAGCCCTAAAAACCCATGTATATTTTAAACCAAATTAAACCCTGACTGAACCCGGTTTATTTTTAAATAAACCAAATCAAACCGACCTAAACCGCTATCAAACCGAACCGGACCAAACCCAGCCCTTAACGGGTCGGGTCGGATCCGAATCGAACCCGACCCGGACCCGTTAACCCTTACCGAAACCCTAATCCTAAACCTACCCGGAAATACTGTTCCGGCCCCCTTTAAATCCCCTCGACCTCCTCGCTCCGCCTGCCGGACACCCTAAACTCTCTCCTTTCTCCTCCGCCCGGACTCGCCCCGCAGCGCCTCAGCACGCCCAAGCCCTCGATCACCTCTCCGCCTTCCCTAAGCCGCCACCTCTCGACGACGAACCTCCCCGCAGCAACACTGTCATCGCCTCCCTCCTCTTTCCTCCGCCCTAAGCCCCGCCTGAACCCTAACTCGCAGCCCCGCTACGCCTTCCCTCCTCCTTCCTCCTGAGCCGCCCTCAGCCAACGACCTCGCCGGAACCCTAACCTAATCTCCTCCGTTCAACCCCCAGCCTCCTCCTCGACCAGCCTCCTTCATCCCCCTGCACCCTGCCTCGTCCCCGGCTACCTCCACCATCTCCAGCACCGACCTCCGCCGTGTCCACCGCCTTCCTCCACGAGCAGCCCCGGCTGAGCCGTCCCGACGAAGCTCCGGCGAAGCCCCCAACCGCAACACTGAAACCCTAGACCGGACACGGCTGAACCTGACCCGGACACGGGTGACCCAGACATGGCAGACCGGACAAAGCAGTACCGTGTCGCAGCGTCGTATCGCTTCACGGACACCGGAAAACCTCGTTCCACGGAGCCATGTTCAGGTAACCCGTTCTCTCTCCTCGTTGCTCCGTTTTCTGTTCCGTCAGTTATGACGCATAGGCTGTGTGACCCTCTCGATGCCCGTGCAACCCGCTCGGTGCGTCGCGTCCTGTGGCAATCGCGAACCGCGATCCAAAAACAGAAAAAATGTCCTGTTTCACCCAGGAACTGAGTGCGCCCCGCCAAACGGGACGACTTGGTCGCGTGGGGTCTTCACCGAAACGTGCGCGCCGTTTATACGGACGTGCGGGATTTCGCAGAAGTTGATTTGGATGTGCGTGCACACCGGAATCAACGCGTATCCGCCGACAACGCCCCGTATCCGCCTGTTTTGGAACACGTCGTAACTTTGTGTACACACGTCGAATCGAAACGAAACTTGCGCCATCGGACTCGTAGCAATACGCTAGTCCTGTGACCCAAGTTTGGTTCGATTCTGAGAACGTTGACAAAATCGCGTATCGAAGGCCCCACGGCTCCACTTGACGGGCGATTTTGTGATCGGCTCATCGAAATCCAATTCTGGAAGTTCCGTTGGGTTCGTATCATCGTTCTGTACTTGTTGACACTAAGTTTGACGAATTTGGAGACCTTTGACCCTGACACGTTTTTCGGTGCGAAGCGGCCCACATGTGGACCCCGCTTTGACCAGAAACTGTCATTTTTGCCCTTGTGTCCAAATTGGACTCAAGGACAGGCGTTTCTAGCTATTTGATATTTTCTGAGACTGTTGATGATGTTTATTTTAGCTTTTGGAGGAGTACCTGCAGAATCCACTAATACAGGGACAGTTGTTGGTATTCAAACCCCAGGCAAGTGTACCTTGCCAAATCTTGCAGTTCTTGTTACATATTTTCTTGCCTTATTTATATGTTGTACATGCTTAACCTAGGACCGTGTGACCTACTTAGCGTCCGATTATTAGTCGGGTGCCAACACTGTACGCAGAGTTGTGTAACGTCACCTAGAGATGGACATTCGTGACCCTTTGCATTCTCGTACTTGCCTTATCAAGTACATCATAACCCAGGACACTTGACACTATTCATAAGACAGAATCTTTCTGAGATATTCATAGTGATTCTGTGTAGGTTGCAGAATTTTGACATAGACATTATATTCATAGATATTATATGACTTGTTGCATTAGCTATGATCTCGCGTGACATGGACATGAGACGTGTGGTTACATTGGGGAGAAAGAGACACACAGGCTACAGGCTGATATATATATATATTTATATATATATATATATATATATATATATATATTTATTATGGTTATATATTTATTATGGTGAGGCCTTAGACTCTATATCAGAGCTAGGCACTCTACTAGCGAGATATTATTGTGAGGCCTTAGACTCTACATTAGAGCTAGGCACTCTACTAGTGATATTACTACTACCGGCTCCCCGACACAGAGCTTGTAGTGGTCTCAGCCTGAGTTCTAGTGCTGCTCTCATCTTGCATATCACTTAGTTGGTTATATAGTTTACCCTATTGTTTCATTTATTTCTACACTGCATTATTTATGGCTTGAGTTATTTTGTACCTTGCTATGTCCCCTGAGGACCTGGATCCGGATTATGTCCTCAGGATTAGCTGACGAGATCTACCCCGAGGTATACGGGACAGGAGCATTAGCAGGAGCAGGAGCAGGTGCAGACACTGGAGCAGTACCAGATCCAGTAGACGAGTGATCCCTGAGGGTATCTTCTGAGTATCTACCGTTCCATACTCAGTATTTGCTGTGGTTATCTTTATTCTTGTATCTTGACATATGTATCAGACTCATTATCGGGTTATTTCCCGAGTATTATATTTTATTGAGATTGATCTTTCTTTATGATTCTGATATTGTTGTACTCATATCTGTGGATGAGATTAGTATATTTAGACCATTATTGTTGTACTACAGCTTAAGTGTGCCCCGATGGATCCATTAAATTGAGTTTGTCCATCGGTGTGTGCTGCTGGCCATTGCCACGTGTCTAGTCCCTCGATATTTTGGGACTGGGGCGTGACATGATTTTTGTGGTGGCCCATGCAGGTCAAGAGCATGTTGTCTCGGTTACGTTACTGTGCCGAGCAAGCCTGCACCTAGGACTAGAGTATAGGATCTCATCCACATTGACTATGACTCATCCTCCTTCCAATCCATTTCGTTGAAAAATTGCATCCTGCTTGATTCATGTGCCTTTTTATTAGTTCCTTGAGTGTAGCATTTTCCTAGAATATAGAAGTCTCTGTTGATAGAATGATAAGTAGGATAACCTCCCTATTAAGAGTACAGCTAGGATATTGACACACCCCTAAGTAGAACGCTTAATGAACCCTAGCGTCCCTCACCTATAGAATAATTTGCCATTATTTCTTGTTATAGTCATGAATGACCTAAGAGTAGTATAGGCACTGCTAAGAGCTAGTTAGAGGTTTGACCCTAGTGTTTGACCCCAGTCTTGAGGAACCAATAGAAATCCGAGATCGAATGTTAGAACTGAACCTAATATGCATAGTGAGATAGTGTTAGGATATAGGTTCGTGTCGTGATATTAGCAGACAGTACCTCACGAAGCCCAGAGCAACAAGTATGACATTCACCATAAGATCATACCTCAAACACGGAGAATTGCTCGCCACCTTCCCCTTAGATAACCATGATGCTATCTAGATCCCTCTATTTTAATTTCATATCTTGTCCCCCTGCAACCTTAGCGTTCGCTAATTGTGCGACGACTAAATTATGATTCTTCTTTTCTTCATCATTTAATTCGTGCCACATAACTCTTATGATTGAAGGCCAAGTGATCTTATTCTATGTTAGGATATATAGTTTGCTAGGGTTATAGTTTGGTAGTTTGAACTTTGAATTTTGTGCGTGGTAGTTAGGATTTGATAGTTTGAGTTGTTCCCTTAGATTGTGAGCTGATTATTCTTAGTTTTAAATCACGTAACATGAACCCCACCTCAGTATAGATTATATCCTCTTTTCCCTTGAAGACCAGTAACTCCTCCATTCATACTATTGACACTTGTATTCTAGGAACACTATGATTAAGACTTAAGATGACCATTACTTACATGATACAAAAGGAGACCCTAATAAGTACTAAGATCCGTTCCTCGTATAGCCCAATAAGAGTTGTACTTTATTTACTAGAACCTTATCAATTTGTAGGATCCCCTTAGACTGTCACAGTACTAGTTTATTATTATAGTAGGGTAGTATGCCTCGCCACATAGTATCACATAGCCCTATTGACCCATTGATGAAGTATTATAGGATGACACAACTTTAGACTTGCGTAAGAAGATAGTGTTTATTCAGACTGTAGAAATTATAGGTCCATGCCCCTATATTTGGTCGACTAGCGACTTAGATAAGGAGTAGTATGACAACTAGAGAGACTGTAGAGTCTTATTTTTGGTTTTGTTTGTGAACTTGAACTATTTTGTAATTTCTCTCATCAAAATCTAGCGTACTTATATTTTGTACTACCTCGACTTATGCTGCTGTTACAGCCTAGTTTTGCAAGCTCAATCTTTTATCAAGCTTGTTCATGACATATGTATTAGTGGACGCGTACACTAATACATTTCAGAATCGGTGTACTACGGTCTGATCAACCATAGTGCGCTTGGTTCGCCCTTCGTATCACTACTTTACGTGGATTGAGATATATAGTGATTAGTAGACGAATGTACTTGCCCTCTAGATATGTCTGAGTATATCGTATCTGCTACATAACTGTACCGATGCGAGCATGTGAATAGGAATTACCAAATTATGATTTCAATCCACAACTGTCTTGACAATTCCCATTTGAATTCTTTAAACGCCTTGATCCCGATACTTCTATTCTACTACCCCCCCTTGAACTCTTTATTATTGATCTTCGTCTCCCCTTCTTTCGGAAAGACGAAACATCTTGCTTAGTATAAGTTTGATATATAGATAGTACTAGATATACCCCACAGGCCAGTCGCATTGTTTGGTGACTATCTTTTCTAAATGATTAAGGACATATCATAGATGATATGTTTGGTGTTAAAAACTTTGAGGATTCAATAACATGATTAAATAATTTGGGACATAGCTTTCTTAGATGATGTATAGCCTTAGATGATAGATGGGTAAATTCTAAGTTGGGTAGAGACCGCAATGTTCACTTGAGAGGATTCTTTAGACTGTAATCAAGTGAGATTTGATAGAGAGACCCTATCCTAGTTTAATTTCGAGGACGAAATTGTTTTAAGTTGGGTAGATTGTAAACCCTCTGATTTTTTCAAAAATTTTAAAATTTATTTTTCATAATTTTCTGGAATTAAAACTAAGGTTTTTGTAATTAAATAATTTTTAAATGATGTTAATTAATATTAAAATATTATGGAAATAATATTTTATGGTGTAAAATGAAAAACTAGACATATGGTAATTTTTCGGGAATTTATTGGACCCCGAAAACATTTTTAAAGCCCTAAAAACCCATGTATATTTTAAACCAAATTAAACCCTGACTGAACCCGGTTTATTTTTAAATAAACCAAACCAAACCGACCCAAACCGCTATCAAACCGAACCGGACCAAACCCAGCCCTTAACGGGTCGGGTCGGATCCGAATCGAACCCGACCCGGACCCGTTAACCCTTACCGAAACCCTAATCCTAAACCTACCCGGAAACACTGTTCCGGCCCCCTTTAAATCCCCTCGACCTCCTCGCTCCGCCTGCCGGACACCCTAACCTCTCTCCTTTCTCCTCCGCCCGGACTCGCCCCGCAGCGCCTCATCACGCCCCAGCCCTCGATCACCTCTCCGCCTTCCCTGAGCCGCCACCTCTCGACGACGAACCTCCCCGCAGCAACACTGCCATCGCCTCCCTCCTCTTTCCTCCGCCCTAAGCCCCGCCTAAACCCTAACTCGCAGCCCCGCTCCGCCTTCCCTCCTCCTTCCTCCTGAGCCGCCCTCAGCCAACGACCTCGCCGGAACCCTAACCTAATCTCCTCCGTTCAACCCCCAGCCTCCTCCTCGACCAGCCTCCTCCCCCTGCACCCTGCCTCGTCCCCGACTACCTCCACCATCTCCAGCACCGACCTCCACCGTGCCCACCGCCTTCCTCCACGAGCAGCCCCGGCTGAGCCGCCCCGACGAAGCTCCGACGAAGCCCCCAACCGCAGCACTGAAACCCTAAACCGAACACGGCTGAACCTGACCCAGACACGGCCGACCCGGACACGGCAGACCGGACACAGCAGTACCATGTCGCAGCGTCGTATCGCTTCGCGGACACGGGACAACCTCGTTCCACGGAGCCCTGTTCAGGTAACCCGTTCTCTCTCCTCGTTGCTCCGTTTTCTGTTCCGTCAGTTGTGACGCGTAGGTTGTGACCCTCTCGATGCCCGTGCAACCCGCTCGGTGTGTCGCGTCCTGTGGCGATCGCGTCATGTTTCACCCCCGAACTGAGTGCGCCCCGCCAAATGGGACGACTTGGTCGCGTGCGGTCTTCACCGTAACGTGCGCGCCGTTGATACGGACGTGCGGAATTTCGCAGAGGATTTGGATGTGCGTGCACACCGGAATCAACGCGTATCCGCCGACAACACCCCGTATCCACCTGTTCTGGAATACGTCGTAACTTTGTGTACACACGTCGGATCGAAACGAAACTTGCGCCATCAGACTCGTAGCAATACGCTGGTCCTGTGACCCAAGTTTGGTTCGATTATGAGAACGTTGACAAAATCGCGTATCGTGGGCCCCGTGGCTCCACTTGACGGGCGATTTTGTGATCGGCTCATCGGAATCCAATTCTGGAAGTTCCGTTGGGTTCGTATCATCGTTCTGGACTTGTTGACACTAAATTTGACGAATTTGGAGACCTTTGACCCTGACACGTTTTTCGTTGTCAAGCGGCCCACATGTGGACCCCGTTTTGACCAGAAACTGTCATTTTTGCCCTTGTGTCCAAATTGGACTCAAGGACAGGCGTTTCTAGCTATTTGATATTTTCTGA
This sequence comes from Iris macrosiphon, assembly GCA_036927795.1. Lineage (NCBI taxonomy): Eukaryota > Viridiplantae > Streptophyta > Magnoliopsida > Asparagales > Iridaceae > Iris > Iris macrosiphon. The sequence goes on along the minus strand of JAYESA010000015.1, from coordinate 106,766,075 downwards.
GACTGTTGGTGATGTTTATTTCAGCTTTTGGAGTACCTGCAAAATCCACTAATACAGGGACAGTTGTTGGTATTCAAACCCCAGACAAGTGTACCTTGCCAAATCTTGCAGTTCTTGTTACATATTTTCTTGCCTTATTTATATGTTGTACATGCTTAACCTAGGACCGTGTGACCTACTTAGCGTCCGATTATTAGTCGGGTGCCAACACTGTACGCAGAGTTGTGTAACGTCACCTAGAGATGGACATTCGTGACCCTTTGCATTCTCGTACTTGCCTTATCAAGTACATCATAACCCAGGATACTTGACACTATTCATGAGACAGAATCTTCCTGAGATATTCATAGTGATTCTGTGTAGGTTGCAGAATTTTGACATAGACATTATATTCATAGATATTATATGACTTGTTGCATTAGCTATGATCTCGCGTGACATGGACATGAGACGTTGTGGACATGAGACGTGTGGTTACATTGGGAGGAAAGAGACACACAGGCTACAGGCTGATATATATATATATATATATATATATATATTTATTATGGTGAGGCCTTAGACTCTATATCAGAGCTAGGCACTCTACTAGCGAGATATTATTGTGAGGCCTTAGACTCTACATTAGAGCTAGGCACTCTACTAGTGATATTACTGCTACCGGCTCCCCGACACAGAGCTTGTAGTGGTCTTAGCCTGAGTTCTAGTGCTGCTCTCATCTTGCATATCACTTAGTTGGTTATATAGTTTACTCTATTGTTTCATTTATTTCTACACTGCATTATTTATGGCTTGAGTTATTTTGTACCTTGCTATGTCCCCTGAGGACCTGGATCCGGATTATGTCTCCAGGATTAGCTGACGAGATCTACCCCGAGGTATACGGGACAGGAGCATTAGCAGGGGCAGGAGCAGGTGCAGACACTGGAGCAGTACCAGATCCAGTAGACGAGTGATCCCTGAGGGTATCTTCTGAGTATCTACCGTTCCATACTCAGTATTTGCTGTGGTTATCTTTATTCTTGTATCTTGACATATGTATCAGACTCATTATCGGGTTATTTCCCGAGTATTATATTTTATTGAGATTGATCTTGCTTTATGATTCTGATATTGTTGTACTCATATATGTGGATGAGATTAGTATATTTAGACCATTATTGTTGTACTACAGCTTAAGTGCGCCCCGATGGATCCATTAAATTGGGTTTGTCTATCGGTGTGTGCTGCTGGCCATTGCCACGTGTCTAGTCCATCGATATTTTGGGACTGGGGCGTGACAAAAAGTCACCGTAGGATTGTCAAAAAAAATAATACAATTAAGTTGAAGAACAATGGCACTAATGGACAAATATTAACAGGGAAAGATGAAGCATGCAAGACATCAGTAAGGATCATGGAAGGGGTGCATTCAACTGCCTTTACCTACAATGGGTCTAACAGTACCATCAGCAGTCTGAATGCTTTCAAGCGTTGTCAGAAAAATGTATTCTTGGAACTCATCATGGAAACCCGTGACATGGCGGGATGTCCTAAAGTCAATTATCCAACCTGGTCTGTGAATAGATGCTAGGGCATGCACAGGTATACATGTGCTTGTTTGGGAATAATAGGTGATGTTATCCCCTGAGGTGGTTGGAGTCGATGTCCCAGAGGTGTTGGCTCGACTGTCGCTGGTTCCAAGCTTCATGCTTCTCCATATCTCTAGCATTTCACTCTCACTATGGGTCATGTCGGATGACTGACTCTCACTTTCCTTTTCTGTCAGGTTTGTCTTGTGCCCATTGCCACCAGCATAGCCTCCTCTGCCACCCCTACGCCCTTTACGGCCGCATTTGCGGCCGCTGGACTGGCCTCACAGAGGTTTCGTACAGAATCTGATGAAGTGTCCAGTGTCTCCACAGTTATAACACCCTCCCCCTCCGGAAGGGTTTGGGTTAAAAACTGCTAGAGCTGATTTTTTCCTTGGAGAGCTAGTGGTGCTATGCATAAGCTTCAGTCGTGCCTCTTCTTGTACCATAGCAGCTATGGCCTCCTCAAGTGATGGCAGCCTGGGTTGTACAAGTAGGACATTCCTCCTCTGCTCGAATGATGGGTTAAGTCTTTTTAAGAACTTCATCATTCTCTGTCGCGAGACATACTCTATGAACTTCTGAGAATGTTTTGCAAATGCTGGTTCCACTTGCTCATCCTCTATGCCAATGGGATCATAATGGTCGAGATCTGACCAATACTTTTTCAGCAGAGCAGCATATTCAAAAATAATGTGATCTTCTTGGACAACCTTATCAAGTTCATCATGTAGTTGGAAGATCCACATAGGATTGCCCGTCCCTGAGTATGTCTTTCAGAGTCATCCAAATGTCACCAGCACTCCATCGCTTCCACGTTGCCCGACACTTGGTCGGTCAATGAGGCTGTCAACCATCCAGCTACAACATTGTTGACGATTTCCCACACAAAAAACTCCCGTGAGGAGTGATCTTCATGTGCCATGATTTGGCCATTCACATAGCCCACCAAGTCCCTTCCCTTCAGAGTGCGCATCGCTTGACGCGACCACTTCAAGTAGTTGGAAGTACCTTCCAACTTTACTTCCAGTTTCTCTAACGTTCCCATTTTGTATGGGGCATGATGCACATCTGCGTGTGCAACATGGGAGCTAATCTCGGTCAGCCTCTTGGAGAAGAGGTCGTCCACCAAAGTCTTCATCTCTTGGGCCGTCAGTTTGTCGTAGATCGTCTCAATCATCTTCTTCTCTTCTTCCATCTACACGGCGGTGGCGAATCTAAATCGTGATCTTCTCCCCGTCTACTGTTTCTCCTTCAGCGGCAGTGGCGTCCTTGAGAGCCACTGCTCATCTTCCGTGCATGACTACTGCCTGCGGCCGCATAGCCTGACGAGAAGAAGGCCAACAGAGCTTCTAATAAACTTGTAGCTTACCCTATGTCGGCCCAAAAGTTGTAATCGATATTTGGAAGCTTCAGCAAACAAGTTTTGTCTTCTAGAATCCTGATTCCAACGAAGATGGATGAACAAAGCCAACAGAGCTTCTGATAAACTTTACAGTATACCCTCTGTTGGCCAAAAAAGTTGTAATCGAGATTCAGAAACTTCAGCAAACAAGTTTGCCTTCCAAAATCTGGATCCCAATAAAGCAAAAGAAGGAGAAGAAGGAGAAGAAGAAAAGGAGGGGAGGTGGGCGGCTGAAGGGGGGGAGCGGTGGTTGGAGGGAGCGGCTGTTGGGGAGAGGGTCGAGCGGAAGGGGGCTGCTAGGGTTAGGGTTTTGGAAAGAGGGGGCGGCTGTGGAGATGGGAAGGGGGCGACGGCTAGGGTTAGGGTTAGGCTCTGATACCAAAAAGATTTTTGTAGAATACTTAGCTTAATATTATTGATGTGTGAGGCTACATATATATAGTAGAGGCTAATCCCTCTCTCTACTATTCTACCCGATGTGGGACTAAACACCCACTAATACTGTCAACACTAACCATCGTGTATAACATGCTTCTTGAGAATAGTGTCTGTGTGGGTATCTATGTTTAGTCTCACATTATTACTTAGGAAGGAGAACAGGAGGCTAACTCTCTCTCCAATATATGTGTACTCATTGCAATAAATGAAAGAATTCTCATTATTAGCAATAGTCTTTAGTTTTTTACATAATGTCATAGCAGGGGTGATTCTATCCCTTGGCTCATTCTCTTACATCATCACAGCCATCCATTCTTTCCTCCCCACAAAAACCTAGCCACAACCTCCATTCTCATCTCCTCTTGGAAACCCTAGATCTAAACCTCTCCTTCTTCCCCTTCAATTCTCCTCCTCCTCAACTGACCGAAACCCATTGCCAAACTCTTTCCCACCATATATTCAAAACCAATCTCTCCCTTTACTACTCTCCTTCTCTACTCCTGATCTGACCCAAATAAGAAACTCCCCTCTTTCCTCTTTCCTCTTCATCAAAATTTTAAAAAAAAAATTCCTTCTTCGTGTCATTACTGACAACATGATCACTGATGCCTTCCAGAAGCTAGAGAGGCAGAGGGAACTCATTGCCCGCCACCTACCTGGAAGGAATTCTCTGACCACCACTTCTCCCTCGAGAGGGGCCTCCAGCTCAAGTCCGACTCCCTCGAGCCCAGCAAATCCTTAGCCTCCCTCCGCCGCCACGAGCAGTGTCCTATAAATCGGTCTAGACGGCCGCCTAGGCGCTAGGCGGCCCTAGGCCGAACTGAAAACCCCATGTTCGACGGGTTTGTGCACATGTTTGTCCATGTTTTGTGCCTAGGCGGCTCTACTTGGATTTTCGTTTTTTTATTTTTTTTATTTTTTTATGCTTTGTTGTATTATGGATATATTGTTTGGATTTTAATGTTTGGATTTTAAGATTGGATTTGGATTTAGAACACTGAAATTTCAAATCTGTAATATTATTTCAAATTTCAAAACAAAATGAATTATAGTATGGATTTAGAACATGTTTAGATTTCAAATTCTATATTTAAACTTCGAATTTGTATTAAGGATTTCAAATTTCAAATTTCACCAAAAAAAAAATGTTCCGCGCCTAGGCAACCCTCCTCCGCACCGAATCTGCATAGAGAATTTAAGAACACTGGCCACAAGCAGTCCATCAACCGCTAATTCGAACTCACCCTCCGCCTTGACTCCCACTATATAACTTCTCGCTCGTCGGCCTTCATTTGTCGAAGATCGGGACTGAATCTGTCGCTCGCAGTCTCTCGGGTCTTGTCAACGCCTCATGCAACCTCGTCGATCCCTCCAGCACTCTCGCCGACGATCCTCATCTAGCTCTTGGTCTGAATCGGCCTCCATGAATCAAGAAACTTAAGGTTCCTTGTTTTTTTTTTCTAATTTATGTTATTTCTTATCAAATGTGATGTAAGGGTGTGAAAAAACTATAGAGGAAAGAGAGGGAAAAAAAACAAAGGAAAAAAAAGAAAGAAAAAAGTGTGATTTTAAGTTAGGACACGTCTAACTTGAGGGGGAGTATGAACTCTACCCATCTTTCTCGGCATCACTATAATTTGCGGTGACTCTCTCAACCGAGCATACTCCCTTACTGACTCTTCAGACGAATGCCCTCATGACTCTCTTGTCGAGCACAATAGATGCCGACATTTCTCTCAGTCAAGCGTCCTCACACGCCGACATTTAATATTACTACTATTTCGGGTGTGAGCCTTTTGGGTTTGCTGCAACCTTCACTATTCGATATTGGAGACACTTCTACTATGATGTTTAGCGCTTTTGTTTTTCTTTTATTTCTAGTATTTGTAACAAGTTGAACATGTTTAACACATTCCAGCTTCAGGGGGAGTGTTGATATTTGTGTAGGAGTGTGCGTGGGCAATCTATGTTTAGTTATACATTGCTTAGGAATAAGAGTGAGAGGCTAACTCTCTCCTGTATATGTGTAATCAATGTAATGAATGAAAGGCATGTTGTTTTTACCAATGCAGGTCTCTACTTTTACAAGTTTATTATATGCTAATTTTAGATGTTAGTTGAAAGCATTACATAGCATGTTACGTTATACTCCATAAAGTTTAGACACTAACGTAAATTATAACGAAATAAAACTGGTGCGGTGAAGTATTCAAAGATTGGATATAGTGGCAGACATACTATGACTTAGTAAATATCCTATCCATAAGGCAGATTTTTAAAGTAACTCTATAGTTCTATTTCAAATCTTTTCCTTGCATTTTAGCACTTAAGTATTCATATTGCCAAGGCCCAAGGCATATTGATGACCATGGTCATGCATAAGCTAGTTAATGATGCTCCTCTTTTTTTCATCCACTTCCCCCGCAAGTTTCCTAATTTATAGATACTTAATTAAGGTATCATCAAAAGCCAACAAGACTTATTCAGGTTCTGAAATGTAATGCCTAAAAAAAGATGTATTACATAATTTACATCAATGTAGAAAATCATATAAAAATGATCCAAGCTTACTTGATAAGTTCGGCAATATAGGCCGTCCACAAGCTTAAAGATATCCCTTGTTCATCCCCAGCTAGAGCCTTAAATAGATGATGTACTGTTGCTAGGTCAGCTACTCCTGCAATAGCTGGAGCAATTCGAACAAAAGCTGCTTCTCCAACTACTCTTTTCTATAATGTAAAAAAAAGTGTAAATTCATGTGTTCATAAAACGCACATCTGCCAGCTACTGTATATGTTTTAATAAATAGTCTGGAAACTTTTCAGCTACCACAAAAACATTTTAATAGCTAGTGTTAGGGCACAAAATGAGAACTTAACAAAATGACAACACAATAAAACAAGAGAATTGCAGAAGCATTGCTTACAAGGTCTTCGAGGGCAGAACAGTAGATGCAAGAGACAAAATTGAAATTCTAATAGGACAGGGATAAGGGCTGTTGTTCTGTATAGTTAAGTGGGAATTTAGAGGATCCAAAGTGCAAAATGATCATGGTAAAAATGGGAAGTTTCAAGCTAACATATGTTTTGCGAAGAAGGGATGAGATACAAAGGTAACACAGAGAATTGCATCAAATTGTAACAAAGTGAAGTTTGTGACAAGTATGTATGGGCATTTTCAAAAAAAAAAAAAAAAAAAAAAAATTGAGGCTTAGGGGAGTCGGACTTTTTGGAGTTTAAGAAGAAAAGAGGAGAAAACACTAAAATCGCATCAATGAAGATGGACCGATGAATTTGAAAAACAACATGTTACGTAACCATTCAAATATACATTTAGAGAACAATGATCCACTAAGAAACATATATAGAATAAGCCTCTATATGATTCAAATTATATTCCTTCTTTGTATTACTTGACAAAACTTACCTGCAAAGAGGAACTCTCTAGTGACATATGTGAATCGCCATCTTCACTATAAGGGTACTCCCAAGCAAGCATAGTTATGAAAATAAGCCTCTGGAATGCAAGCTCCTGTAATAATAATTAATAAATTATCTGATGTACTATATCATCATCATCAGTAATGGAACAACACCACCTTGTCTCAGTTTTGGGGGTGGCAAATCTACCGCTAATGCATGATGAATACTGAACTCATATATTATCAAGGTTCTTGATATTGTTTATCAGTCCCATACTAGTAGGGGTTTGTCATATTGGAGACCAGAAACCAGGTGATATACCAGACATATAGAAGAAATAGTTTGATATATCATCATCATCGGTAATGGAACAACACCACCTTGTCTCAGTTTTGGGGTTGGCAAATCTAACGCTAATGCATGATGAATACTGAACTCATATATTATCAAGGTTCTTGATATTGGATATCAGTCCCATACTAGTAGGTTGTCATATTGGAGACCGGAAACCAGGTGATATACCAGACATATCGAGCAATATGAATCTCTAGTGTATAAAACAATAATTCACTTCATATATGACATGTAGAGCAAAATTAAAGCATTAATACAAATCTAACAAGTATCCTTAAATAATTTAACTAATAAGCAACTCAAAACCACCATTCAAGCTAATAATTAAGCAAAATTCTTCTCCATAAAGTTGAAACATAATATTTAAAAGCATCTCAAAAGAAAATTACAATACACAAGCTAATAAGCTAATCAAGATATCATTTGTCATCTCTTTATTCTCCAAACCTAAGTTTATTCCTCTTGAGAGGTAAGTTTTCTTCCCTCAACTCTTTTTCTTCTTCTCCTCTTCTTCCATTCTTGTAACTTGTTTTCCTAGTCAGGTGAGAGAGAGAGAGAGAGAGAGAGAGAGAGAGAGAGGAAGAGGAGAGAGGGGGGGGGATATAATCAGTTTTTAGGGTTGGAAAAACAATTCTTCTACGATTTTATAAAGTTTTGAACCTGTAAATAAGGAAAATGATAATTTTCTATTGGGATTAAATCTGCAAAGTTAACGCAAAGCTGTATGGCGGTCAAATATCAACCACTATACCAGTAAAACCGGCCGATATATTTTAATTCCGGTTTTTGGAGTTGGTCTCCATATCATACCGGTTTCACTTCGAAACAGGTATACCGGCCGGTATACCTGTCAAACCGGTGTATACTATGCATACACATAACCCCTAAAGTAGAGCCCATATAAATGGTTGCACGCATTACCTAAACATAAAAAATGGTGTACTGGCCATGTCATCCATATTAGCAGCATTCAAACATCAACAACCGAATCCTTACATTTTGTATGACTTATGCAAGCCTTTTGTTTTGCCACTCCATTGCACAATAGAAATATCTACCATATCTTAGAAGAATTGAAAGTTCGGTTGAAAGAAATTTGGTTGTTGTGTTTACATCACAATTGAACTTGTCAAGGCTTGGCATACGTTCTAAGCAAGGCTTGATCAAAGAAAAAAGGAGAGTCATCTTGGAAAGGAGGAAGTGGAGAAAGGAGCTTGGGTAGGTGAGTCAAAATTGAGTTCGAAGGTAAAGTTACAATAATCCATCTTCGTACGCTCCCTTATCTACTAACTCCATCTATCTTCGTACGCTCCCTTATCTACTAACTCCTCGAAGAGGGCAGCTAAATACAGGAGGAAGTGGACGACTCAATATAGGAGGATGAAGACGATGGCATCCGAAGGAAGAACCAACCTTATACATATGATTTTGGCCCTCAACAAACAAAGGCCGATGCCAATGAAGTGTGCACGACCTATGTAATATGAACTTTAGACCTCTACTCCCCTTAACCAAATCTCCAAATGTGTCAAAGACTAGCTCTAGCCAGTGTTCTAAATGGTGCCCGCCTCAACCGCCTAGGCAGCGCCTAGGCAGTAGGAGGTCACTCTCCACATCGCTTTTGCGGTTGGCGCCTTGGCGATGGAGTAAACGGCCAACGGAAGTTTGACGGCATAGGCGGAGGTGAGTACGTGGCATGCGGTGTACTCTAATTCAAATTATGTAGTAGAATAAGTTAGGCGGCGGTGTAGGCGAACGTCTAGACGGAGCAATACCTGACTAGATGTTTTAGCAAAATAATTTTGCAAGCATTATGGACCTATGAGTCACTTTTAGATATTAAACTTTATAAATCTTTGTTCTACAACTTAGTTATGCATAAAAAAAACTTAAAATATACATATTATGTAAAAATAGTGATAGAATAGTAAAAAAAAATACCCAAAATGTACCAAACGCCTTATGTAAAAACAGTGATAGAATAGTAAAAAAAATACCCAAAATGTATCAAACGCCTAGGCGGCGCCTCGGTGTCCTAAGCGGTAGGAGGACCCTTTCGGCCGCGCACCCGCCTACCGCCGTTTAGAACATTGGCTCTAACTCACTTAGAATAAATATACGCCAATGGACTCGTGACATCCATGTATTAAGTCGTCAAATAACACGTATTAAGAAAGCCAAAGCTTATATTGACGCGGACGCAAATTATTCAAAAGGAGGTATAGGTCTATTTTTGAGTAGATTTTGAATATTTGCCCTAATCTTTTATATTTGTTTCATAATTATCCTTTTACTGCTTTTCTAGTTTAATTATGATTATTTTCCTAGGGCTTAAGTTAGGTTTTCCTATAAATATAGCTATGTAAAAGACTTAAGTTATTTTGAATATTATCGATTCTTATTGAATTAAAGTATATCACTCGTTGATTCTCGTGTTTGAGAATTAGAGTTTTAGTCTTAGTTATGTTTGGTCGTTGGTTTTCAGCGATCAACATTTTCGTGTTGTACCATGTAAGTATCAAAGCTTCAACATGTCGAGAGCATTATGGTCAACGGTGGCGATGGTGGACCAACAACTCGTTGCAAAAGAACAAACGGTCGCACGCATCTTTCCAGCAGTCCTCGCATGGACGTCTCTGTACAGGATCTGAACCTCCAAGCAGGCGGGAGGCAATCAGGTCCATTACAGCAACCAATTTGTGATCCAAAAATTATGTCACAAGCAATGGATGCGACGTCCTTGAAGATGGACAAGTACAGGCACGAGAGAACGGAAGGCTCATTTAGATTCATCAAGTTTGAGCAAGGAGTTTGATGATTTCACCAGACAAGGTCGCGATGAAGATTGTGGCAGTGACATGTTGCCTGACCGATAAGACTATGGCAGTAGATGGATGCAGTCGACCCCTTTTTCTTTCTCTCAACATATTGATGGCTACCAAATACCTCTCTTGAGCACAATGATTTATACACAAGGAACCATAGGTCCCTTTATATATCATGTTATGTGTTCATACATAGAAATTCAATCCTATGTAGGCATGACATAAGAAACGCATTGATTAGGTAGGACTAAGACTTTACTCCAGCCCTTCTACTATTAAGATTATTAAATATGAGTCAAATCCTAACATCAACATGTACAATGGAGCTTGCTCGACAGAAACATCTCGATGAGACCAAAGGACAACATTATTCTCGCTTTATGGATGGGCTCAAGTAGTGATTTGAGATAGGATCGATGCTCGATGCATCCAAAATCTGACGAAGGTCAGGAATCGAGCTCGCAAGCCGAGTGACTGCTGCAAAAAGGTAACAATCAAATAGAAAGTCAAGGTGGCAATCAGAGGTGGTGGATCAGCCAAATCCCAAAGAGGATAAAGCGACGGAGAAGATGATAGGGAAGAAACCCATAATAGGGACCATCAGACCCAACAACCCGTATGCAAACATGTCCTTGAAAAGTGTTTCAAGTGCAATTAGTCGGGTCACCGCTCAACTGATTATCTACGGAGGAAGCATGTGGCTTATGTTAATCAAGAAATGCTTGACGAAGGACTAGGTTATAGCAATATCAACTACAGCCCTGACAATTCCGAGGAAGAAGTGGGTCTTGGTGTGGTATGAAAGATCATGTTAGCACCAAGACTCGACGATCCTTCACAATGGAACATGCTCTTCCGAACTCGATGTACTATACGGTAAATGGATTGTAGTGGTTGATAGCAACAGTCAGGAGAACCTTATCAACAGACAGATGGTCGAAGTTACAAGCAGTGTTCTAAAAATCGGGCTAGACGGCCGCCTAGGCGGCGCCTAGGCGCTAGACGGCCGCCCGCCGCACCGAAATCGGCCAATTCGGCCTCCTAGGCGCCTGTTCGGGCCTAGGCGGCGCCTAGGCGGGCCTGTTCGGGCCTGTTCGGGCCTAGGCGGGCTAGGCGGGCCTAGGCGGGCCTAGGCGGCCTAGGCGGGCCAGTTCGGCCAGTTCGGTTATGGAAAAAATTTAAAATTTCAAAATTTCAAATTTTGAAATTTTGAAATTTGAAATTTCAGATTTGAAATTGCAAAAAATATTCAAAAAAATTTCAAATTCCAAAAAAAAATTCAAATTTCAAAAAAATTTAAAAGAAATGTAATAAAAATTCAAAATATCAGGAAAAAAAATCAAAATATTAAAAAAAATTCATTTTTTTAAAAAAATTTAAAACTAAAAATTCAAATTTTCAAAAAAAAAAAATTTTTTTTTTTTTTTTCTGTTCGGCCGCCTAGGCGGCCCAGGCGCCCGCCTAGGCGGCCTAGGCGCTAGGCGGCCCTTTGGCGCACCGATTCCGCCTAGCGCTTTTTAGAACACTGGTTACAAGTTTGACACTAAAGAAGCACCCAAAGTCGTACTCCATCGGTTGGGCTCAGGACGTTTCAAGCATCAGAGTGACGGAACAATGTCGTATTCCCTTCCATCAGCTCATACAGAGACGGACGGGCTCGAAATCTATTATATATTGTTAGGGAGGCCATGGCAATTCGATATTGGAGCAGAGCACGATGGGCGCGTCAACACGTATCAACTAGTGAAGGATGGGGTGAGATACATACTTACACCATCGAAGAAGAATACCCGAACCAAATCTTTACAAAGGGAGGGAAATGTTTTTTCTTTTTTGTGGCAGTCTCTTTGAAGGGAACAGAAGAAGTCAACAAGGCCTAGGAGATACATAACTCGATATTGAAGGAAAGTACAGAGACCGACAAGACAACAGAGAAAGATGCGAGTCCAATAAAGGTACGGTCAGTACTCAATGAGTCTTGTGACGTTCTTTCGTAAAAAAGTTTCAAGGGCTACCAACCATATATGATTTCCAATACATCTTCGTTCTTGTTTATGGAGCGGATTTGCCAAACGTACCACATTACTACGTGAGTCCATAGGAGGACAATTTTCTTAGGAAAAGGGCGGAGGACTTGAAGGAGAAGAAGCATTTGAAGGAAGTGATGAGTCAGAGAAGAGAGTGACGAAGGAGAATTTAGCAGACCAAGTCCGTAGAGTTCACAAGGAGGGTTAGGAGCGATGTAGAAGGCTAGTATAGGATGGAACAAGTTGCTATAGAGATTACTGTATCAACACCGTAGGTGCACGGTTTCCAACGTTAATGGTGTCATGATGTGCTTTTGGAAGGAGATGATATGATTGGGCACCTGATCCAAACGACGACAAAAGAACTTGGGTAGAGTTCTCTATAAGAAAACGGGTCTAACGGGAACACAAATTATTCAAAAGAGGGTCCAGGTCTATTTTTTGGTGGATTCTGAATATTTAACCATGTGTGTTTATAATCATCTTTTTATTACTTTCCTAGTTTAACTATGATTAGTTTTTTAGGACTAAAGTTAGATTTTCCTATAAATATAGCTATGTAAGAGAATAACTTATGTTTAATATTATTGATTTCTTATTGATTTATCTCTCTTGTTGATCCTCGTGTTTGAGAATAGTGGTTTTCGTCCTCGTTATCTTGGGACATTGTGTCACGACCCACACCCGGATTTTGGGGTACGAGTACGTGGGTACGTCCAGCCTACGCCGCAGCATCGGCGGTAGAACGCTGTCTAGGTCATAATACTATCTAAATAATCTCACACGAGCATCCAACTCCATAAGGAGTCACAGATATCACATTATAATATGAACAATTTACTCAATCACATAACTACAGCACGATAAGATATCGAAGAATAAATAAATCAAAATGCAACTCAAGTCTAAAATAGAAATAATCTAACTCAACAGTAATATCCAAGTTTCAAAGTATGCCAGAAACAAATCCGATACCATAAACTGCTAAAAGAAACTAACTAAATAACTACTGATCCCGACTAGACCTCCCGGGAATCACACCTGTGCTACCAAGTCCAAGTCTGCAGCTACTCTCCCTGTGGTCCATAATATGTCGGACACCAGTCCTCTAAGGCGCAGTCTGGAAAAATATTTCCAGCCAGGATGGAACAAAGTACATCTCAAATAATAGTTCCAGTTAATTGATAAAGACTATAAAACAATAAATAGATGATGCTATATACTGAGAGAAGACAATAAATAAATGCAATGACAATATAAGAAGAACATGCAATATAGACAATATGGTACAATCAGTGCATATATGAAATGAAGAGAACGAGGTACAATATCATATACGGGTGATGTAGTATATGAACTAAAATAGAGAACTGTAACTATCTAAGTGTTTGAAATCGTAGTTTCGAAATGTGATCGGCTTGGAAACTTGTACGATGACTACATGGCCTGGCTAATCATACGTGAGGTGCATAATTAACACTATCAATGTCTACACTTGTACGATAGGTATTTTGATCACATCTCTCACTAGCAATTTCCTCGCCCCCAACTAGTACTGTGGATCCAATCATGACACGTCACGATACACGGTCAATGTCCAATATATCATGTACAATGTCTAATATCAATGTCTAATGTCAATGTCGTGTACAATGTCAATACGATAACCAATGTAACATCTCATGACTAAAGATCCAATCTATATACTAGTCCGTGTAGAACAGTGTCAAGAGTCAGATGTAACATTTTCAAATACTTGAATTATAGAAATTATCAAATAACGGAAATTATCAGAGAATGTACTCGCCTGTGGTCCTTAGCTGGTATGAATCAGAGTCCAAGTCACAGTCCAAATAGCCTATGTATTACAATTTTACCATGTCAAAAGATAATTTATTTTAATTTATTTAATTCTGGAATAATTACTCTAAAATCCTATTTTAATCTTATTATTCTGATTTTTAGGTTAATTCCTAAATTTTGTCCAAAGGAACTGAATTTTATCAACTCGAGACTCATGGCACGCAAATCGAGGCGATCTGTTGACCGAAAAGTCAACCTACACAAACTCGACTTTCATGCATGATTTCTTGTAGATTTCAGCGTCAAAAATATGCTGGAATTTACGGCTCGTGCGAATTCAAATTCGTTTGGGAATTATGGCACATACAAATTTCGTATCGTGCACCGATGGTTAAATTCTAACCTAGAAGTTCTACAGAATTAGCAGTATATAAATATTTCGAATTAAATTCTAGAAAAAAACATATGTCAATGATCTTGACATTAGCTTTCCGAAACTTTAAACGGTTCGTGATTCTGATTCCTGGTTCTCCCGAAATCGCTAAAACATCGAGACACAACTATTTTCGGACATGCTGTGCTCTACGAATTTTCCAGAATTTAATACTCAAAATTTCGTGAAAAAAATTTGTATATTCAGAAAGCTAACCTCAATATCGTTCTAACGCAAGAAACTGTGCCTCGTTTGGAGTCCGGAGCTATGCGCAATGGCTTTTGGAAGATGAAGGAACCCTAGATGGCAATTCTCCAAAATTCGGCTCAAGGAAAACTCTAGAAATTAATAACTTAAACTATTATATACATAGAGGAGAGAGAGAGCAGCCGCGGCTCGGAGAGCGCCACGTGGCAGCCATCCGACGCTGCCTGCTCAGATCGAACGGTTAGGGTTCGATGCGGCTCGGCTCAGCTCAGTCCGACTCGGACTAGGACGCGGCTCGGCTCGGCTCGCGGTCGGCTCGGCGCACCCACACCCACCCCGCGGTCGCTGATAGGCGGGCCCCGCACTGTTGCCTGCGGGAGGCTGACAGGTGGGCCCCAGTTGGCTGACTGGGCAGAAATAATTACCTTTTGGGTTTTTGTTTTCAGAAAATAGTTTTTAATTCAGTTTTCCCTAATTAACTCAAAATAAAAGCTAAAAATAATCAAAAAATTCCCAAAAAATTATAGAAAATATATTTTATTATTTAGAACCTAAAATAAAATTTTGGGATATTTTTAATTAAGTTTGAACCTAAAGTAAATTCTTGAAAGTCCTAGAAAATTAGTGTTACTAGTTTTTAATTAACTAAAAATTATGGAAAAATTCCACTAGCCCCAAATTAACCTAAAAACAACATTTAAGCTAGAATTTCAGGTTACGGAGGTTACACATTGGTTTTTAGTGATCAGCATTTTCGTGCTATGTCATATATGCATTGGCGCACAGAGTGCCCCACCCGAATGAAAGACTCAAAACTTACATTACATTCACGGGCCCATCCAAGAAGTCCTACAAATGAAGATTGTTTATCCACATCCTAATAGCTAGAGGTTTGGGGCTCATTAACTAACATGTCACCAGGGCACTAGGCTCTAAGTGCAACTCTCACCAGATGTACTCCCCCCCCCCCCCCCCCCCAACCAAAGACCTACAATCCTGCTCTTCTACTTGCACGGTCATACTTTTAGGATATGATCAACATCCACTTCAAGCTGATGCATGACAAGACCGAGGGACCTAATATATATGAAAGACTCAGGAGGAATCTAGTAAGGATTTGGAGAAAAAAAAGGATTCTAAGATTTAATTCTGTGAAAAAAAATATTATGTTCAACTTGTGACAAATACTCAAACTTGGAAGAAAAAATAATCAATAATGTTTACGGACTCTGCAATGAAGTTACCGAAGAAGCAAAATCACTTCAGATCAATATTTAACGTTGACAGCAAATTTGAAGAGCTTCCCAACAGAATTTGGGAGTCCTTCGAACACGGAACTTGTAGGGCCTGAAGTGAGATTTCCGAATTGGAATCATGGATCCAAAAAGAGTTTTGTAACAACATTTATTGTTGTTTTCGGTTTTCAAATAGGTGCATGGTGCAAACCTTACAAATCTGAAACTGAATTTTGGTCGGATTTGAGATGATCCAACAAATGAAAGTGACGCGGATACCAGGATGATCTCCTACAAAGAAGACAGCAATGACAACAACATCACAAGAATATATGTGGATTCATTGAGAAAGGAAGATAGAGAATAAAGTAGGGTTCAGCTTTAACTCAAACTCAATTGTATACTCTCATAATCCATCTCCTTCTGCATTCTACATCAGTGTTCATGTGTTTACATAGGCATAGATAACCAAATATATAATAAATCTAAGTAGATAGAACTAATCCTCAAGATATCACAAAATTAAAAGATTACATCTCCATAGTCTCAACCCTACCTCTCAATAAACTAGTATTGTATATCTCAATTTAATCCCACACCGCCTGGACTAAAGAAGGATGTTATGACTTGATCCTATAAATGTATCAAGACGTCTCATGTTTTATTCTCATCAATAAAACTAAAACAATTTCTCTGAATTTCATGGTGTCAAAAATATGAAAATTAGAAAAAAAAACTCTTTAACTCTAAAAAAGAACTTTTCTTACTCTACCATCTCCCAAACCCTAACCTTCCACCACCCACCCCCGGCGGCTCTAACCATAATCACTTTTGTGGTTAAATTTGGGAACCAGGCGCATGCCTTAGCTTCCGGTGAAGCTACTACAGCTTTTGGCGAAGCTAACGTAGCCTCTAACCAAGCTAACCCTTCCAAATCAGCCTATGGTTAGGCTAGGTTTACAATAGCATCTTGCGGAACTAACTCCTTTGGTGGAACTAATGCCAACACCAGCTCCCACAGAGCTAAAGGTGCAGGCTTCTACAAGGTTAAAATACCCACTTACAACAAAGCTACTACAAAGCCTACGAAAAGGCTACAACCCAAGGTAGTCAAAGGCGCAAGGCGCACTCGAGGCACAAAGGGTCCAAATCGTCCGAGGCATATGGCGCACTTAAGACGCGCGCCCGAGCGACGCGAGGCGCAAAAATTATATATATATATATATATATATATATATATATATATATATTCACATCGAATTTCTACATTGATAAACATGTGTTCTTCAAATTCCTCCATGTCTAGGTTGCAATCACTTTGAATTTAGTGAGAGAGAGAACAGTAAAAAAAAATACAACAGTTCAAACAACAATCTAAAAACAGTACAACAGTTCAAAAAACAGTCTAAACATGTTATTTTTTTCACAAGATTTTCAAAGCACGCCTTAGCTATTTCAAGGCGCTCGGAAAAGATGCGCCTTAGGTGCGCCTTAAGAATTGCGCCCCGCCTGGAGTGCCTTGAGGCGTTGCCCTTGCGTCTAGGAGCAAGGCGCGCCTTTGACTACACTGCTACAACCGACATGTACATCAAAGCTGCAACACTTCCTTCAACCCCCTTACTAGCCTAGTCGTCCTTAATAGCTTCTCTCAGACACCTCCCTCTCTAGCCCTCCCTAGTCTTTATGTTTCATCGACGCCATCATTACTACCGGCTTGGTTTTGTGCTTGCTTGACGTATCTCTCTTGGTTTTCCTGTCTTTGAAGCTTTCTACATCGACACGGTGCTTTGAAATCATTGTTCTCTTGCTTCTTAGTGAGTTGGACAACATTTTTTGTTGTATTGATCTAGTGCGCCCTTGATTATGACTTCTGACGACGACACATGTGTTCATTTTGATGGTTATTCCTCTTTAGTCAACTTCAAGACAGATTTACGACTCACCACAATCTGTTTTTCTGGCGTAAAAAAATACTTGTTATAGTCCAATGTTGTAGAAAAGATTTCAACCAGCAAATGCCTCCATCGTCACTTGACGCAATCACCATTATACTCCAAGAATTTCCAATGTCACTTGGTTTCAAAATGACAAGATAACTGTTTAATTGTCTAACTCTATGGATGCTCGTTGCTATAACTCTATTATATCTCTAAAAAGTGCCAAAAAATTTTGGATGCATCTTTAGTCCCTATACTCGTCTGAAGACAATTTTCAAAAAATTTATGATATATTTCACACCTTCAATACAGCCACACTTAGAGAAGATTTACAAGACTTTGGTATCCTCTTTAGTAGTCTTCTTGAATAATGGAATGTCTTTCAATTGATCTCCTTCGATCCCGTTGTTACTCGCCGACAATGAGAGCCCCTTGTTGGCGTCCTTATCTTGGCACGATTACCATCTACTTTTGAGGTCGTCCGCTCATTGGTTCTCTTGGCACAGCTCTCCTTCTCCGACAATCGTCCCGTCGACGGCTTATCGTATGCCTACGCTATCTTCCACCTGTGTCGAGTCTTGTCGACTACCCTTGCTACCTGTGGCCAAGGTTGTCGTGGTCACTTTCAGTCTAGACAAGACACTTCTGATTCTTTCCTAAAAGGTCGAGGTGTTGCTCGTAGACATCCTCCTTTATCTTTTCGAGGTCACGACACCCGAAAACAATAACACGATTGTTGTAATGGTTTATATTGTTCCTATTGTGGGAGATCAATCATCGCAAATACTGGTATTTGTAGAAGCATGGCTACCATGATGATACACCTACTGTCAAATAGGCATCTACCCTATTACTGCTCCTCCGTCTTCTCCACCTAGTGGCTAGATGTCGGTTTTAGTAATGAATAGGGTTAGTAGCATCTACTCCTCTTCTTTGTACCTCTTGCCAATCTTTACTCCATCAGCTCTCTTTTCTTGTTCTCAATCGTGGGTTGTTGATTCTTCTGCAAATACTACAGTGCAGCCTCATGTTCCTACTTCACCTCCGCTGACTTCAGATGAAAGTCTCTCTTCCTATTTCTCTTAGCAAGGAAAATCGATCTTGTACTATTTCTCATCCTATTTTTAAGTTCGTTTCTTACGACTGTTTGACTCCATCTGGTCGTACATTTGTTTCTTCTTTGGTTGTCATCATTCTGGAAGTACTTCAGCATCCAGGTTAACATGTCGCTATAGTTGAGGAACTTAATGTGATGTACTATAATTAGACTTGGACTTTGGTACCCTTACCCTCACGTAGAAAGGTTGTTAGATGTAAGTGGGTATTTACTGTTTACCAAAATCCAAATCGCTCAGTTGATCGACTCAAAATCCGTTTAGTGGCCAACAGTGTAGTCAAAGGCGCGCCTAAGGCGCGCCTTGCTCCTAGGCGCCGGGGCAGCGCCTCAGGGCACTCCAGGCGAGGCGCAGTTCTTAAGGCGCACCTAAGGCGCGCCTAGGTGCGCCTTTTTCTAGCGCCTTGGAATAGCTAAGGCGCGCCTTGAAAATCTTGTGAAAAAATAACATGTTTAGACTATTTTTTTTAACTGTTGTACTGTTTTTAGACTTTTTTGAATTGATGTACTTTTTTTTTATTGTTTTCTCTCTCACTCACTCAATTCAAAGTGATTGCAACCTAGACATGGGAGAATTTGAAGCACACATGTTTATCAATATAGAAATCCGATGTGAATATATATATATATATATATATATATATATATATATATATTTTGTGCCTCGTGTCGTTCGGGCGCACGCCTTAAGTGCGCCTTGCGCCTCGGGCGATTTGAACCCTTTGCGCCTTGAGTGCGCCTTGCGCCTTTGATTACCTTGGTGGCCAAGAGCTTTACCCAACAATATGGGTTTGATTATGTTAGACTTTTTACCTGTTGCTAAGTTTACTTCTGTTTGAATTCTTCTATCTTTGGTAGTTTCCCAGAATTTCTCTCTTCATCAGTTGGACGTGAAGAATATCAATGTTAATCTTTCGGTATGCAACAGCCTCCAGGCTTTGAGTGGCCAGAGGAGTTTATGGTCAGTTTCCTAGAGAAGTCCATGTATGGTCTGAAATAGTCATCGCGTGCATGGTTTAACAAATTTAGCAAGATCGTGCAACGGATTGGGTTTGTTAATAGTAGCTCAGGCACGATCTTATTTACACATCATAAGTCTCAAGGCAATGCACAGTCATCTTACTTGTTTATGTAGCAAGGTAGTCAAAGGCGCAAGGCGCACTCGAGGCGCAAAGGGTCCAAATCGTCCGAGGCGCAAGGCGCACTTAAGGCGCGCGCCCGAGCGACGCGAGGCGCAAAAATTATATATATATATATATATATATTCACATCGGATTTCTACATTGATAAACATGTGTGCTTCAAATTCCCCCATGTCTAGGGTGCAATCACTTTAAATTGAGTGAGTGAGAGAGAAAACAGTAAAAAAAAGTACATCAGTTCAAAAAATAGTCTAAAAACAGTACAACAGTTAAAAAAACAGTCTAAACATGTTATTTTTTTGACAAGATTTTCAAGGCGCGCCTAGGCGCGCCTTGGCTATTCTAAGGCGCTCAGAAAAGGCGCACCTAGGCGCGCCTTAGGTGCGCCTTAAGAATTGCGCCTCGCCTGGAGTGTCCTGAGGCGCTACCCCTGCGCCTAGGAGCAAGGCGCGCCTTAGGCGCGCCAGAGGCGCGCCTTTGACTACACTGTTATGTAGATGACATAATCATTAACGGAGATGATTTTGTTGGCATTTCCAAGGTTAAAGAATACTTGACCTCTTTATTTTCATACAAAGGACCTTAGGCCATTGAGTTGAAGCTGGACGAGGGAACATCGTTGCGTCTTCTGAGTGATAGTCAAGTTGCTATAAGTATAGCTAACAATCCAGCCCAGCATGACAGAACTAAGCACATCGAGATCGATCGGTTCTTCATCAAAGAGAAGCTAGAAAAAGAGATATTAAAGCTTGATTATGTTCGCTCAGAAGAACAAGTTGCAGATTGTTTGACTAAGGGTCTTAATTCATCAAGTCTTTCTAAACTATGTAACAAGATGGGGATGATTGATATCTATCGCCCATCTTGAGGGGTAGTGTTGAGAGTATTAGTGGGTGTTTAGCCTCACATCGGGTAGAATAGTAGAGAGAGGGGTTAGCCTCTCCTATATAAATGTAGCCTCACACATCAATAATATTAAGCCAAGTATTCTACAAAAAATCTATTATTTTCATACACATCAATAATACCAAATGGTTTAATGGAGTCAAAGTAAAGTTTGTATACAGCTAAAGCCAAATTGCAGCTGCTGACCTTCAGGCTAGGATGGAAGTCAGAACTATCCCTCGATAAATACCTAAAGCAGCAATACTCTACCAAGCTCCGGGCATCGTTTTGTGAAGGTTCTGGTGAAAGTGCTCTGTAAATCTTCTGCATCTTCCTCCCCGTCAATCCGTTCATCCTGCAACATCCCTTCCACAAATAGCAAAACTCAGTTAAAATCAAATCAAAGAACATAAACTACTGATCTACAAATCAGCAAACAACTAAAACAGATTAAGAAGATCAATGACAAAAGGAACAAAATAAATGACGTCTTAAAATTAAAACTTTGTAAAACTGAACAACTCTAGGATGTGCAGAAAGGCCAAATTAACATTCTTCCAGTCTTGGAAAGAATATTTCTTTAGATTAAAGATCATAGTTAAATTATAGTTACGTCCTCAACTATTTGTATTTGAGTAGGTAAATGCCATTATACTATGAAAAAAACACCATGAAGTACACAAAAATGATATCAGTCAAATGGCAATTAAAAAGATTACAAAATCAAGGTTACCAGTATCACTTTGGGACCCTACGTATTGTTGTAACAATATGAGAATACCGAAATAGATTAGCAACAAAATGAATAATTAAAATAGATAGAAAGTGGTCACTCTGGGGTGATCAAAATCACCAATGCTCAAACAATTCAACTATGTTGTCGAATGTTTCCCGGAAACCAGCAAGTTCATGGGTGAACTTCTGGAATTCTCGTAGTTGCCATGCTTCTGTAGCACTGGTGAATCACAAGAGAAAACTCCTAGTATTAATCAAAATTAGAACAATAAACTTACCGCTACTATTTTACAAGGTTCTATTTATCAGAAAACATAACTTAGACCCTAAGAAAGCCTTCTAAACAAACTAGGAAAAAGAAATAAAAAATAGACGAAACTTTCATCAAAAATACGGCCCAAAATAGGTCAGCCATCTCGAACCGGCATACCGGTAGTATCTTGTAGGTAATGTCGGTAGTACGATCCAAACAACATCCAACTACTTTTGGGACAAATTGGTCGCACACAATTCATCGACGGTATAACTTTCAGAAACCTAAAACTAGGCCTGGTCCGCTTTACAATGGCTATGGGTCCAGTTTTGGTTGCCCATTATGACAGTCGTGAAACCCCTTCTCTTGTAGAGAACTCGATCCAAGTTCTAGTGTCGTAGTCTAAATCAGGTGCTAAATCGACATCATCTCCTTTCGCAATCGCACTTTGACTTCGCCAACAACATTTTCAAAACTTGTACTTAAAGTATTGGTATGGGAACTTTTATAGCCACTTATTTCATCTCGCAATAGCCTTTTGTAGTAGCTCCCGAACCTCATCGTAAACTCTATAAACATTGTCCGCTAATTTCTCCGTTGTCGTGCTCTTCTTCGACCTATCCAAAACTTCAAATACATCTTCTACATTAAGGCCTCCATTCTCTTCCAAAAAAAAATTTGTCCTCCTATGGGTCCATTCAGTAAGGTGGTAAACTCGACAAATCCGCCTCCAAACAAAAATATGTTGTGTTGGATATCACACATAGTTGGTAGTCCTCCACAAAACGCCTCCGGTAAAACGTTGCAAAACTCGTCAATTACTCGTTGTAACATTGTTGGACTATCTCCTTCCTTTGTTGACTCGCTGGAAAATTATTTTTCTTGGGGGAGCCTAGAAATTAAGGCCGGCAATTCGGGTCGTTCTCGGTTAAAACTTCGGGGGATTTTTAGCACCAAAGACATAACTACCAAAAATAGGTGTACAATCTAAGCTTTTCTTTGGTACCAAGCTATGTACCTCCTAGGCTCCCTTGAAGACTACTTTCTTTACTTTCATAGAGACTGCCACAAAAAGAAAAAACTACTCTTCCTTTTGTAAAGATTTGGTTCTAGTATTCTTCTTCGAAGGCGTAAGTGTATACTTCGCCCCATCCTTCAACAGTCGATGTGTGTTGAAACGCTCATCGGGTTATGCATTAACAACAAACAGTGACGGCCTGCAAAGCAACATATGGAAAATGTCGAGCTCATCCATCACGTCGCGATAGACCTAGTCTCTGTATACACAAATGGAGAAGGTTGCACAACATCGTTCGGTCACCTTGATGCTAGGCATGTACTTAACCCACCCAATGAAATATGGTTCCGAGTGTTTCTCGGACGCCAACCCCGCTTCTTCGACCATCTGGCGGATTCTCTTTAAATTTTGTTGTTGATCACAACTCCAAATCATTTACTGTTGACGGTACATCAAGTTCAGAAAAGCTTGTTTCTTTACGAAGAATTTTTATGTTCTGGTGTCAATATGATCTTTCTTACTATACCAAGGAACGCCTATTCCTCTTCAAATTCATCTGGGTTGCAGTAGATATTACCATCGTCCGCCCCTTTATCAGATGCTTCTCGATCGACATAAGCTACATGTTTTTTCCGTGAACAATCACTCGAGCGATAACCCAACTGATTGCACTTGAAACGCTTGCCAAAGATAGGTTTGCATAAGCGTCGTTGGATCGAGTAGTCGCCTTTATGGGTTTCTTTCTCGCCGGCTTATATGTTGTTATGTTCTATTTGGGTGCTTCTTCCATTGACTCTTTATAGGGCCGATCCAGTACCTCCAGTTGCCAGCTCGATTTGTCGTGCGATTGCCACTTTTCCTGCAACAAATGCTCCGCCTATAAAGCTCGATCCCTTGCCTCATTTGGGTTAAATATAAAATTAGCTCCAAAATGATCTCGAATCGCCAGCTTGAGCCCGTCCACGAAACGAGATACCCGCTAACTTTTGGTCTCGTTAAGACGGTTTTGCTTAACAAGATGCAAAAACTCCGCAATGTACTTGTTGACGTTCAGTTTACCCTGTGCACCCCTCTTGTACCGAAGAAAAAAGTGTTGCTCGTAGTCATCGGGTAGGAAGTGCACATTTAGCTTCTTTTGCATCTTTTTCCAAGAGGTGATATGTCTCTTCCCTTCCCTTTCATGCTCATCCTACAGCCTATCCAACGAAGCCGACGTCCTTGACTTCAATAAACAAGCTGCCAACTTTACATTTTTTGTCTGCAAAGATCTCCATGTAATCAAAGAATCGATTCACCTATGACCACTAATCTATGAACTATGAACTCCTTGATGTCGATATCTCCATGAAAGATTATAATTTCAACCTCCAATTTGAAGTTATCTACTTTCCCATATAGACTTTTCCTACAATTGCTATATTGAGAAGGTGGCTCTCATCGAACCGATGTCAAAAAAAAATTCACTGCATCCACCAACTCTATGCTGACCGTCACAGTCTCATTAGTCAAGCAACATTTCACCGCCACGATCGTCATCACGACCTCGCAGGAAAAATCAGTAAACTCCTCGCTCGAACTAGAGGAATCTAAACGGACCTTACCTGGACGATGCTCATGTGCCGACATTTGTCCATCTCCCAGGATCTCATAGACGTTGCTCACCTATACACCATTTATGGTTAATGAACTGGTTACCTCAACAGTTCTTGATTGTCTACTGCATGCTCGACTCGCTGGACGCATAAGGGTAGATCGAGCAGAGATACTTCCATGCGACAGACCATCGGAAAGAGGCCTTCAAACCCCGTTATTCGGTAAGGAGTTGTTGGTTGTCACCATTGTCGTTGGTTCACATCATGCCTCTCGACACGTCGAGGATCTGATATCACCTGGCACAACACGGAAACGTCAATCGTTAAGAACCAACGACCTAAGATAACGAAGACTAAGACCTCAATTCTCTAACAAGAGAATCACAAGAAAGAACTCTCAATATTAACCAAATTATAACAATGAACTTGCTTCCACTATTTTACAAAGCTTTATTTATAAGAAAACACAACTTAAATACTAAAAAAGACTCCTAAATAAACTACAAAAAAGAAATACCAAAAATAGACCAATATCCCGTCCAACAGCCATCTCAAACCGTATGTCGACGGTATACTCCAAACATGCAAAAACATCCAAGAACCTTATAGCCCAAAATTGATCGCAAATAGCAAACCGTCAGTATACCTTTCAAGGACCCAAAACTATGAATGTTTAGTTTGGGCTGGCTATTTTAGGTCCAGTTTGGATTGCCCATAAATGACAGTCATATCAAAAGACCATGTGCTGGCCTGATACTTCAATATCAACATTTGTCACCCAAACTTATAGGTGAGTTTTTTTCAATTGTCAACATAAGGCCACTTGCCTCTTTGCGGTACTATGCCGCTATGACATTGGCAAAACTTGAGATCTACCCACCTTATGTGGTGTCATACTACTATAGCATGAGGTCTAAGCCTCTTGTAGTGTAGCACTATGGCCATGATCCATACTGATCTCTGTAGTACCCACCCCACCCCCCAGTAACCTAGAGGTTAAGTCCTCCCGTAGTGTCACTATACTATGAAAAATGGTCATATTCAAGATGTGAACAAATCAGATGTTTTAGAATCGGATGTTGTGCACATTCATGCAAGATCCGGTGCTCTCTTTGAAATATCCGCTCTTAGGATAGAAGAATACCTATGCTTCCTGCCAATTACAAAGCACCTATCAATGCTAAAGAACTCATTAGGGCTCTTACCCAACCTTCCTAAGGTATATCCATCTAAAGGAGAAATAAAAAAAAATTACAGAGACAATCATGATTGTCCTATGGATCAATTTTTTATCCCTAACACAATGTATCTTTGATCCTTCTTTGAACCAAAAGTGAGTTGTTTTAGTATGTTTCTCTTTTAACTAATACCAAACACTATGACAGAATTACATAGTTCGTTGAATCACATTTCTCTTAAGCCTATTTTTTTGTTATGCCATCAACCATGTGGTGCTTGAAACCTTTGGTGAAAGGATCTGTCAATTTTCCTTGGCTCTGTACATCAATCACTGAAATAACACCACGTGTTATCGCTCATTCAATTAAGTATGACGTAGTCTAACAGTACTCTTTCTTGCCATTGAAGAGGGAGTTTAATCCTACTACTGCAGTTGCCCGATTGTGATAGTAGATGGGAATATCTGGAATCTGAGTCCCATCAGAGGAATAACGAACATAGGCCACTCTGCTTCATCTGCAGTTGTTAGTGCATAGAACTCTGACTTGAGTGTCAGAGTAGTGCATGCTTCTTCGACTATCATGATATAGTAGTTCCTCCCATAAAGAATATGAACCCTCCACTCGATCTCTCACTCCCCTTTTCATAGCACCACTTAGCATATTTGAAACCTTTCACCATAGTTGGGTAGCCATCATAGTGCATAGCATACCTCTGAGTCTTCTTCAGATAGCACATAACTCTTCACAATTTTTCAATGCTCAATGCCTGTATTACTCGTGGAACGACTGAGCATTTCTACAACGAATGTTATATCCAGATGAGTGCAACTCATTACATTAGGTTGTCAATGATGCTAGAGTAATCAAGTTGCATGATTGACTTTCCTTTGTTATGCTTCAGCTTCCTATCATAACTGTATGAAATATGTATCCCAAGAACATCCTGATATTCATATCTGGCGAGAACCTTCTCGATATAGTGGGTCTGAAACAGTACAAGATCTGCCTCCGTCCTGATTATCTTGATCCCAATAATCACATCTCTTATCTCGTTCATGCTAAATTTAGAAAAGACAAACGCCTTGTTTCAGAACCTTCTCTATGTCAGAGTGCCCTGGATAGAGACAGACAACCACACCTTTACCATCAACAAACTTGGTGTAGATACACTTGTTAGTCCCACTAACCATGTATCCAGTCAATCTAATAACTTTGTCAAACTTCTCATGCCAAAGTTTGGGAGCCTGCTTCAATCTATAAAGAGATTTGCCAAGCTTGCAAAATTTGTCTTCAAGTCCTTTAACCGCACAGCCCTCTAGTTGATGCATGTAGATATCCTCGGTCAGATCGTCATTCAGGAATATCGTCTCTACATCCATCAAACGGATAATTATCTTGTGAATAGAGGCTAGTGTGATCAACATTCTGATAGACGTTATTCTGAAGATTGGAGCACAAGTATTAAAGTAGTCGATCCCCTGCTTCTTAGAGGACCCTTTGCTACTAACTAAGCCTTAAACTTCGTCAATAGCTCTTACGGCCATCATCTTCTAGTTGAAGATCCATTTGTATCCAATGGTCTTACTCCTTCTGGAAGATCAAGTAGTATCCAAGTGTTATTAGATACTAGGGAATCGATCTCATCTTTAATGCCAGAAAACTGCATCTCGAGTCTTCATGGCCTCTTCATAAGTAAGAGGGTGTTCTTCTCCGTGATATGTGACAAAGTCTTCCCTGTAACTGTCTTCCTTATACACTTGTTTGGAGGGTCTATTTGTTCTAGCTATGGCTATGGCTCTAGGTCTGCATCCTCAAGTCTTTTCAGTTGCTGCATCATAAGAGATTTCTCAATTTGAAGTTGTGTCTAAGACACTCCCTTCTTCCTGGCTTGATGCTAAATTTATGATAGTCAACAAGCACTATGTTCTTTTATATCTAGCAAACTTGTCCTCGAAATTTTTTGCATCTCGAGACTCAATGATTTGTCCAGCCTCGATATCAAAAAAATCTACAAGCATCACTTCCCTTGGCATAGCACAAAAGATTGCTTTTATGGTCTTGGTGCACAACTTAGTTGTTTTGATGTTTGGCAGCTTCACATATGCCACACCCCTACACTTTGATGGTATTCAGATTGGACCTGAGTTTGAACCAGGGCTCGTAAGGAGTGTTTTCAGACTACTCGAATGGTACTCAAAATAAAAGTAGCAGCTAGAGCAGCTTCTCCCAGAAGGAGTTTGGCAGTCATGTAGTTAGCAACATCGAGTTCATCATCTCGGTCAACGTCTGGTTCTTTCTCTCTGCCACTCCATTGGATTAAGGGTAGCAACGTGTTGTAGTCTCATTCATGATCCTATGTTCTTTGGAGAAAGAAGTGAACTCGTGAGATTCTCCTTCTCGATTACTCTTCAGCCTCTTTAGTTGTTGTCGTGTCTGGTCGGTTTTTGCTTTGAAGTATTTGAACTTGGAAAGTGCTTCATCCTTTGACTTGAGTAGGTAGACGAACGCTAATTTTGAAAAGTCATCAATGAATGTAGGGAAGTACTTCATGTCGCTTTTGGTGGTGAAGAGTTTGAAGTCATAGATATCGGAGTGCACCAACTCCAAAATCTCCACACCAACTCTAAAATCTTTGTGCTTCGATTCACCCTTTTGAAAGATTTTTTTACTATTTTAGTTTGGGCACGGACTTCACATTTATTTATTGCTTTACCCCCACATTTAGAAATAATACCTAGACTAGACATTTTATTTGTCTTTTATAATGTACAATGTCCCAATCTATTATGCCACAATACAAGGGAGTACGCAAAAGGGGTAATTTCATTGATAGTCTCGAATTCTGCAACCAGTTGCAATTTGAACATCCCCTCTGTGCAAAAAAATTTACCAAAATAAGCCCCTTGTAGGACATCACCATTTAACTAGCATTGATATTGATCCTCAGACTAGTATTACATAGGAGGCTCCCGGAGATTTAGATTCTTGGCCATGTATGTATTGGATATTTTGTAGAGTGAGGGTCTTCCCCGAAGTGAGCTTCAACAAATCTTTCCCAACACCTTTCTCTTCAGCTTGGCTCATGTTCGCCATTGTCACCTTCTCATAAGTTGGTTCATAAGAAGTGTACTCTTCATTGAGCATACATGGCAAGAGGCTCTAGTGTCCACTCACCAAACGGTATCACCTATAGATGTATTTACCTAAGAAATCATAGATATCGAGTTAAGCTCACCTTCTGGTCCATACACTTTGGTTTGGATCTACAATCCCTTTTGTAATGACCCTTTTTGATGAAGCTATAACAGACGACATCTATTTTAGTCTTTGCCTTAAAAATCTTTGGTTTTACTTTCAGGTTCTTGAAGTCTCTCTTATTGTTGAATCGAGGCTTTTTTCTCTCCTTTTCCTTATTCTCCAATTTTGATCATGTTTGCCTTGCCAAACTACTTGGCCAGCGTATCTACCTTCATTTTCTTTCTTGTTTTGTCTTCAGTGCGAATAAAACAAATCAGGTCCCCAAGTTTTACTACATCCTTCTGTCGTTACATCTTAGTATAGAACCTATTCCAGCTTGCAGGTAATGTTGAGAGAATGACTATCACCATAAACTTGTCATTAAGAGGCATCATGCTTTATCAGCTCCTTTATCTGAGACAACACCGCCTTCTCGTCCTCAAATTGCATCATCATAAATTTGTTGACGAGATAGATCTTTGACATTTCTTGTCATTTTTATACTACTTTTCGATGGACTCCCAGATGTCTTGTGCTTTGTCCTTTGTAAGACCCTGCCAAGCTATCCTCCAGTGAGTTGAGGATGCGCAACTTATACAGATTATTGTTCCCCTTCCCTTGTTGAAGTGCAGTGTTAGTTGTAGCAATAACTTCAGCGCCCGTCTCTGGGATCTTTAGATCTTTAATGGTCAAGACGTATTCCACGTTCCTAAGTTGAACATTGAGCGAGATTTTTCTCTTCCAATTGTTGTATTGTTCATGATCAAACTTCTCAAGTTTGTGAAAGTTGATGTTGAGAAGGCTTGCACGGGCTTCCATGTCTCTAGTTTTTCAAGTTGCAAGGGTGAGAATTGTTTTGAAATTGTTGTTATAGTATGAGAAAACCAAATAGATTAGCAACAAAATGAATAATTAAAATAGAGGAGAAAGTACTCAACTCAATGGGGTGATTAAAATCACCAATGCTCAAAACAATTCCACCATGTTGTCCAATGTTTCCAGGAAACCAGCAAGTTCAAGGATGGACTTATGGCACGCTCATAGTTGTCCTGCTTCTCTAGCACTGCACTGTTGTTGAAACAGTGCAACGCTTCTGTTGAGTTGTTGCATCAAACTGACACCGTCTTCTCACGTCTATCAACTGGTCAAGAGTGTATATTGATGGTATTCTTTTTTCTACCTCGCAAACTGAACTATATTACCTCTTATATAAAGGAACCAAGTCTCATCAGTTATATCTGTCTGGCTAACTCATAAAATTGATGCATTCAACTACATAAGTGCAGTTAAGTACAACAATTTCAGAAGAGACTCCAACTGATCATGATTTAACTCAACCTTGTAACCCCCTAGCAGTAGGCTCTCATGTAATTGCCAACCAATCCAACTTCTGGTGCTGTGTAAATGTGATGTGACCGTGTGTCTGCTATGGGGTGCCACCACACCATTGATGTTGACGTGCTAAGTGCATAGTGCACCTAATAATGACCCACTTTGCACCCTAAAAGCATATTACCCAGACCCGGACGACTCCTTTGGTACCTATAGGAACTTTAGAAATTTAGTGTTAGAAATATATGCTAGACGCGGGAATCGAACCTTGGCCTCCTTATCGGCGACACCAACCAATAATTACCACCTTGGCTAACACAACTCTTTGTGATACATCTAATATAAATATTGAAATAGGTAATAAGTTTGTCCTAAGTTTGAATGTTTAACTAATTGGGCTTAGGAGAGGATCAAACCTCAACACTTATGAGTATCGGTATACATGGTTTCTGCAATTTCGAAGATTTTGGATCAGAGTTTCAGAGTTCTTGGTTTTGGAAAGCTAAAAATAGTAATAAATTATTTTAAATTAGAAAAATATTTGTTACATTTAGTCATAATATTTACTTATTATTTGTTTCTCAAAATATTTGTTACAACCACTAGCTACCACCTAGGCTAGCCCGCAATAGATATTGTTGTTTATTATACTTATAGACAAATCATCACACAATTGATACTTCTGAATGGATGAAAATCAAGATGTATGAACATCATGAATATAATATACAACTTCGACAAATGGTAATGGTTATATTGTGTCAATAAAGAATCTTGTCGACACACTATAGCAATATAGCATGTTATCTTCGGCACAATCGAATCATTGTGTTAACACTGTTTTTATGCCATAATCGTCTCTTTTTCTTTGTTAAGTTGACCGTTAAAGGGAGCCACAATTTCGGTCTGTATTTTAAAAATAGGATCGGGGATTGACCAGGCCAAGGCACTGGATGGGGCAAACCGGTTCAACAAATGGTTCAACCACTGGGTTAACCTAAGTAGTCCAAGTTTAATTCCTTATGTACACTGATTTTTTACAAAAATATTCATTTAAATCAAATTTTAAAAAAATTGTGGGTAAACACTGAACCGGACCGAAAAATGACCGGTTCACGGGTCAACCGGTTGAACCGGCCGGTCCGGTCCAGTTTTTAAAACACTGATTTCGTTATCAATGACAATGAGTACCGGATTGGACATGCCAAATCCAGTACGATATGGTTGATATGTATCACTGTTGGCTAATACTATGAACCTTGTATAAAACCAATTAATAGGTTATTGTAGGATTCGGTACGAATTCTTTCTTAAAGTCAAGTCCTGGTTGCTGCACCAAAAATCTAGAGTCGTGGTGAGGGTAGAAGGATACATATTTCTATTACTCGTGTATGCACCAATGCCCATTTTATAGAGTGAGCTGGATTTACGCAATAGTATAATTTCTTTTTTACAAAATTTCACTTAAATTTTGGGCCAGATGTCATGGTGTGTGATGGCCGGGACGGGCCGGCCCAGGCCCGCGCTAACCGGGTTGACCGGTTTCTGGCTGGGTCAAGCTTAGACTAAGAGAGGAAGCGGGCTCGCCGGTAAGAAAAATAGGAAACCTATCCCGAACCCATGACCCGATCGGGGGAGGGCCGGGCCGAACAGGGTTGGATCCGGACCGATTCTGGACTGGGTCCGGGCTGGCCCAGTTTTTCAAATAAAAAATCAAAATTTTGAAAAGAAAAAGAATGAAATAATTTATTAATTTTATTAATTTTTAGCAAAATGATTAAAATATTTTTAAAATAGATAGAAAACAGCCACTAAAACGGAAGTATCTTGGTCAAAATGCCCCTCAATATTCAAAAAAAATTAAAATTGTTGGGTTCTGAAAGGGTCTGGACGGGGCTTCGACCGGATCGACGGACCAGGCCGGTCCGGACCTGGTCAACCGGGTTAGGCGGACTAAACCGGTTCGAACTGGTTTTCGAACCAAGCCGGGCCGGACTTTCGGACCGAAAATACAGACCCAGCCCGAACCCGTTATGAACATGGCCGAGCTTGACCAATCCGTTGACCGGGTCTGGGCCAGCCCAGCCCAGACCAGACCAGCGTTGACTGGGCCCGGGCCAGGTTCCGGGCCGCCCGGCCCAATACACACCATGAGCCAGATGGTCACCAAAACTCTATTGTTCTACTGAGGGACACCAAGAGTAGCCTAACATTAGCAAAAAGTTGAACAAAAATCAAGAAGATAGATGGGGGGAGGTTGACCGGATTGAGAGATCACCTTCCGAACTGCTCGACGGAGATGACAGCGGGCTGGGAGAGGAGACGGCCGTCAGGCGTGCGCCGCTTGACGGTGAGCTCGGAGGCCATGAAGACCTCCTCTTGGACCGCGATGTCCTCCAGCCGGTTCTCGGTCTTCTTCTTCGTCCTCCTCCTCCCCTGCGCCTCCAGCTGGCTCACCAGCGGCGCCGCCGCCTCGGCCAGCATCTCCCGCGCCCTGCCGATCCAGGAGCTCATCCTCTCCTGCACCAATTCTAAAGAGAGAGAGAGAGAGAGAGAGAGAAGTCAGAGAGAGAGAGAGAAGTCAGAGAGAGAGAGAGAGAGGGGAGGGTGTGGCAACCGGGGTCTAGGTCGGTGAGCTTCTTCCACAGGTCGTCGCTGCCGAAGGACTGGAGGATGAGCTTCGGAGGGGGGCGGCGGGGCGGTAATCGACCGGCGGAGGACCGGACCCGGCGGTGACGGGAGGTGCGGGCCGGGAGGAGGAGCGGGACATGGAGGAGCATAGTGTGTATTTTATTTTATTTTTTCCGTTCCGAATTGAGAGGTCTCCTTTCTTGTAGGAGATTTTTTTTTTTCTCTAGGCTCGTTGGGAAAGTTCGGGAGGGAGACGAGAGAACAAGTGCAAAAAAGAGTGTTGTTAAATTCCTATTTGTAATGTTTTACTTTATTTGTGAGGCACAATAAATTATAGGAAACGGATCAACGTTGTGCAAAAAAGAGTGTTGTGAAATTCCTATTTGTAATGTTTTACTTTATTTGTGAGGCACAATAAATACTAGAAAATGGACTTTGATGGTTGTTATATGGGAAAGAATAATGTTATTTGTACCTTAAAAAGTATTCCTCCAATACTATTTGTACCTTAAAAAAATTCTCCAAACTATTCCTTCTTATGTGGCAAATGACATGGTGATTAATATGACAGATAACATAGTAAATTATAAAATTAAAATTAATATTAATATTAACATTAATATTAAATTTAAAATTAAAATTGAAATTGAAATTGAAATTGAAATTGAAATTAATATTAATTCTAACATTAACTTTAATATTAAAATTAATATTAATATTAATATTAACATTTAAATTTTTTGGTTGATTAATTTTTGGGTTAAAATTTGCCATCTCAGCTGCCACATAATGCTATTTAGCTTGCCACATCAGCCGTCACATAAGGAGAAATGGTTTGGAGGGATATTTTGGAGGTACGAATAGCATTACTCTATGGAAAATGAGTACAATCTTTCGCCATTAAACCATCTCCTCTTTTTATTCCGAAGAAATCATCCATACAATCACTTGCACCATGGTATGGATTAGGTCATCTAGTTTCTAAAAACTAAAAATATATATGGGTATACCCCCCAACTCCTCACCCATTCCCCGATTTTTTGCAAATATATATATGTTTACGTCCCCTTCCTTAAACCTCAATCAAACCACAATCCAATCTTAATTTTTTGTTCATACATGTATTGGATCATAAATATATAGGTTATTTACACTAACTATCCCTAAGTTTTAGACTTATTATATGGACTACTCCTACTTTTAAACTAATTACACTACCACCCCTCTCATTAGGAAAAAAATTAAAAATAGGGGTAGTTAGTGTTATAACTTTCATTTTTATCTTAAAATAAGGGTACCCCGTGTAATAAACATAAAATATAGGGACGACCAGTGTAATTAGTTTAAAAATAGGGGTACCCTGTGTAATAAACCAAAAACTTAGGAGTAGTTAGTGTAGATAATCCTAAATATATTATTATGTATGTCTAGATGAATGTTAAAGACATCAAGTACTAGCATAATATATGGAAAAAGATGACATATTAACACTACATATAAGAAATTATCGCGCCTGTTTTTCTCCCTTCTATCTTTTTTCCCATATGGGGAGTGGAAGGGATTATTGGAAGTAGCGTTATTTTTTTATGCCCTTGTGGCAGTATGGATGGAGGAGAATTCAGGAAAAGATTTGTCTTGCATATACTTCTTACGTATTAACTATATAAGTTTTTTTTTTGGATAGATATTCTTTAATTATAATATAAATTTCTATATATTATTTGTTTCTTCCTTAAAAAAAATATTGTCATGACATAAAAGATGGTCTCATATGTTAGTCGTGAGGCTTAATCAAAGATGGTAGAACCTGAGTTGAAGTCGAGATCAAGAGTTCACACAAGAGTTCCCTTCCTGATATCTCTCAATCCAACAAGAAAATATATGTAGGATCTAATTACAACTTGAAACAAGATAACAAAAGAATTAGCGAAATCGTTCTTCCTTGCAATCGCAGTTGCAAACGGACAGAACAGAGTTTAAAACTTGCAAAAGAGAAAAGGAAGAAGAAGAAGAATAAACTCTGCTTGCTAGGGTGATGAAGATTACCGTTGCTAAAAGCAAGATTCATCCTACACGATCTGCTCCCAGGAACCATCAAGTTCACGTAGAACTTCTGGAACGCTCGTTGTCACCTCCTTGCTTGGACTCGCACGAACCTTCTGGACTGCAATAGCGGCTGCCCAACTCTCTTCGTCCCCTCTATTTCGAAGTAAGTCCTCAATGTAGGCACGAAGAGAGTATTTATAGAGGAGCTTGGCCGCCCATTAGTTACAAAAAGATTTGAATGAATTTAATTCATATCCCACAGGATTGGAATAAATTAAATTTAAATCCCATATAATTTATTTGAATTAAATTCAAATCCCATATGAATAAATTTAAATTCTACATGATTGGAATAAATTAAATTCAAATCCCACATAAATAATTTAAATCCAACATGATTGGAATAAATTAAATTCAAATCCAACAAATATCGAATTAAAATTAATGACTCAACATTTTTATAACTAATTAAATCTTTCTGATAGCAGCGGGCCCGCATGCAATCGCTCATGCGGCCCCGCAAGCAATCGCTCATGTGGCCGCTCATGCCGTAGCGCATGTGGTAGCACATACAGCAGCGCATACGGCCGTCCATGCGACCGCTCATGCATCCAGCTCATGCGTTCCAGCTCATGCATCCAGCGCATGCAACGGCACATGAAACTCGCGCATAACCGAGCGTATCAAATGCGCACAAGTGCAATGCGTCGATATTGACGTGCTAAGTGCAAAGTGCGCCAACAAAGTGCTACTTTGTGCCCTTGAGTTCGAGTCTGAGTCTCTAAGCCCCTTTGGGACTTAGCTCCTATGGAATAAATTCCAAAAGAATGACAAAAAACATAAATTCTTTTATTAAGGAGTTAATTCTTCTTCATCCCAATAAAATACCCCCATATGGCACCCATGTGCCTCACCACACCCTATGTGCACACCTCAATACAAGCAAAGCATTATATTGAGATACCCACTTGGTGGTGTAGCCAATGTGGGACTATCTTTTATAGTCCAAAGGCAAAAACACCATCAATCTCCGATATATCTCAATATATGGGTTGAGCGTTCCTCTCAGTGACTGCCCATCATGCATTATGATAGATATCGCTTCGACTTGAATCTTCCCTCATGGGTCAAATAACAGTATGATATAAGAATGGACTAAGCCTTGAATTTTGCACCATAATTGTAATTCTTTTCACTCACACAATGACATCAACTGTGCTTCCGGTTGCACATTAAAGGCCATGTGCACGCCTGGTTTCGGTGTATGTATTTTGGGCGTCTACAAGTTTTCTTTCAAGAAATAACATGTATCTCTTTCCATACACTATAGGTGAGTTCTTAAAGAGTCCTTGGCATGAAGCATTAAGCTTCCTTGGTACTACGCCGCTATGACATAGCCTTCTACCGAGGTTTACTCCCTCATGTGGTGTCATCCACTGTAGCATGAGGTTCACTCCCTCTTTATAGTGACAAACTACCCAACACGAAGTCTTGCGCTTCCTTGCGGTGTTACGCCGCTGTGGCATGACTTCCCGTCGAGGATTTATATCTTTTATCTCTGTGGTGTCATACCACTGTAACATGAGGTCGTCGACCTCTTTGTAGTGCTGCATACCACTCTTCATTCTATAATATTAGGCCACCTGCCGATGCGCGGTGCTACGCCGATGTGACATGACTTAATGTCGAGGATTTATATCTTTTATCTCTTGGTGGCGTCACGCCACTGTAGCATGGGATCTCAGTCCCTTGTAGTGCTGATACTACATGATTCCTACAAAGCACACCAGACATTCACTCTGCCCAAAAACTCATTAAGGCATTAAAGCCATCATTCCACAGGAAATTGTTCTTCACAAAGAATAATGAGTAGACAACAATGGTTCTGGGTCCGTAACCCCTTAATGTCTCTAGGGACTATCCATTGTTTCTAATATTCTTCCAGTCAATGGTCCTCCCTTGAACCAATAGCTAGATGCCTAGTAGATTTCTCTTTGAACTAAAAGCATAAAACCAAATGGTAGGATTGAAAAGACATAATATCATAGGTCCTCCAAGCCCATATATGATGTGTCCTTGACTATATGCGGTATTAGGCCGATGTGACATAACCCGAAGTCGAGGTTTACTTCCTCTTGTGGTGTCACGCCACTATAATATTGTAGACTCCCTCGACCAAATTTAAGTCTACTTAGCTTAGATAGAGAGACTAGGGTTAGTTTGAATCCAATTAGAATTAGAACAATGTGTTTTAGAATGATTATGCAATATTTATATCACGTAGTACACCTTACCGTTGCTTCGATAATTGGAGCACTACACTAGCATTTACCTTCAAATAAATTTTACACACTTTTCCTAGACAAGCCAACCTTCCATTCTGACATTTGTGTAACTTATAATTACTCTCTCTTGTACTTCATTTTAGTCGCACAATATTCGTTATAAACGTCCAATTTTAAATCCTAATAAACCCAACTTTGCATATTGTTCGTTCTAATTAAAATTGGAGACACAACCTCAACCTGTTTTATACAACCCAAATTATGACAATATCTTATTTCGAGTCTGCTATGTCCATGACGACCGTGTTCTACCAAATTTTAACCCCATATAATTCCAATTAATTAAAAAGCATCACTTGTACTAATTTTTATTTAAATTAGTGTAAGAACCCAACCTCACCCAAAACTAGACCCAACCTAGCCCATCTACACCCTATATTCTCTCATGTGAACATGTTCCCCACCCCAAGAAACCCTAACCGACCTAATTCCCTAGGCAGACCCCTTTCTCTCTCTCCTATATATATATAACTTGTTCTCTCTCTCCAACCCTAATAACACCTAGCCGAAACCCTAATTTCTACACCCATCATCATTAGCCTCCTCTTCCCGATCACCTCCGCCGCCTGCCATCGTCTCAGCCACCCAGCACCGCCTAACCCCCTCCCCCGTCGACGTCAACTCGTCAGCCTCCTCCCCCTCCATCTTCTTCATCATCAACTCCATCATCACCCTCACCCACTCCCATCTACATCCGAACACCGCCGCCTTAGACCACTGCCACCTAGTCGTCGTCCCCTACGACCATCTCCCACCGCCATCCGCCGCTGCCACTGTTGCCGCTGCTTGCCGCTGCAGCTCATGTCGTTGTTGCGAGCTGCTGCCGAGGCTACTGCTGCTTCTGTTTTATCGTGCAACGCCGGAGCTCCGCCCCCTCATCGGAGAACAGGCCGCCGACGAGCACAGACCCCCGCTCGGGCTCGACTAGGTACATATTTATTTTACTATTTTTCTTCATTAGTCGAGGTATCGACGTGTCGTTGAACGAACACAGGTAACGTGAATCCCTAGGTGCAATATACATGTGTGTGTATGTTAAAATTAGTAATTGTTAAGTAATTACTCAAATAAAAATGATTAATTAATGTGAATACTGTGTTGACCTAAAAGTCTAGACATTGACCTGGTGCACTCTAACATGATAGTTAGGACTGATATTTCTGTGCTATACGTTGATTAGTCTCGTAACAAATTTTTGGTATTCCGTTGTCTTGATCTACACGGTAATTGAGGATATGACACGTGTACGTCTTAGCTGCATGCACACGTGACCCTGTTAGTTGCCCAATTAAGACCCTCTTGCGTCAGTTCCTAAGAGCAGCGTAGTATTTTCTGTACGTACTATTGTAGTGACTGATGATCGTATTATTATATTATATTATATGTATAGGGTCGCTGGACCATTCAGGCGAGACTTCAAGAGCAGGTTATTGGCACTCGCAGCTTGAGGACCCAGGCAAGATACCTTGCCATATTTATTGTTTAATTTAAATTATGCAATGTTGTATGATATCTTGTTGCAATTATTTTATATAACTGTGCGTGCCCGAGATTGACTCGATTACAGTCGACGAGTACGTCGATGACTAGTATATTTGACTTAGTCACTAGCAAACCCACCCACCATTATGAGGATATTATGATATCTTCCTAGACCCTAACACTCTTATACGCATCACAGTGACAAACTCATGTTGGGATGCGGGTTCGTGTACCCGACTAGCTATCGGTGAGTGTGACATGCATCACGATTTAGTATGTAATCAGGGTTATATAATTAGTTGAGACTTGGCATATAGTTACGTAGTGTGTACGTCGTGTATTTGACTTGTATATCTGCATTGGGCGGGGAGGACAACTAGTAGGCGTATGGAATACACACATTGAAATCCGTAGTATCTGGGGGAGCCACTGATCCAATGACTTTCTTTATACAGATACCGCGTTCTTCGGAGCGATACAGACGTATATATATATATATATATTTGCAGATACCTCATTCTTCGGAATGACGAACGTTACATATACAGATACCTCGCTCTTCGGAGTATGGACG
The DNA here is from genome assembly GCA_036927795.1 of Iris macrosiphon. NCBI lineage: Eukaryota > Viridiplantae > Streptophyta > Magnoliopsida > Asparagales > Iridaceae > Iris > Iris macrosiphon. Next base: position 106,726,851 of record JAYESA010000015.1, on the reverse strand, counting down.
TTATGCCTACACCTACCTATATGTACCAAGGTTATCCTCATATTGCATTCACTTAGATGGTTAGTACACCCTTTATTTTATTTAGTATTTATATATATGGCATGTATTTTTGTATCTTGTTACGTCCCTCTGAGGACCTGGTTCCCTTCCAGATTTGGAAGAGGCATATTATCCCACTGTGTACGGACCTGGACAGGAGACAAGGTACGCATCCGAGGAGGAGCTAGGGGTGCTACCATTAGAGTTCCCTTGATTATTGGTAGGCCTTCTGCCTAGGACTGGAGCATCCTTATCTAGTTAGCCGATGCCTAGTCATTACTCTTTATTCTACCTTTCAGTACTCTTATTTCGTAATTATAGTGGGTTTTTTCCCACCAGAAATATCTTGGATTGTACTATGACATTTCAGACTTGCATTTATTTTCCAGTATTTATTTCAGTACTTCTTATTTATATTGTGGATGAGATTAGACATTACTTGTTGTATGATAGTATTGGACTTATTAGTATTTTAGGACAGCGTAGTACGTTTCGTTGGGTCCATTAAATTGGGTAATCCCTCAGAGACGTATTAGCTGGCCAATGCCACGTGGCCTGGTCCCATGTATTTTTGGGACTGGGGTGTGACATGGTTTTAGTAGTGGTCCATGCAGGTCTTGTTTATCGCTTGTGGTATGGTAACATGCACAGTAAGCCTGCAATAGGATATAAATTACTAGATCTTATCTACTTTGATTACGTCTTTGAACCTCCTTCATATTTTTGAATATCTGCATCCTGTTTGCTTGTTTTCGTACTCTTTTAATGAAGTTCTATCTCTTGCAGCGAGATAAACTTGCGCAGCGGACGTGGGGCATACGGTGCCATAGTGCCAGCCGCCACCGCACAGAGGGAGGAGATATCCCAGGGACTTCCTGGAGAGCAACCACCACCCCAGGCACCGGTGATCCCACAGGCCCTGCCAATACATTGGCACCAGACTTATCCTGATGACCCGACACAGCATTTCTAGGGCCAGACTTCGGGTGCTACACCGATGCCGCACCCCGAGAGGCCAACATCTGAGGAGACACCTACAACGCAGTCGGAGGTCCTATTTCCACTACCTCCACCATATCCACCTCAGATGCCACATCTGGAGGGACAGTCGTAGATGTTTCAGTTCTTCCAGACTATGATGCAGGCGTAGTGACATCAGACTGAGACGTTAAGACAGAGCTTGATGGCAGTTTTAGAGAAGACACCTACCCCAGTACCCGCACCAACAGCTACACCTATCCAGCCAGCTGGTACTGTACGAGAATTTTGCCAAATGGGCTCGGATACTTTTTCGGGAGCGAGACTGTAGAGGAGATCTTCGATTGGATCACCAACACGGAGATGCTACTAGAGGCTTCTCAATTACATCCAGACCTGTGGATGATCGCAGTGAGGGCCCAACTGAAAGGCAATGTCCATTACTGGTGGGACTCCATAGAGCGCAATGTAGGCAAGACGCAGACGTGGGAGCAGTTCTTAGAGTACTTCAATACGAAGTATTTCTCGGCTATAGTCAAAAATGCCCTATACTCCCAGTTCCTGTACCTGAAGCAAGGAAATATGACCGTAGATGCATACGACGCGGAGTTTAGCCGACTTAGCAGATTTGGTGCCGCCTTGATACCTAACGACCTGGAGAAGGCTAGAAGATTCTATCACGACCTTACTTTTGAGCTGCAGAGATACACCACCACCCAGGCAAGGATATCTTATGAGGAGGTCCTGTCAGAGAGGAGAATCCAGGAGGCTATTGGCAGAGGATCAAGGCGTTCTAGCACGATCATACCAGCCAGAGCTCAGCCCAGAGCAGGAGGACCGATCCGTCGTCCAGGAGCATAGACACAATAGAGGACAGTGCCATACCAGCACAAGGTGCTTCCGACTTGTTACCATTGTGGCAAGAAGGGACACATTGTCAGAGATTGTCGGAAGAAGATTGGATTGTGCATGATATGTGGAGTGAGTCAGCACCTTGCTAGAGATTGCCCATAATGCAGAGATACAACACCACAGACAGGACAGAGGCCAGCAATACCAGTCCTGGGGATACTACCCCCGACAGGAAGTCAACGTCCACCAGCACCCGGAGGATTTCAGAGGGGACCACCCTTGGCCCCACAGGAAGCACGGTTTAATCGAGCCAGACAGCAGGCCGGAGGGCAGAGGCACGGGCAGGCCTTTGCACTAGCAGCGACTGAGGAAGAATCAGAATGAGAAGCTATTACAGGTACCATTTAGTTAAATCATTACCTACGACTGTATTGTTTGATTTTGGTGCTACACTATCTTTCATATCTAGTAGTTTCGTAGCTATGCATAGAGTATCTACTTCCCCCTTACCTAAGAGTTGAAAGATTCTTACCGGAGGAGGCATCGTACCGGTTACCAGCACTATTAGAACGTGCTCGATAGTCGTGTGTGGTAGGGAGATGAGAGCATAATTTTTGGTATTCCCGATGCCAAACTTTGGCGTTGTGTTAGGCATGGATTGGTTAAGCCAGTACAATGTCGTACTAGATTGCCAGAGGGGTAGCATCATTTTTAGACCGTCATATCACCTGGAGTTCGAGTACATGCGAGGGACCATCGAGCGAGGAGTAGGACAGATAGCTAGAGCTTACATGGCTATGGAGACGGCACCCCACCAATAGTTACGGAGTTCGAGGATATTTTCCCGGAGGAATTGCCAGGCTTACTGCCAAATAGAGACATGGAGTTCACTATTGAGTTAGTACCCAGAGCAGCACCAGTATCTTCAAATGTGTACCGGTTGGCAAAGAAGGAACTGGATGAGCTGAAACTAAAATTAAAGGAGTTGTAGATCAAGGGATTTGTTCATCCTAGTGCATCACCCTGGAGAGCACCAGTGTTGTTTGTACCAAAGAAGGATGGGACAGTCCGTATGTGCATTGATTATAGAGCCTTTAATGCTTTGACTATCAAGAACAAGTACCCTCTGCCGCGGATTGATGATTTATTTGACCAGCTGACATGAGCAGTGGTGTTCACGAAGATTGAGTTGAGATCAGGATATCATCAGGTAAAGGTGCAGAGAGAAGATATTCCAAAGACAGCATTCAGGACTCGTTATGGTCACTACAAGTTCTTGGTGATGCCTTTCGAATTGATAAATGTGCCTACAATATTTATGAACCTGATGAACATAATCTTTCATCAGTATTTGGACTAGTTCGTGGTAGTCTTTATCGATGACATCTTGGTGTATTCAAAGAACCATGAGGAGCACGAAAAGCACTTGAGATTAGTGTTGGAAACGCTGAGGCGTGAGAGGCTCTATGCCAAGTTGAGCAAGTATAAGTTTCTCCTATATCGTATCACTTTTCTCGAACACGTTATCTCAGGAGATAGAATTTTGGTAGATCCAGCGAAGATTTCGTCAGTAAAGACGTGGCCAACCCCTACCAACATCTCGGAGGTGAGGAGTTTCCTAGGACTTGCCGGATATTACCAGAGGTTCATAGAGAACTTCGCAAGGATCGCAGAGCCGATGACCCGTTTGATCCGCAAGGAACAGGAGTTCACCTGGACAGAGGAGTGTCAGACGACATTCGATGATCTGAAGAAGCGTCTAACTACTGTATCTATCTTAACTATACCTTCTGGACCCGGAGGATTCGTGATCTATAGCGATGCATCTAGGAAAGGATTATGATGCGTCTTGATGCAGCATGGAAAAGTTGTGGCCTATGTCTCTAGGCAGCTAAAGACCCATAAGAAGAACTATTCCACTCACGACTTGGAGCTTGCCGCAGTGATCTTTGCTTTAAAGCTTTAGAGGCACTACCTATATGGAGAACGAGTGGAGATATTCACAAATCATAAAAGCCTAAAGTACGTCTATACTCAGAAGGACCTGAACCAGAGACAAAGACATTGGCTCAAGGTAATGACAGACTTTGAGATTGAGCTACAGTACCATCCGGGAAAGGCCAACGTAGTAGCTGACGCATTGAGCAGAAGACCCATGGTATTCTTTTGACTACCCAGCAACACCTGTTGAGAGACCTAGAGCAGTTGGGTATAGAGGTCATTATGTCCGAAACAGACGGTCAGTTGTCGAGCTTCCAGTTGAAATCGACATTGGTCAATAGGATCAAGGCTGCCTTGCCAATAGATACAAGATTCTAGAGGCTTCGACAGAGGACATAGGCCGAGATACAGACATGATTGCACATACACGAGGACGGGACTTTGAGATATGGAGATCGTCTCTATATTCCGAATAAAGAACTTCGCCAGGAGCTGATGTCGGAGGTGCATAGTTTAACATACTCTATTTATCCAGGAGGCACAAAGATGTACAGAGACTTGAGGCGGTACTATTGGTGGCATGGAATAAAGAGGAAGATAGCCCACTTTGTGGTGAAGTGCCTGGTGTGTCAGCAAGTCAAGGCTGAGCATCAGAGGTCTGCAGGTTTACTTCAGCCGCTCCCGATACCTGAGTAGAAATGAGAGCATGTTACTATAGACTTTGTTACGGGCTTTCCGATGAGTCCTAGTGGTCGCAATGCAGTATGGGTAATCGTAGATCGACTCACCAAGTCCGCTCACTTTTTACCCTTCAGAGTTGGGAAGTCTACAGAGGCCTTAGCAGATATGTATATGAGGAAGATCGTACGACTGCATGGAGTGCCAGTCAGTATAGTGTCTGAAAGGGATACGAGGTTCACATCTTACTTATGGCAGAGTATGAAAGAGAGTCTCGATACCCGCCTGAAGTTCAGCACATTGTATCACCCACAGACATATGGCCAGTCCGGGTGCACCATTCAGATGCTAGAAGACATGTTGAGGGCGTGCATACTTGATTTTGGTGGATCATGGAAGGACCATTTATATTTGGTCAAACTTTTCTACAATAATAGCTATCAGGCAAGCATTCAGATGGCTCCCTATAAAGCGTTGTATGGCAGGAAGTATCGTTCCCCAGTATGTTGGAGCGATATGGGCGAAAGGTAGATTCTTGGGCCAAAGTTGGTTGTTCGTACAGTGGAGAAGGTGAAGAAGATCCAAGGGCACCTGCGAGCAGCACAGGACAGACAGAAGCATTGGGCAAACGCGCATCGACGACCCCTAGAGTTTCAGGTTGAAGATCATGTATTTCTGAAAATCTTGCCTACTCGAGGAACCATCAGTTTTGGAGGCAGAGAAAAGCTGAGTCCGAGGTACATCGGACCATTCGATGTGTTAGAGCGCATCGGAGAGGTTGCTGACAAATTAGCCTTACCACAGACATTGGAAGGAGTTCATGACATCTTTCATGTATCTCAGTTAAGGAGGTACATGTCAGATTCGAGTCATGTACTTGACCACTCAGAGATCACAGTCGGGCCAAGTTTATCATATCTAGAGGAGCCTGTAGAGGTTCTGGACAGAAGTGAGAAGGTATTACGAGGTCAGACTATCCCTCTAGTTTGTGTCGCATGGAGGCATCATGCACCAGGTGAGTCGACCTGGGAACGAGAGGATGATATTCAACAGCGTTATCTCCATCTTTTCGAAGGCCTAGGTATGTAGTAGCATTTTATTTTAGTCAATAGTTTTTACCATATGTATATTTTAACTTTGAGGACAAAATGCTCTAAGGAGGGTAGATTGTAAACCCCCTCGACCAAATTTAGGTCTACTTAGCTTAGATAAAGAGACTAGGGTTAGTTTGAATCCAATTAGAATTAGAACACTGTATTTTAGAATGATTGTGCAATATTTATATCACTTAGTACACCTTACCGTTGCTTCGATAATTGGAGCACTATACTAGCATTTACCTTCAAACAAATTTCACACACTTTCCTAGATAAGCCAGCCTTCCATTCTGATATTTGTGTAACTTATAATTACTCTCTCTTGTGCTTCATTTTAGTCGCACAATATTCATTATAAACATCCAGTTTTAAATCCCAATAAACCCAACTTTGTATTTGTTCATTCTAATTAAAATTGGAGACACAACCTCAACCTGTTTTATACAACCCAAATTATGACAGTATCTTATTCTGAGTCGGCTATGTCCATGACGACTGTGTTCTACCAAATTTTAACCCCATATAATTCTAATTAATTAAAAAGCATCACTTGCACTAATTTTTATTTAAATTAGTGTAAGAACCCAACCTCACCCAAAACTAGACCCAACCTAGCCTATCTACACCATACATTCCCTCATGTGAACATGTTCCCCACCCCAAGAAACCTTAGCCGACCCAATTCCCTAGGAGGACCCTTTTCTCTCTCCTATATATATATAACTTGTTCTCTCTCTCCAACCCTAATAACACCTAGCCGAAACCCTAATTTCTATACCCATCATCATCAGCCTCCTCTTTTCCCCCGATCACCTCCGTCGCTTGCCATCGTCTTAGCCACCCAGCACCTCTTGACCCCCCCCGTCGACGTCAACCCGTCAACCTCCTTCTCCTCCTCCATCTCCATCATCATCAACTCCATCATCACCCTCACTCGCTCCCATCTACAGCCGAACACCGCCGCCTTAGACCACCTCCACCTAGTCGTCGTCCCCTACGACCATCCTCCACCACCAGCCGCCACTGCCACTGCTGCCGCCGCCTGCCGCTGCAGCTCATGCCGTTGCTGCGAGCCGCTGCCGAGGCTACTGCTGTTGCTGTTTTACCGTGCAACGCCGGAGCTCTGCCCCCTCGTCGGAGAATAGGCCGCCGACGAGCACAGACCCCCGCTCGGCCTCGACTAGGTACATGTTTATTTCACCATTTTTCTTTATGAGTCAAGGTATCGACGTGTCGTTGAACGGACACAGGTAACGTGAATCCCTAGGTACAATATACATGTGTGTGTGTATGTTAAAATTAGTAATTAATGTTAAGTATGCACGTGGTATGCACGTCGTGTATTCGACTTGTATATCTACATTGGACGGGAAGGACAACTAGTAGGCGTATGGGATACACACATTGGAATTCGTAGTATCCGGAGGAGCCACAGATCTAATGACTTCCTTTATACAGATACTGTGTTCTTCAGAGTGATACCGATGTATATATATATTTGCAGATATCTCATTCTTCGGAATGATGGACGTTAAATGTAAAGATACCTCGCTCTTCGGAGTGTGGACGTTATGCCTATACCTACCCATACGTACCAAGGTTGTCCTCACATTGCATTCACTTAGATGGTTAGTACACATTTTATTTTATTCAGTATTTATATATATGGCATGTTTTTTTGTATCTTGTTACATCCCTCTGAGGACCTGGTTCCCTTCCAGATTTGGATGAGGCATATAATCCCACTGTGTACGGACTTGGACAGGAGACGAGGTACGCATCCGAGAAGGAGCTAGAGGTGCTACCATCAGAGTTCCCTCGATCATTGGTAGGCCTTCCGCCTAGGACTCGAGCATCCTTATCTAGTTAGCCGATGCCTAGTCATTACTCTTTATTCCGCCTTTCAGTACTCTTATTTCGTCATTGTAGTGGGTTTGTTCCTACCAGACATATCTTGGATTGTACTATGACATTTCAGACTTATGTTTATTTTTCAGTATTTATTTCAGTACTTCTTGTTTATATTGTGGATGAGATTAGACATTACTTGTTGTATGATAGTATTAGACTTGTTAGTATTTTAGGACAGCGTAGTATATTTCGTTGGATCCATTAAATTGGGTAATCCCTCAGAGACGTATTAGCTGGTCATTGCCACGTGGCCTGGTCCTGTGTATTTTTTGGGACTGGGGCGTGACAAACATGGAGTACTACCCTCCTTTATAGTTCTTGGGATCAGCTGGCACTGGAGGGCTTATATGAACGGATTTGCCAGATCCTCCTAGCTCCGATCATCAAACTCTGTAATGATCCACGCTAGATGTGCTCATTCAGTGTCCTGTACTGGCCCTTGAAGCCTATCATGAACGGATTCGCCATATTTGCTTGACCCTGATCATTAAAGCACTGTAATGATCCACTCAATCTGTGCTCATTCAGTATTCTATGTTCTATCTACATAGTTCTCTTCAAACCATTGAAGAGATAAACAGATGGCACTGCTGCAGCTTCCTAATTTTTTCAGTATATCGGTATCACCCAAATCTGTGTACTAACTATAGGAAGATCTTCTAAGAGCTTCCAGAGCTATCCTGCTTTACTTGCTGTAGCTTGATAGTGCAAAGAACTCTAAGAGTAAAGACTGCTACTTCGAATTCCATAATATAGCAACACCACCCCTGGAGAAGTCACGTCCTCATATAATTCTTTCACTCTTCTTTTCTGAGCACCAACTGGCATCACCGAAGCCTTCCTTCATATCTGGATAGCTGCTGTAGCACAGGATATACTACGGAGTCCTCCTGGGAATTCTGACGGCTCTTTTCACAGCTTTCAGTGTTCAACATATATGTTGCTTGTGAACTGACTAAGCATCCCTATAGTAAAAGCTATGTCAGGCCTGGTGGTACATGCAGCTTGAATTATTCAACTGATGATGCTCAAGTACACAAACTGTCTGACGCTTTTTCTTGGATTTGGCTTCATATTCATGTCACACCTGAGGAGTATCGTCCCTGATACCCAAAGCGTGTAATCAGCATTTTATGCTGAGAGCTTGTGACTAAGCAAGCCCACCTGCCATCCGGATTATCTTATATCCTCAGGATGTCATCCGCAATCCCATGTCCTGAGTTTGGACAAAAAAGACTTCTTTGTTCTAGTGGCATTTCTATGTCCACAACTGGGACTAGCAAGTCATCCATATAGATACAAACGATGACTCCTCTATTATCAGCAAACGTTGTGTACACACACTTGTCTGTCTCGCTGATACTATGGCAACTTTGACTAGATGACTTGTCAAACTCCTGCTGACACATCCTGGAAATTGCTTCAGGCCGTATCGAGATGTCACCAACTCGCAGACTGTCTCCAAACCTGAATGACAATAATTCTGACTGTTGTCCGTGAATCTCTGTCACTACCCAATTCTAAAAATAGGAGTTTCTTTTTATTTTAATTTAATAAATTGTGTATTTATCATAAATATTTATATTTATATTTAATTAGTTGGATGTATTTATTTTTATTGGTTGTTTTAGAGTTTTGGCTAGTTTGGACCCGTGCAGACCCTATTGGACCTTGTTAGGCCCTTGTCAGACTCAACCCTTGGTGTAGAATAGTTATTTTATCTTTAATTATCTAGCTGAGTTATTTTGGATTAGTTAGATTGGTTTAAGAAACCCTAAACCTAAAACCCTAGTTTGGAAGACTTAAGTTGAGGGTATTGTGGTCTTTATGTTAGGCTTCTAACCCTAACCCTATTTCTCTTATATGCCCCCCCTTCCTTTTCATTTCCTTCTACTTCATTTTCCTCCCTCCATTCTCTTTCTTTACTTCTTTCATTTACTTCTATCCAATTTCAAGTATGTATTTTCACCTTCCCTCTCTTCCTTTATTTGCTTTCCTCTTTAATGCAACCCCTAACCTTTCATTTTCCTCTAACCTAGGTGTGTAGAGCCCAGACATGATGTAGAAGCTTGGCTTGGAGGCTTGGTGTCACTACCACGTTCCAAAAACCGGGGTATTTTTGACTTTTTATAATATTTAATATTATTGTAGTTACAATTTAGTAATTGCGTGATGGGTATATTAAATTAAATAATTAAGTGGTGTGTAATTAAATATAGTATTAGATGCAGTGTTCATTTATTTTTAGCTAGCAGATTGACCTAGAAGCCCAGTAAAGGAACACCTGTCCGAATTGTGAAATTCTGTAATTAATTATTTTATTTATAATTTTATTTATTGGAGATTGTAATTAATTACCGTATTTATTTAATTATTGCGCATTGCCTTTGCTTCGATATTTGGAGCGCTATCCTGACTTTTGTCTTCCAAACAAATTTTACAATCTTGCCCTAGACATGCCCGCCTTCCATTCTGCTATTTTTGCAACTCGTAATTATGCTCTCTGTACATTATTCCTAGCCGCACAAAAATCGTCGCGGACGTTATTTAATAAATTCCTATTTTTATCGTTGTGCGTTCCAATCGAAAATTGGGGACAATCTTGACCTATTTTTTGTGCGGCCCAAATTAGGGTAATATCCAGTTCTGAGTCTACTTCATTATTGGTATTGATGACCTGACCTGATTTTGGTCCCATGTACTCCTAATTAATTTTTGAAAACAACTTGCATTTATTTCTAATTAAATTGAGGATACTATTTTAACCGATTCTGAAATCTCAATTTAATTCCAGTGCCCTGCCAATTGAGCCCATACTGATCTTACAGCGCCCCCTGACCCTACAAAACACCGGACACCGAATCGCCCGCCAAATTTTCGTTATTTTATGTGTCTGTGCAAATACCCAAATTTAAGGGGGCTAAATTGCAAATTTGCATTTTTGGTGTAAACACCCATTTGTTTAAACCAATGAGGAATCCTTAATATTTTATCACCCTCATCCCCACATGAATATTTCTTCATGTCCAATCTGGACCATACATTTAAGGGGGTCAATCACCACCCTTGATTCCACACACCCTCTCTCTCTATATAATGTCTTGTCACATCAACCCTAATCCCTAGAAAACCTAGGAAACCCCACTCTCCTCAAGCCTCCATCTCCTCTCTCCAACGTGTAAATTCTTCTTCTCCTTCTTCCTTTCTTCTTCTCTTTTCTTCTTCTTCTCTTCTTCTTCTTTCCATCTTCTCCTTCTTTTATTGAAGATTTAAATTTTCAAAGGGGAGGGAACACTGTTCCCTGCGGTGCCCATCTCCCTCCGGTGGACTTCCCCTCCGGCGGCCTACTGATCAGCGTCCGGCGGCCCATTGCACCCAGGCCGACTCCCCCTGCTTACTCCGGTGGCTGACCTCTCCCACTACTGCATCCCCTCCGGCCAAGCCTGGCTCCTCCCCTCGCCGCTGTTGTGCTCCCCGACTCCCCTCCATTTCCGACTGTAAATCCCCCGGCCTCCCACCATCAACAGCTCCCTCTGCAGTTCAGCCGGCGGCCAGGCCGACCCCGCTCCGACTGAACTCCGGCCCGCCGCTCCTCCATTGATCCGACCTCACAACTCGAGGCTCCTCCCTCTGCATCCCCGAGTCCCCCTCGGCGTACATCCCTCCGGCATTCACTGCAGTCGGCAACTCCATTCTACCACCACCACCATCAACCATTCTCCGTTTCCGGCCAGTTTCGTCGAGGCTGACCCACTGCAGCTTCCTCCAGCCGAGCCTAGCCTCGAGTTCCTGACCGGAGCAACTCCCATCGTCCTCAACTCCGGCTGAGTCCCGAGCCTCCCCTTGACTTCTCCCTCTTCCTGCTGCTCCTCCCTGTCGTAATCCCTCCGGCCATCTTCCGGCGAAGACTCCGTCGAGCCATCCCTGTAAGCTCCTCTCCCTCTTCCTTCTTCTTTCTTCCTGTGTATACTTAATATTGTATGTATGTATGTATGTATGTAAGTATTTAATGTATATGTAATTATGTAATTTAAATTAATGCATATGTATATGTATGTATATTGGGTATTCTATAGGGTATAAATTTAATTGGTAAATTAATATTAGTATGTTTAAAATGTATATGTATATATTTAATATGGTTGATATGAATATAAATACGTACTTAGTATATGCATTATTGGTATTGTATTAATTGATATATGTATATATGTTTTGTATATACTTTCAACATATATAATTTGTATATATGTATAAAAATATATATTTTTTGTACATGCTTTTATTATATTCCTAATATACAAAGTATAAACTTAAATTGGTATTAGTATTAGTATATTTAATAATGTTGTTGACAATATATATATGTTATAATTCTATTATGAGTATACAGTTATACATATTTTGTATATAAAATTTTGGTATAAATATATATATGTAGATTATGTTTTCGTATTGGTATATGTATGTATATCTATATGTTGTATTGGTTTTTATATATATAAATGTAAATTGGTATATTTACCTGTATATAGTATAAGTATGATTGGTATAATTATATATATATATATATTTGATTGTATAGATACAAATATATATTTTGGTATACGATTATATAAATTTATATACATCTATTTAGTGTATATATTATATACTTATTTTGTACAAATTACTGATAGGCTTATATATGTGTATTTATATATACGTATCCCTACTAGATGACCCTAGATTGACCAGTGCCATACCTGGCATAGTCCTGAGTTAGTATTTGCTTGTGTCTTTATTATAGCTTCTGATGCAAATATTGTATTGTTATTATATGTCTTTAGGACTATTGGTTCCTCCAGGCGATATTCTGGAACAGGACCTCGGTATTCACCAGCTAAGGACCAAAGGCGAGTACATTCTCTGATTAGTTTCTAATTTATGATATCCCCTATGTTCACTGTATCTAGTGTAAATATCCATGTTCTTGACACGTTGGTTACACGGATTGGTATACACGGATCTCGTCATGAGATATTATTCCTTATTCATGGTGTAGCTTGTACAAGACTTGTTTCCTTGATATCTTGTGCATGTACAGACACTAAGACCCGGGGAGATTTGCTACCTCCCTAAGGAATCCCATGCCATAGCGTACCATGATTGGATCTACTATACCAGTCGGGGGTGGAGAGTATTTTAGTGTAGATATGTGATCATACCCAACTTTTCATGCATCATAGCTCACCCCACAACTCACGTCGGGTGCGGCCTGACCATCTCCATGCTTCATAGCTGTTACGTGTGATTAGCCTGACCTCTACATGCATCATAGCTAACCAACGGTTAGCCTGACCTTCCATGAATCATAGCTAATCACATGTAACCAGCCTGATCAAGTTCCCAAGCCGATCACATGTTAAAGCTAGTACTCACACACTTAGTCATAGGATTCTTGCTCGTTGATATATTATTTCTTTTCCTGCATTTACTTACAGTATTTCCAGTATTTCTTTTATTGTACATTCTCGTACCTATACATGCATCTGGTATATTTCCATCTAGAACTGCTACATAGCTTATGTCATTAATATAGAACTGCTATTTAGAGATGTACTTTGCTCCTTCCTGACTGGAAAAAATATTTTTCTAGATTGTGACCTTAGTAGACTGGTTTCCGACACACTTGGGGATTGGAAGTTAATGATTGCAGGTATGATTATTTTGTCGTTAGACTTGTCTTGTATTTCTTGCTTGCCTTGATATCTCATCGTGCTTTAGTTTATGTGATTGAGTATTTCTAGCATTATTTTATGATATCCACGTCTCCTTATGGAGTTGGGTATTCATGTGAGTTGATTAGATAGCTACATGACCTAGACAGCGTTCTACCGCCGATGCTGCGGCGTAGGCTGGACGTACCCACGCACTCGTGCCCCTAAACCGGGTGCGGGTTGTGACACTTGGTGTGGTAAATTCTAGAGATTTTAGAGACTTTGGCCTTGGAATTTCAACTCCCAAGAGGTAAACCCTAACTTTCCTCTTAGTTATTACTTTAATATAGTGTAATTAGTAGTTTAGAACCTTTCTAGACCTTAGGGCTACCAATGGGAGGAAGTTAGAACTTGTTTGGATAGGTTTG